>MU224746.1:114795-129001 GCA_018584345.1 Thuja plicata
AGCATTTGTATGCTTAGATTTCTTATCCTATTCCTGATATTGATATTCAACATATGTTTATTTCAAATTTACAAAAATATATTAGGGATAAAATTCTGCTTACTGAATTTACCTCCTTTCAACAATTGTGTGGAACACTTCACCATTATCAATTACATGTGAGTCAGTTTGAGAGCAACACTCCAATGGCTCCTATTCCAGTTGATAAGGGTGACAATGCTCCTAATCCTAATAAGTTTTAGAAACCTAACAACTATGTCAAGATTAATAAATAGACGAATACAGTTGCTGATCAAGTTGCGGCTACATCTAATAGTGTTCCTACATCCATTGATTTTTGTATGAATTGTACATTTACTCCTCTCTCTAAAACTTTGCATTCTATAATGAGTAGGTTGTTAAGTGCTAGTATGATTAATTTTCCTCCTATTCGACCTCTTCTTCCTATCATGATAGCTTCAAAATCCTTTGATTCTAAAGCTTTCTGCCAATACCATCGCCAGAATGGCCATGACACTAAAAAATGTTACTCTCTTAAGCATAATATTCAAGACTAATTGATTCTAAAGCTTTTTTTGTTGATAATTTTGATGGAAATAAATATGTTTCTCCTGCTAATCAAAACCTTCAAATCTATACCAATCCTTTACCTACACATGATACTAATACTACAGCTCAACCATCTTCTGTAGACATTATTTTTGATTCAAAGATGGATGATCTTAATAACATTGTTAATCATGTGGAGAGTGTTGCGCCATCTCAACTTATTGTTCAAGACCCTTCACCTCCACTTAAACTTCCAATTCCACCTAAACCTAAAAAAAAAACTAAGGATAAGCGACCTAGGGAACTTTTAATTACCTTTGATGACGCTGAAATGATTAAGGCTCCCGATGGTCCCCTTTATATCTATGCTAGGATTGCTAAGATACCTACTCGTGGTTGTCTAGTTGATCCAACATCTTTAATAAATGTCATTACTGAGGAAAATATTTTTATGAAAGGCTTACAACGTGATTTTTATGATTCATCTGATGCATGGATCCAAACTTGTAATGGCTTTCTTTATCCTGCACTTGGTTCTATTAACTTACCTGTTGAACTTTGTGGTAAAGTTATAGATACTAACTTCATCATTATTCCTACTTCTAATCAATTTCAAATCAAATTTGGTTTACCTTGGATAACTTCTATGCATGTTATTGCTTCTCCCATTGATAAATGTCTTAAGTTCATTCATAATGGAGAAGTCAAAACAATTAATCATAGTTTGTTTCAACCTTCTAGGCCTAGAGATTGTGCTACTCGCGATTTTCTTTGGCCTTCATTACCTAATTCATGTCCTTCTCTCCCTGATAATCTCTTTCGCTCCTATCAAGCTTACAAACATCACAAAATTGCTGAGTTAAGTATGCCTCGGATTGATTCCAACCGCGGTCTTTTGCCTACTCTTGCAATACCTCCTTTATCTATTGCTGCTAATAAAACAGATCAAAATTCTACTCTTCCATCACAACCTATTGAGAATTCTCCTATAGAACATGTGAAGGAACTTGTTGTCATTCCTCCTAGTTCTCAACATGTGCCAAATAAAGTTAAACGTAACAAATCTGCTAATGAACATCGTAAGAAGCGTAGAGATAATGCTAGATCCTGTGCTTCTATGATTTGAAACTCATTACCTATCTTCGATCAACCTATGCCTGATGCGTTGGATGTTAATATTCATAATGATAAGATGAATTATTATGATGACCCTATTCGCATCCTGGATCCTATTTCAATCAACCTTGATGAGGAGGACACTCTCGATGATCATATTGATCTTAGTGATGAATATGAGACCGTTGATCTTGGTAATGATTTACCTCATATGCTTTCAACTCAATTAACAATTACACCTAGTAAAGAGCATTGTGATTCTCGAGAGGATCCTTGTTTAGAACTGGCTATCATTCCTACTATACTGGATATAGTCCCTCTTGCGAGTTGCCCACCTACCCTAAATAACATAAACCAAGATGGGGAGGGTTGAAAACATGCTTGATTGGCTCATCCTTTATGGTAGCCCTTGGTGTGTTTGTATGTTGTAATGTGCTTCCCCCATAATGTGTGTTTCTAAATGTTTGTTAGATTCTTTTATACAACCCTTGTTACTTTGTTGGTGCAAGGTGATAATAGAATCGCAACTGTTG
Organism: Thuja plicata; assembly: GCA_018584345.1. Lineage (NCBI taxonomy): Eukaryota > Viridiplantae > Streptophyta > Pinopsida > Cupressales > Cupressaceae > Thuja > Thuja plicata. Next base: position 116,994 of record MU224746.1, read on the forward strand.
TTCAATTCCTCTATATGTATCTACATTCTTCTATATGTTGTTTCATGTTATGTTGTGCTTGTGCTATTGTTTGTAACTATTTTCCTTGTACAATCTGCTTGGATCGTGACATGGAAGCACTAATTCTTTTTGGTCTCCATGTTGTGGTCTGAAAAGATTCCTCTTCGTAAAACTTAAGTTTCTTTCCTCCTTTGTGATTGTAGTTCTACTTTCTTTGGGGAATGATGTCAATTCATTTGCATTAATATTATATTTCTATATACATGTTATCTTATGATCATACTGACCCCACATTAGGTAGATCCCTCTTGTGTTCTTATGTATATTTATGTTTTATTTCCCTTGATTTGTCTTCCTTTGGGGGCATCTCACAGTGGAAACGTAATCCGTAGAGTTGTTGATGTTTCTATTAAAACCATTGCTCCTGTTAAAGTGTTAGCAATGACTTTAATGTAGGGGCATACACTCTACTCACTTTTTGCACACACGCACATTTAAAATAGTTTTCAAGATTTAAAACTTTTCCCTTTATGGATTAAAATAAACTAATCCTTAAAGCATGGTCATTTTTACTTTTTAGGATCTCTTGATCCCTCCAGTTTAAATTTACACGGATCCCTTGATCCCGCCAGTTTTCAATTTACAATAATTTGATCCCTTTAAGAATGGACCTCCCTGATGGGTTGACTAGTGAGTAGCCACATTCACTAGGCAGTTCAATTCCATCTTTCCATTTATGCCTTTTGTGTGGTTCACAATGAGACATAAGTTCTCATTGGGCGAGATAATCACACCTTTCTTTCTCTCTCCTTAACTGAGTAATGTCCCTCTTATCATGATCTTAGGGTTGATAAAGACTTAAGTCCCTTGGGGGCTTGAGGTTTTCTTTATCCCTTTTGGGTCCAATAAGATTATCTTTTATGTATATTCTCCTTTACCAAGAGTTTGTGTTGAGCTCATACTCTTGCTAAAGTGGGGGCTAAATGTATAATTGAAAAATGGAAGCACTTCCATTGTAGATGTGTTTATCCTTCTTAGTAAGTGGTTTGGGGTCATGAAAAGCACCTTGAATGGGTTCCTAATCTTGACATGGCTTCTCCCCTGTTCTGTCCCTCTTTCCACTCCTGTTTAGCCTGATTTCTGCATTATGAATTGCAGATTGGTGATTCTAGGCTTCAGGGTCAGGGTCAACCTTTTAGGTCTATGTTGACCTCAACCCTGAGCTAGGTCAGGGTCGATCTCAACCCTGACCTAGGTCAAGGTTGACCTCAACCTTGACCCATGGTTTAGATCCCGGGGTCTCACAGTTTTTGGAGGTCGGCCTTTGCAAAAAGTATTTCCCACTTCCGGGTCAGCTGTTTCGTGTTCCGAAGCGTCGATTCCTAAATTATATTTAACATAGGTCCTCTTCTAGGGGTAAAGGATTTAATGGGAATTTAATTCTCCTATGTCGGCCTCCTTAGAATATTGTGCCCTAATTTCATATAAAAGGGAGCCTTTCTCCTCTCATTTCCTCTAAGTCTTCTAATGGTGATCAAGCATTCTCAAACTATCTTCAAGTGAAATTCAAGCAAGCATTCAAGCAAGATTTCAAGCAAGCACTCATCCATTCTCAAGCATTCAAGCATCCATTTTCATGAAGGAGATCCATTGGAGGCCATTGAAGGATTCAAGCTACATAGTGCCCTTTTGGTGATCTCTCCGTCCACCTTCTTCCAAGCCTACTCCAAATTCAAGAACCCATTCAAGACTTGGTGTTGGAGATCTACAAGCAAGAGATTGAAGACATCCTACCTTTCTACATTTTAAGCATACTTGTGGATTCAAGGATTCAAATCCGCCACAAGGACTTTTTCAAGCAAGGTGAACTTATGCATTTACTTTGTCTATTTCTGCAATTTCAATTATATATATTTGAGGTTAATTCTAGAACTGGGGTTTGACCAAGGAAAACCCCTCCCCCACAACAAACAATCCCCTTTTTCTTGTAGGTACAGGTACAAAACAACATATTTGAGACCAGATCTGGATACCCTTTTCGGCTTTCTTTCAGACGGCGCGAACATATTTTTTGTCGGACCTGTGCAGGTCAGGGTTGACATTATTGGGTCAGGGTTGACATTTGTGGGTCAAGGTTGACCATTTTCATAAGACAACATCAAAACGGAAAACTATTTCTGGGTTTTGTTCATCTCTGCGTTCCGGTTTGGGATCAACTGTTAGTTTTTCCAGAAACAATCTACAAACCTCAGAAAATAGCATTCTTTGATCTACAATATTTCAAGGTTAGTGCATTTATCCCATTCCTTCAATTACTGTCATATATCATTTCTATAAATATAATTAATAGAATTTAAGGTATCTCTCTTTTTATTCTCCTTTCCAAATAGTTGATTCATTTGTGCATTAGCCCTTCCTTGGGGTTGATCAACTTGGATTTCCCATTTGTGCATTTGGGAATAAAAGAGAAACATCTTATCTTCTCCCTAATCACAATTGCAATATACAATCAATACAATTCAATTAAATATAAAGTAAAGTTAAGGAAATCAATATACTCTAAGAAAATCAAACCTCCATACATTACATGATTTCCCCCTTTACAAAATGAAAGTACATATCACATCGCTATTCGTCCTCCAAGTTCTACTGTAATCCAACTCCCTTTCGCCGATCACCTTCTTGACTGCAAGTCTCGATATATCATCCACCTTTCTCAATATGCTACCCCATCTCTTGGGTTTATCCTTCCCTAAGAAGGCCATAGTTCTTACTTCATGTCTGTGGTATAATGAGATGGTGGTTTCCATCCTTACGCAAGCAAGGGAGAAGGAAAATTATGTGGGTTTTAGGGTTGATTGCTTCGCGAGGAGAAGCTATTTGTCAAATCCAAAGCCTCAATATGTTTCTAGTAGAGGTAAGTACCTTCCAGATTCATCTAGCCTTCCAGCCTGGTGTAATCATTATGATGTGTGGGTGTAACATATACACCCATCGTGGTTTTTAGCATCTGCTTCGGGGTTTTTCGGGTCCCTAATTTTGGGGAGGAAATAAAGGAGGGGAATTGAGGCGCAAACTACAAGATGGGGGGATTTATGCAAGTGTGTGGATACACTCAGTTGAATAATGCTTTATGCATCCTTATGGTGTCCATCGATAAAATGAGGGCATATAATGAACGATAATCTCTAACCTATGGATCTTATGACAGGGTCTTATGCCAGCATAATGAAGCAAAATCTTCGAGCTAGAGCCTACTCATGCAGTTCTCTCAATGTTTAAACCATATAGTTTAGTTATTTTGATGAATACGGGGGGTGAGAACTACATCCTAAAATTTGGAAGAAATTCTTCAATATTCTATTTGTATAAGTATATTTAAGTCAGACTTTCAGGGAGTAGATTAACTATTCTGTATATTATAGATTTCCTAACTATATGTAACTATGTCTACCAGTTTCGAATAAATCTGTGAACATATATATGTTTGCCTGTGTTGATTTTTATATATATGTGAGAGTATATGAATTCATTTGTAATTATATGTATACATATCTATGTATATATTTGTAGCTATATATATTTATATATTTATGTGTGCATAGATTATATATATCTAGGTTTCTTAATTGTTTACATATGTTTGTATATGTCACCGACTATATGTAGATAAGAAAGTGTGTCCATATGTCGAGGTTAGTGTACAGACATATGCTTGTGATTACATTTATTTCCCTAGAGTATGTTTATATCTGTATGTGCTTAGTACAATCATGCTTGAGTATGTTTATGTGTAAGAATATTTGTGTGTATGAAATTATGTTTGTATGTGTATTATTATGTGTTCATATTCATATGCGTTAATATAAGAAAGCTAATCTAATTTTGACTACAAGCGAAAGGGGTGCCATACTAGTCCATCTCTGATGAAATACAGGCCAGAAGATTCTTGCAGTGAGACTCTTCAATCTGGGTCATACTACTGCATAAAGGAAAATATTCTAAATTTCATTGTCCTAGCAGAGACATATATCTTACCTATCACAGACCATTTGAGGCTTTCGAAGGAGCTAGGGGATGTAAGCCATTCCTTGTATCATTGATGTCAATATCCGATGCAATGAGATTCTTCTGATGAATCCTAATCTGAAGTTGATATGCATGTTATCAACTTCAAGATTAGAGATTATCAGAAAAATCTCCATCGAAGGTTTTCTTTCTGCATATTACTATCTTGCCGCCTCTGTCCATTGAAATGCCACTGCCACAATTTCCCAAAGTTAGTAACTACAAACCTGGATGTGGGAGGTGTTGTAGTACAGCGGTTTTAAATAGAGTATCATGCGTGTGCTATAATTAGTTAATATGCAGAAGGTTGTTCCTCAAATATCTTGATGCGTGGTACTTACAGAAGTGTGTTGATGCATGACTCAGATGTGCCTGCACTTCCATTCATTACTGACAATGCATAAGAATATATTCTGTCTTGCTTATACCATCTTTATTCTATTGTACATTGGTTATGAGGGAATAGGCCACTTTCTATTACTATTTTCATAATCTATAATTATTCTACTGAGCTGATAGATTCCTTCATATTCTAGCGAGAATGCATTTTAATATTTTTGGAGAATGTTACAAACCAAAATGCATTGCTACTTATTCTTACATTTGTCACTATCTAAGTCTACATTAGTTTTTTTATAACTGATCTAGGATTTTGCCCAGGCATATAAGTTCTTAGTCGTAAGGGATAATTAAGATATTTAAAACTTCATTATGGTGTGTGTTGAGGTTTTTCTTAAACATTTAGGTGTTGAGATGTTTGGAGAGACACCTCATATAACTTTGTTTATTTAAATTAACCTAGAGGAGGAATGTTTCTTTGATTTTCTTTTTATTTAAAAACATTTCAAAGAACTATATCTCTTAATTGTAAAAAGTAGTACGCCTGGAATGAACCTGATACCTTGTCCTATAGTCTTGATAATTTGACTTGTTCAATGTATGTAATAGTATAAATATAAGAAAAATTTACATGAAGGTACATGAGATAGATTTAAATCCTTGTTTGAGTTTTGGATCCTTCTAACTCATAAATTCTTTGTTTCTTTTTCCTTTTATGACCTCCTTCTGCTAGCCACAGTTCCACTAGGTTCTATGAGTCTGAGTCGCTGAAACAGTCCATGTCATTATCCCCAACCTCATCAGTGTGCCAGTACTCATAGAACTAATTCTCCATGAGTGGTTTCTTAATGTGAATGTATGTCATTGAGAAATCTATGTTCTGATTTATAATAGGTGTTCTTTCATTGGTGGTAGTTGGGTCAATGAATGACACAATTGGATTAGTAGGCACTGATCTTCCATTGATTGAGACTATGTCAAGGTATCTCGGGCTAGGTATCGTTAAGTTCTCTTTAACATTTTGAAGACTCTTATCCAGATTGCCAAGAAATAATCTTTTAAAGATTCTGAAATATAGCCTCCTTGCATCATGTTTCTCTGTAAATATTGTTTCCCCCTTCAAGGGAATACCAAATCCCCCTTTTGTCTAGATCTTGCATTAGCACCCTTCTTCCTTTGGTTATGCTAATCGGATTTTGACTCAAGGGTCAGGCTTGTATTGCTAATGTATATATAATTTTTTATGCATTATCTTCTATGGTAGTGCATACCATTTCCCTATATACAATACTATTATTGTGTTTTCCTTTCATATTAGTATTAAATCATATTGCCAAGTTATGAGAGGAAATATTTTTAATTCTAACTCTTAGGATGACAAAATTCTTTGTAGGATAAGGTGCTATACAAATTGCATAATGTTTGTAATTTTATATTATTATTATGTGCTTGGTGCACCTAGGAGATCCTAGATGGACGTGCATCACTAGAACTGGATATTATTGGGGTCACTTTATGTGTTGTATTGTAACATATAATTATATTTAATGTGAGTGTCACATTGGGATATAATATTATATTTATTTAATAGTGAGGATAGATATTTAATAAAGTGAAAACATAGTACCCAATGTTAAATGAAGGGTCAAGGGTATTTTGTTCACATGATTTTATGACACATGGTTTTACTTTACGACTAGTTGTATTTTGTGTGGGCTTGTTTTTATAAAAGCAAACACATGCTAGTGGTTTGGGTTGGTTTGTTGAGTGGATTTTTATTATTAAGTCTTTTTGAAGATTGCATATGTGTATGGTATGGGATGTTTGGATTCATTGTTGGACACATGGATAATGTGTTGGAGGGCTTAATATTTCATGAGTATTTATTGTAACTTTGTGACTTCTTTATATTCTTTTACGATCGAATAATATAATATAGTGTGGATGCTTTTGGAGGCTAGGTTATACCCTCGTGGGGGTTATATCTTGTGTTATCTTGCAAATTTTCTATTAGATCTATGCATAATGGTGATTTTGTAAGCTTGTATGCATGGTTTTCTCTCATGGCTTATGTAGGAAATGAATTAAGTTCAAGATTATTTCCTAACATTATTATGCATGTTTGAATCCATGGTCTTGCAAGAAAAGAATGAAGGAATTTTCAAGTTCATGGGTTTCTTTGCAAACTTAGGTTGTTACAAATCTAGGTTTTGATAAAGATTTTACAAATAGATTTTCTATTTGGACATTTTGTGAGATTTTTGAGGGTTCACTTATAAATTTGTATTGCGAAATTGGTTAAATATTTATGTGTTGCACATTGAAAAAATTTAGTGCCAAAAAGGAAAAAACATAGTAGAAAAAGTAAATGAAGGAACATGTTTTAGTAAGTTCTTGGTACTACACATGTGGTTAATGAAATACCTCTTGATAGTTTTGTACAATGTTATTTCTATAAAAGAAAGCACATGAGGTTGGTTGCCATAACCCTTGGCTTTTTGGTTAAGGTTTATTGAAATCTTTTAAATAGATTAATGTTAAGTGTGTCATGGTATGTGTGATTGTATGATTGCCCATTTTGCCTAGACACACATAGGATGTATTAGAGGAGCTTGATATTTTAAAGGTATTTAGAAAAATAACATAAGTTTGTCGTAATACTTCATTGATGAGTAACACATTAAGTTTATATTATTTTAGAGGTTATATTTTTTCCTCATGAGGGTTTTCCAAGGTATCTTGTGTTATCTTTATGGTACGTGTATCTATTCTTTTATGTGGTGGATTTTTAATAGTTTTTAACATATTTTTATCCCTTGGGTCAATGTGAATATTTATTCTTGCAACATTTTTTCTTTCATTTCCACACTAAAGTTTGGTTGCTTATTATGAGAATATATTTTCATAATTGTAACCCTTAGAATTAGTATATTTTTATGTGTGGTCTAAGAAAATAACAAAGGCAATTTTAGGTCACAAGTGTGCTTAAAGACTTGTGTTATTGTTGATATGTGGTTTGATGAAAAAAATTCAAATAAAATTTTGTCTGGGTTCTTTATGTAAGGTTTTTTTAGATGATCTTTTTTTTCATGACCTAAAAAAAATCTTGTCAATCTAAAAGGTCCAAAAACCTTATGTTTTGATATAAAATATGACAATGCTTAGTGATACTTAAATTAGCCCTTTTTAGCGCCATGGAGGGGATTTCAAAATATATAATTTTTTTCTATTAAAATATAGAGTAAACTAGGAACATATAAAAGAGTATTAGATCTGCAAGTATTAGATATGTAGGATATTTCCTCCCAGATCAGGGTTTATAATATACAATAAAAAAACTAGACTGGTGTAAGCAAAGATTATACATCAATATAACTAAGCTGGATTTATACAAAAATGTGAGATCTTCAGTGGATCAGTTTTCTTATGTTTCATTGTTATTATCTATGCTGCTAGTGCCTGGAGTGTTTCCATCCTTGTGGACTATTTCTTCAAGCCTATGATCTCTTATCAGAGCATTATGGTAACTGCGATCTTCAATGGCAGATCTGTTGTTGCTGGTTCTATTAGTGTCTTCCAAGGCCAGTACCTCATTGGTGGCAGTTGAGCTTTGAATATATTTTGGGAACAAAATCAAAGCTCCTTCATCGATCAGCCTCTGGAATCTTTCTTTGGATATTTGTATGGTCGTTGTTACCTGTTTCAAGATAGAAAAATGTGTAAAAATCAGCAAGAACCCTCTTCTTTTGTTGGAAAATATCCTCATTTCTTTGTCTCTAGATGAGCCATAAAACTTCAGTGGTGAAGGTCAACCAAAAGACATTGAGATTACTATCAAAAGCATCAACATAACTAGCCAAGATCTCATGCCAAGACAAACTATGTTGATGATTCCAATATACTTTATTACCAAAGAAAATAGACCAAATCATACCAGCCCAATGACAATAAAAAAAATATGTTCATAAGTTTCAACACAATTGTAGATAGAGAAAAATGGTATTCTTGACAGCTTGGGAAACAAAATAACCAACAACGTGTTTTTTCAAAAGAAAAATCCATTTAAAGCATATCTTTTTGGGTTCAAATTTAGCATGCCATAGGAGCTCAAAAACAAAATGCCATTTATTGCAAGACCAGTCCAGTCCCCAGGTTTGGTTGATGTGTCCAAAGATACTATCATTGTTATTAAGGAGTAGGTATAGTTGTTTGCAAGAGGCTTTGCCAAACTGTGTGCAATCCATCCATTTAATGCGATCAAAGTTCTGAGAGGAATATATACATTTTCTTAGGAACCAACTACCCACAACTTTTGAAATGAGTGTGTATGTCTTCTTCTAAGAGGAAGGAATGTTGAATTTATTACTCAACTTTTCCCATCTGAGTATTCTTCTATTCTCCAATATATCACTGATGAGTGAGATACCTTTGCTATGCCATATTTTAGCAGAGCAACATTGTGTGAGAGCAAGAGGCTTATTATTGAGGTGTAAACCCCACCAGATAGACCTGTCTAGAACTGAGTAGTAGGGGTTCTTCACAATGGCATGTCTAGAACAAAGGAATATTCTATATTCTAACATGCCTCCATCCTTTCCATATTTCAACAAACACTTTAGAATCTGAGGCCTTCACCTCAAAGTCTCCTAGTAAATAATCAATAAATAGAACACTCTTCCATAGTTTGCCCCTTTTTATGGTAGCATTAACAATATTTTTCTTGATAATTGTTTTCCATGGCTCATTACCAGATACTGATTTGATGATCCACTTGGTAGCCAATATTATACCTTGCTTTTTGAGATCTTTGATCCCCAAGCCACCCTGAGTTTTTGGGGTGCAACACCATTTCCATTTGACATTGTATCTTTTCCTATTGCCAATGCCATCTAACCACAGAACATCCCTAAGGATTTTTTCCAACTTGTTATTCTGGTAATTGGAAAACAACCAAGTTGAGGCATAACATATGACATGAGATGCCAATACCTTTTGAACCACTTGCACCCTGTCTGCTAGAGATAACATATGGGTTTGCCACTTCAAGTGTTTCTTCTCTATTTTCCTGAATATCCAATTCCACATGTCATTAAGGGAAGGATCAAGAGAAAAAGGAATTCCCAAGTATTTGACAATGTAGTTAGGTCCATACCATTGCCACCCTTGTGGCTAAGATAGAGAGGAGGGGTGTTATGCCAACCGAGGATGACAGATTTATGAGGGGAGATTTTTGCTCCAGAAGCTATACAAAAAAGTTGGATTCTATTCACCACTTTGTCAAAATTTTGCTCTGAGAGCTCTACAAATAGAGCAGTGTCATCAGCAAAATGTTCTAGGAATAAACTATCATTATTAGGCAGGGTGATACCATTGATGGCTAGTCCAAATTCGGGGGCTTTAAGTATATAGGACAATGCTTCAGCAACAATCACATAGAGGGCAGGAGCAAGGGGGCATCCTTGCTTGATGGACCTAGCGAGGGAGATAGCCTTTGAGAGTTCACCATTAACTTCAATAACAATACTAGAGTATTTAAACAACACATTAACCCATCTGCAAAAGGACTCTGGAAACCCCAATTTTTCTAACATTACCAAAACAAAGTGCCATCCAATCTTGTCATATGCCTTTTCAAAATCAAGCAGTATCATAGCAACATTTTGTTCATTGTCTTTGGCCCATTGCATCACCTCCCAACTATTGATAAGGTTTTCAAGGATATATCTGCCCTTTATAAAACTATTTTGGGTGACTAAAATGATATCATTAAGGACTTCAAAGACCCTCTTAGCCAATAACTTAGCTATCACTTTATATGACATATTTAAGAGGGTGAAAAGTCTCCATTTCTTTACTTGGTTCTTACCTCCATCTTTAGGGAGGAGTTTAATTAATACTTTGTTGACATAACTCCCCAAAATCCCAATATCAAATGCATATATGTATAGGTCAAACAGTTCAACTGAAATCCATTCTTTATTGGCTTTATAGAATTTGGCAGGTAACCCATCAATACCTGGGGATATTCCATTGTCCATAGCCCCAATGGCTTCCTCAATTTCTTGAATGGAGATGTCTTTGCTTAGTTTGCTAAATTGTTCTTTGTTTATTTTCTTGGGAATGATACGAGTGCATTATACCATACATATGAAGTTGCCTTCATTGTGCTCAAAACTAAAAAGGTTTTAATAGAATTCCACAAATGTTTTCATAATAGTATTTTTATCACTGCTAATTCCATCTTTTGTCTGTATACTATTGATAGCCTCTATGTTTTATTTAGCTCTAATAATGTTGAAGAAGTATTTTGTGCCTCTGTCACCTTCCTTGATCCATTTGGCCTGAGCTCTAATCTTTTGTCCTTGGATTTTATATTCTTGGATAGTTCTCAGTTGCCCCTTAGTTTCAATCAAATCTTTTTCCAGGTTCACATTGTCTCTCCTAATTTGCAACTATTTTTCAATATTTATAAGTCTGATATTGAGTTCCCTCTCCTTAAGATTTCTATCTTTAGCTTCTTTAGTACCGATGGTTTGAGATGTATTTCTCCAAGCCTCAAAAATATTGTTCCATGTAGTGATAGGAAAAGAGCCTGCATATCTAAACTTGGAAAGGATAGTAACCATCCTTAGAGCTCCCAAGTGGTCTGCATTGTCAAGGAGGGAGGAGTTGAGTTTAAAAATCCGCCTCTTAGAACAAGTCTTGGGTTGATTAGCTATACTTTTGAGAGTGATACAAGCATTGATAGGGGAATGGTCAGACATACTAATAGGGGAGACACAAATGGGATATGACCTTGAGTATGGGTTACTCCAATGTCAACCAGATTAATATAGACCCTGTCAAGTTTGCAGTAGATTCTGGCTCTACTGCTCTAGTTATTGCACCAAGTAAACCAAATGCCATCACTGGTAACCCTAAGCCCCTCCATGGGGTCATGAATAGAAAAGTTTCTTTTGAACCTGGCCCAAAAGAAGTATTCATTACCTTTCCAACCAAATTTATCTCCTCATGATTTGTCTCTGGAAGATTCAATCATGTTAAAGTCCCCAACAAAAGTCTAGGCAGCCTCAGATAGATTGGAAGTCAACCAATCCCAAAGTTTAGCTCTATCTCTATAGTCATTAGGGGCATAGATATTGCAAACCCCTATAGTTTTACCACAGCTATTAAGGGTGATCCAAAGATCCCTATTGCAAGGTGAGAGCCCATGGTCTAAGAGATTGTCACTCCAAAGAGGGTTGATAAGAGTTGCAAGACCGCCTTTACCTCTTTCATGTCTAGAGTTTGGGCATTTGGATCTATCCCATACAAGTTTAAGAAAATTAAAGGACTGATACCCATTGCCTTTGATTTCTTGCAAACAAATTATGTCTTTACTTGGGAGGTTGTTACACCATCTTCTAATAATGTATTTTCTGTCTGGCATTTCCATACCTCTTACATTCCAACTATGGATTTGCATCTTCATCATAGACCAATTAAGGGTGTTGTATTTCTACATTATCTGGTGAAGCATTCATGGATCTCATTTCCCTTAATTTTACTCTTTCTATCATTATTTTTGAGGCTATTTTTCCTTTCATATATATATATATATA
>MU224746.1:129256-139331 GCA_018584345.1 Thuja plicata
CTAGATATGTCTTGGGTTTTTGAGCCTCTTTAAGTTTATTAGCCTCTACATTAATCCTGGACAGGGCTATCTGTTGGGCATTTTTTTTACTGGAGTTATCTTCATTCACTCTTTCTCTAGGCACGTGGATATACTGGGGAATAGCAGCATTTTTATCGATGGGTATAGAGGAGTGTGTAAATGCATGTCTCACCTCATATTCCTCATCAAAAAGAGAGTTGTTTGAAGTCACATAGGCATCGACTTGAGTATCAACAATATTCCTATCTTTAGGGTTTGACTGATTATCATCCTTGTTACCAAAATAAAAGTTTTTCTAAAAATTTTTAAGCAGAGGGAAATCCTTTTTAGTATTTCCATTCATCTTGCAATGGAAACATGCACCAATATCCCCAAGTTTGGATACCTCCCAATGGTATAAATCTACATCAAAGTTCAAGGAGATGTTGTCGGGGAAGGTAACCCCTGGGGTGGGAGCTAACAATATGTGGGCATTTAAATGTGGGAGGGTGACCTTAGTATCCTCAACTTGGAGGACTGAGCCTAGAGGCTTCAACATATGTGGTATGAAAGACCAAAATTCTAGTTGTACACCTTTTAGTTCCACCTAGAAAGGTGATGCTTGATAAATAAAATTTTCATGATTGTCCTTGGGAGACCATGGTAGGGCTCTAAACATGGTCTGCCCTACATTCAAGAAACTCTTATTTAACACCTTCTCTTGCATGGAATAGTTTTTGAAAAATACCAAAAACAAACCTTTATGTATCATTCTGCTAAAGTTAACAAAAATACCAAGTTTCTTTCCCCAAACATTATTGATCTAGTCGTCAAGAAATTTGCGTGTAGGAAGAAATTTAACATCCATGCAAACAAAAAATATTGCAACATTCTTAATCCTATATTGTTCTTCCTTAATTGCATTCAACATGTCCTTGTTTGGTGACAGAGAAAGGGTATTACCAGCAAGATTAGGGTTCTTACCTTTTCCTCCATCAGGGTTGCAGGAACTACCTGAACTGGTTCCATCTCCTCGTCGATCTCCATTGAAATATAATTATCATGTCTAAGGTATAACCAATGAAACAATCAACTACACAATATGACTTGTCAATTTCTATGGTCGTTAAAAATAATATTAAACCCATAAATTTATAGATTTTTTGAAATTAGCACTTAGGAAAACATGCTAACTTGTAGTCACATGGTGAAATTTTGACTAGGTGTAGGGGGCCTACCCTTTATGATATAGATTTTGGCCCCTACTTGTAGCACACCACCATATTATACCACCACCCAAACACTAATTATCCTTTGTAAGGCCTAATTGAGCATTTTTGCGTACGGGGCATAAGTTTTTCATATGGTATATGTTATGTCTCCTTTTTGTAATAATCTATGTTATGAACCAAATTTCTTATTTTCCTTTCTCTACATCTCCCTTGGCTCAATTTCATGTAGGTTTTATTTATCTCCATAGGCCATGCATCAACTTAAGAACTCCTAATATTTAGGTATGGAGACACGATCAATTTTTGAATTTTGTGTAATTTGTCAATCTTACAGAGTTTCCCTTCCCATAATGAATTTCCTTCCAAGTCCATATGATTTTATAATCTTTTTAAGGTTTAAAATTTCCCCATTTAGGCATACATAATGACCATCTCTCTACTTGATTCCTTTCTTCCATTGTACTATTAAATTTGTCCATCTTGTCATACCTCTCTATCAAACCCTTCTCCTTAACATTCTTGTATTAACAATTTTGAATTCCACTCACCATCATGCCTCCTTTTTGAAACTCACTCCCTAGCTTATGATATGATTCAAGGTATGCTTAACACCCCAACTCTAACAATTCATACCATTCTCACTACTTATCCCACTTTTTTTTGCTAGATAAGGGGTTGTAACACAAATATTTTTTTATTAATTATAAAAGGTTTACAAAGTTCTAGTTCAAAGCAGCATACCAGTAGAAAATAACCAAGAAGAAAACATATGGCCTAAAAAATAAATATGAGTAAAACAGGGTGGCATTTTGTCATAACCATATACAATACACTTAGTCAAAAGACCACCATGGGTCACATAAAAAGGTTTATATCTTCTCTCTGAGCCATCTGACACCCTACTAGAGATAGAATGATGAAGAAGAAAGTGATATCATCCCATAAAGCCAACTAGGAGATTGATCCTTTTCCATGGAAGAATAATATTTTTACCTACACATCATTTTTCCACAACCAAAACATCTCTAATCTATTATTAGCCCCAATAGTTAATTTCAAAAAACTACTAGTAGGAAATTCACTAGGTGGGAATATAACAATAATTTTATCACATTCTCATCATATAAATCTAGATATTTCACCTATTTTATTGCTACAAACAAGGAGTTCCCTAACTCATACTAGTGACAATTGAAACATGTTGGAATATGTGAGAAATCAATCACATAGCATGACAATCTTGATGGAAGAAAGTGTTAAATGAAATTTGACTTGTGCAAGATGATTAATTATGCCACATGTAACCCCAAACACACACAAGGAAATTAGTTACCCCAATAATATTGTCAAAACAAATTGTACACATAAAATTAAAAACTAGATTAGGATCCATACTTAATCCTCTAATCACTTGTGGATATTATCTAGTAGCCTAGGAACATGATAAATGATAAATCAAATAAAATATAATACTCACTAGACCAAAAAATTCAACAACTATTTAGATCTTGTCAAAGATGAGTATTTCTTGATTGGATGATGTTGTAGAAAAGATGTATCTATTAAAAAATGTATCTAATTAGGTTCCTATTATAGGAATGATATATCGATAAAGGCATGTTGTTGAATAATAATCCTAAAAACTAATAACTAGTTCATTTATTGGGTTTTAAGCTAGCTTGGTAATTAAAAACAAATTGTACACATAAAATTAAAAACTAGATTAGGATCCATCCTCACTCCTCTAATTATTTGTGGATATTATCTAGTAGCCTAGGAACATGATAAATGATAAATCAAATAAAATATAATACTCACTAGACCAAAAATTTCAACAACTATTTAGATATTCTTGCCAAAGATGTGTATTTCTTGATTGGATGATGTTGTAGGAAAGATGTATCTATTAAAACATGTATCAAATTGGGTTCCTATTATAGGAATGGTGTATCGATAAAGGCATGTTGTTGAATAAGAATGCTAAAACCTAATAAGTAGTTGATTTATTGGGTTCAGATATGAAAGGTACATATACATAGTCACAGATTCTAAAAAAAAATTATTTGATTTAGAGCAGTCAGAAACAGGTTGATCTGTCAACTTGTACTTATAATATCAATTTGTTCCTGCACTTTTTGACTAAAACTTACATAACAGGCATCTAAAGGTCTTGGAAACCAATATATGAAGTTACAGTGGATTCCAACATTTTGGTGACAGTCAAATTCGGGTCTAAAGTTCAAATCTCCTCATCTAGTTTTAAGGTGCATTTATTCTCATGTTTTTCTTGCATTTACTTTCATAGATCAGGTCTTCTTTTACTTGCTTTTCCACATACTTTATCACTTTGCGTTTATCCCCCTTTTGTTTAGATCTTGCATTAGCACCCTTCTTCCTTTCGTTATGCTAATCAGATTTTGACTCAAGGGCCAGGTTTGTAATGCTAATGCATATACAATTTGGTATGTACTATCTTCTATGGGAGTGCATACCATTTCCCTATATTCAATACTATTATTGCATTTTCCTTTCATATTAATTAGTATTAAATCATATTGCCAAGTTATGAGAGGAAATAATTTTAATTCTAAATCTTAGGATGAAAACATTATTTGTAGGAGAAGGTGTTATACAAATTACATAATGTTTGTAATGTTATATTATTATTATGTGTGTGTGGTGCACCTAGGAGATCCTAGATGGACGTGCATCACTAGAAGTGAACATTATTGGGGTCACTTTATGTGTTGTATTGTAACATAGAATTATATTTAATGTGAGTGTCACATTGGGATATAATATTATATTTATTTAATAGTGGGGAAAGATATTTAATAAAGTGAAAACATATTACCCAATGTTAAATGAAGAATCAATGGTATTTCATTCCCATGGTTTTATGGAACATGGTTTTACTTTACGACTAGTTGTATTTTGTGTGGGCTTGTTTTTATAAAAGCAAACACATGTTAGTGGTTTGGGTTGGTTTGTTGAGTGGGTTGTCATTATTACATCTTTTTGAATATTGCATATGTGTATGGTATGGGATGTGTGGATTCATTCTTGGACACATGGATAATGTGTTGGAGTGCTTGATATGTTGTGAGTAATCATTGTAACTTTGTGACTTCTTTATATTGTTTTATGATTGAATAATATAATATAGTGTGGATGCTTTTGGAGGCTAGGTTATACCCTTGCGGGGGTTATATCTTGTGTTATCTTGTGACTTTTCTATTAGATCAATGCATAATGGTGCCTTTTAAAGCTAGTATGCATGGTTTTCTCTCATAGGTTATGTAGGAAATGAATTAAGTTCAATTGTGTGTGAAGCATTATTTCCTAACATTATTATGCATGTTTGAATCCATGGTCTTGCAAGAAAAGAATGAAGGAATTTTCAAGTTCATGGGTTTCTTTGCAAAGTTGGGTTGTTACAAATCTAGATTTTGATAGACATTTGACAAATAGATTTTCTATTTTGACTTTTTTTGTGAGAGTTTTGAGGGTTCACTTATAAATTTATATTGCAAAATTGGTTAAATATTTATGTGTTGCACATTGAAAACATTTAGTGCCAAAAAGGAAAAAAACATAGTAGAAAAAGTAAATCAAGGAACATGTTTTAGTAAGTTCTTGGTACTGCACATGTGTTTAATGAAATACCACTTGATGATATTGTACAATGTTATTTCTATAAAAGAAAGCACATGATAATTGTTGAGGTTGGTTTCCATAACCCTTGGCTTTTTGCTTAAGGTTTATTGAAATCTTATAAATGGATTAATGTGAAGTGTGATTGTATGATTGCCCATTATGCCTAGACACACAAGATTTATTAGAGGAGCTTGATATTTTAAAAGTATTTAGAAAAATAGCATAAGTTTGTTGCAATGCTTCATTGGTGAGTAACACATTAAGTTTATATTATTTTGGAGGTTACATTTTTTCCTCATGAGGGTTTTTCCAAGGTATCTTGTGTTATCTTTATGGTATGTGTGTCTATTCTTTTATGTGGTGGATTTTTTAATATTTTTTTACATATTTTTCTCCCTTGGGTCCATGTGAATATTTATTCTTGCAACATTTTTTCTTTCATTTCCACACCAAAGTTTCGTTGCTTATTATGAGAATATATTTTTATAATTTTAACCCTGAGAATTAGTAGTTTTTTTTTATGTGTGGTTGAATTTTTGGTCTTCTAATAAAAGAACAAAGCCAATTTGAGGTCACAGGTGTGCTTAAAGACTTGTGTTGTTGTTGATATGTGGTTTGATGAAAAAATTTCAAATGAATTTTTTTTTGGGTTCTTTATGTAAGGTTTTTTTAGATGATCTTTTGTTGACGACTTGTAAAAAAAGTCTTGTTAATCTAAAAGGTCCAAAAACCTTATGTTTTGATATAAAAATGACAATGCTTAGTGATACATGAATTAGCCCTTTTTAGCGCCATGGAGGGGATTTCAAAATATATTTTTGTTAAATCATATGATTGAATTTATAATTATCATGTCTAAGGTATAACCAATGAAACAATCAACTACACAATATGTGTTGTCAATTCTATGGTTGTTAAAAAGAATATTTAACCCATAAATTTATAGATTTTTTGAAATTAGCAGTTAGGAAAACATGCTAACTTGTAGTCACGTGGTTAACCACCCACTAGGTGTAGGGGGCCTACCCTTGGTAATAGAGAGTTTGGCTCCTACTTGTAGCCAACCACCATCTTACACCACCACCCAATCACTAATTATCCTTTGTAAGGCCTAATAGAGCATTTTTGCATATGACGCATAACTTTTACATATGGTATATGTTGTGTCTTCTTTTTGTAATAATCTATGTTATGAACCAAATTGCCTATTTTCTATTCTCTAGATCTCCCTTGGCTCAATTTCATGTAGGTGTTATTTATATCCCTAGGGCATGCCTCAACTTAATATCTCCTAATATTTAGGTATGGAGACAGTCAATTTTTGAATTTTGTGTAATTTCTCAAACTTGTAGAGTTTCCCTTCCTAGAATGAATTTCCTTCCAAGTCCACGTGATTTTATAATCTTCTTAGGGTTTAAAATTTCCCCATTTAGGCATACCTAATGACAATTTCTCCACTTGATTACTTTCTCCCATTAGACTATTATACTTGTCCATCTTATCATACCTCTCTATCAAACCCTTCTCCTTCACGTTATTGTATTAGATATTTTGAATTCCACTCACCATCATGCCTCCTTTTGTAAACCCATTCCCTAGCTTATGATATGATTCAAGGTATGCTAAACACCCCAACTCTAACTATTCATACCATTCTCACTATTTATCCCACTTTTTTTGCTAGATAAGGGGTTGTAGCCAAGATATTTTTTATTAATTATAAAAGGTTTACAAAGTTCTAGTTCAAAGGAGCATACTAGTAGGAAAGAACCAAGAAGAAAACATATGGTTGTTGCAGTGGTGCAGGGGCGGCAGAAGGGCAGAGCTGGCAGTACCTGCAACATCATCGTCATCAACATCAACAACAAGGACTTCAAAATAGTTCATCAGCAGGGAATAAGGTCGACCAACCTTCCGCTTTTAGGGATATTTTTCGTACCACACCGATAGTTCAGCCTGCCAGGAAATCACAGCTTCTTGCATCTTCACAGACTGCGGGCTTCAGAAAGGCCACGTTTGCTGAAAAAAATGTGGTAGGTAACAATGCTAGATCCATATTTCGGGGGAAAGCCATAGTACAACCAGCAAAACCTTTTTTCCTAAACCCTCATTTTCAGTTTTCCAACAAGAAACATTATGAAGGTTTTCACATGTACGAAACTGGAGAGACATCCTCTAAGGCTGCCCAACTTCAAAACCTTAATGCAAAAAATCAACAATTCCAGAAAATCAGATTTGAGTGGGAAAATTTTCAAATTCACAAACCCTCTGTTCATCGGAAGCCAAGGGTTCCACATAAGGCCCGTGCACTTTTGAAAGATAAGCAGCCCATTTTTGATATTTGTGAAGGCACTCCTCTAGGTTCTCCGTTGAGAGCGCAGAAAGTTTCTGTCAGGAATAATCAGGAATTGAATGCAAATGGAAAATCTACATCAATTCAACTTGATCGATTTACTTGAGCCCCCTTCATTCCAAACAAATCAAAGCAAATCTGGAAAAAGAAGAATAGAGATATTGTTATAGATCCACTAATGGCTTCGATCACTCTTCCGGAAGAGCTGCTCCAGACCCACATTGGTACATTACGACAACTGGCTCTTATAGGTAAATTATCCACCAATACTTTGCCATTTCTAGTTATCAAAAATTGGGCCATGAGCTCGTTTCCTGGAATTAAAGAAATTTCCTGTTTAGATTCAGTAAATCAATTTTTTGTTGCTCTTTTCCATACAAAAAGTGATAGAGACCGGGTGAAGAAATTTAAACATTGGTTCTGCATGGGGTTGGGTCTCTTTACAATGCCATGGGTCCCCAACTTCAAACCAGAGCCCAATCTTGCCCGTTTTTTCCCATATTGGATTTCTTTACCCCTTCTACCATTAGAGTACAGAGAGCCAGAAATATTAGAACACATTGCGAATACTGTGGGAATCTTTATTCGCCATGATTTTATCCCCTTAGAGGACCCTCATCGGGATATTAGAATTTGTATATTGATGGATACCCAACAAAGTTTTAAATAGAAGATTGCATTAACTTCCAAATGGGGAGTATGGGTTCAGAACATAATAATTAATGACCCAACAAATGTCCACTCATATCATCTCAAACTTGGTCATTTAAACTCTGATTGTCATTTGGGTCAAACATGTAACATCAATGTTTGCGTAGACCATAGTTCTGATCCATTGCTTTGTACCCAACATATCAACACAGCAATATACAAGGATCATAATTCTAAGTCTACTAATTGAGAAATCAACATAGGCTCAGCTCAACCAACTGTCGGTATGGATCAGAGCCTGCATGCAAGAATCTCAGAAATGATCCGGTATATTTTTGATTGTTTCACTCATCTAATGTGGGCACATCAGTACAATAACAGAATCAGGGGGATGCTAAAATCTAATACTCCCTCACTTTAGTCCACTGCACATGCCCATAATGTGGTTCATCATCTAACATTTTGTGATTCCCCGCTTACATTAACTCTACACAATGGAATACAGTTAGGGGAACAAGAAGAGGATATAGACAAAGTCGTGTTACATGGTATGATAATTGAAAAGGATACTGAGTTGTCTGGAAAGGTGGAAAAAGGTAATAGGTCAGGAACAGTTGAAAACAAAGAGGAATCCTCTGATAAATTAGGTCAAATGGGATTACCACTATATGTAACAGACGATATTTCGATTACTGGCAACCAATGGCATCAAGATTACCTGACATATATCAATATTCCAGATACACAAAGGGACCAGGAGCATTATGAAAATACATTTCTAGAACATGACGAGCTCCATCCATTTTCTGAACTTCTCAGCAATCATTGTCCTCCAAATATTCATAAATTGGATGATGCATGCCTTCTCCCTGATACATTGGTGCAGAGCACCCTAGGGTTTAGCTCCAAACCCTAGCAATTCTTGTTGAGTGATCAAAAGGAGCAGATCACAGTTGGTTTTCAATCCTTGTCATTAAGCCTGAACAGTTCTTCATTCAGTCACAAAGTCGCAGAGCCAGTGGAGAGCAGGAAAATCATGCATCGCACACTCGCGAGCTAGTCATGAGCTAAGTTTATTAGTGAGCGAGTGCGCGACGAATAACTAATCGCTCAGTCGCAGACGGCTAGCAGAAAAGGCAGTGCACGACAATGCGATGAGGAGCTCATCGCAAGCTTGCAAGTCATTTCGCAGTTAATGAAAAACCGGTGCGATAACGCGACGAGCGCTTAGTCGCTCAGTCGCCGAGCAGAAAACAACTAAGTGGGATGTGCGAGTGAGTGGCACCTTGTGCATCGCAAGATCGTAGTTGACATGATAGTTAAGTGAAAAGCACAGCGGGTGCGCGACTACGGTGTATTTCTCAGTCGCGAGACAAAGGTCAGCTCGGATGAAAACATCGCGATAGCGCGACAGTGAGCTCATCACTCAGTCGCAAAGGAAATGGCAGCTCGGGTAGAAGTATGGCGAGTGCGCGACTGACTATATCGCAGTGTCACTAATGAATGGCCAGCTCGTCAGAAAGAGTAGCGAGTGCGTGACTAATGTGCGTCGCAGACTCGTAGAGTAAATAACAGCTCATGGAAAGGCAGTGCGGGTACGCGACAGGTGATCATCACTCGGTCGCAGAAGAAAAGATAGCTCATCTCCAGGCAGTGCGATAGCGCGACACAAGCTCATTGCTTGGTCGCAAAGCAAGAGGCAGCTCGAGTTGAAGCAGCGCGAGTGCGCGACTAATGTGCATCGCCGACTCGCAGAGTAAGGAGCAGTTAATGAAAATGCATTGCGGGTGCGCGATAAAGAGTCATCGCTCAGTCGCGAGGTAAAAGTCAAGTCTAGAAAATGCATAGCAAGAGCGCGACGAGCAGGTAATCGCTCAGTCGTAGACCAAAACATGAAAGGTCATTTTCACTCGCGACTATGCGATGAAGAACAAAACAGTCAAATGATAAAAACATACTGACGTGTCAGAAGGAGAAAGAGTTGAAAAGTCAGAAAATGCCAAAAGAATGCCACTGAGGAGAATGTCATCCACGTCATCGACCATGCAGAGAAAGATGGTAATGACAGTTACAGAAGGAAGACAAAGAGCCGAGGCAGTTGAGATTCCTCAGGCGGATAGGAAACCTAAAAATGGTTACAGACCAAGAAGAGGCCGAGGATAAAAAGAGAGAGAAAGGAACC
>MU224746.1:150891-170252 GCA_018584345.1 Thuja plicata
ACTGACAACATGGGATACTTTAGTTCTGAGAAATTGGGACAGAATTAGTATCCCCACGGGGTGGGCAAATCTTAAGAAGACATCTGGTCAGATAGACAGATCAATTATCCATTGGCAACCCCCATTGGCAACCCCCATTGTCTCATTAAAAAAAATTAAACTTCGATGGTGCCTGTCGAGGTAATCCTGGAAAGTCAGGAGCAGGGGCATGTATCAGAGATTTCAAGGGAAATCTTATAGCATGTTTTGCCTCTTAATTACCAAATGGTACAAACAATTTGGCAGAAGCTCTTGCAATGCTAACAGGACTCACATTGGCAAAGTAATGTGGAATTAAGAACTTACATGTGGAAGGAGATTCACAGGTGATTATTAATGCATGTGTCAAAAGGGAATCATCAAATTGGAAATTGAAATATATTTTGACACAAATTTGGCGCCTCTTAGACAGTTTTCCTAATCTAACAATTTCACACACATTGAGGGAAGGTAACAAAGTAGCTGATCTTCTTTCAAATATGGGATGCGATGGAGATCAAATATCAGATACAAGTGTTGATAGCATTACAGAGAAATGGCCTGATGTAATGAAGATGGTAAACATAGATAAATCATTTATTGGATTACATATCTACTAAACTCAAATTGCTTGGCACTTTAAGAAATAAGGTCGAGGGGTATAAATTTGGGTTCAGAACTCAAGTACAGAAATATACCTGCAAAATTATGAAGGCACGATTATATTCAATCAGAATTATGCAGTAATCCACATGTGGGCTATGAAAGTATTCAGATCAAATGGTATGCATTATAATTACAACTGGTGTTGTAAAGTACTTCATATTTATGATTACTCTGTGAGGAGACTGCAGTATCAAATCCCAAACCGATTGAAGGGACGCGTGGTTTATTGATTTGATTATCCATATTAGTCCACACGTATTTGGGGGATTGCACATCATACGATGGTAGTGTATATCCTATCATTTCCAAATGATTAATATGCCATCTCCAAATTTGAGGTTAGGCATTAAGAGCACACAAACATATTGCGCAATAATCATGTCAACGTACCGAAGATATTAGCAGACATTCTCGAGATCATAAATTCGTATGAGTAAAAAGCAAGTTGGGAGATTTCCAATCTTCCCACATGATTGAAATTTGCATGTCTAACTCATACTTCGGGCAAATTAGTAACACGAACACTCAATATAATTACAGCCTTCCCTCTGTTTGTATATACAATAGTAACTTATCTTTCGTGTTCCAGAATGCTACAAAGAATGAGGGGCCATGACATTACATAGTTTGGAGTATGGTGTATGTGATCAATGTGGGAGTTTACACGCAGAATTAATGCCTATGAACTACACAATTCTAATTTCTTCTTTGGATTTAGAACAAGCCCTCCCAACCCAAATATCAGAGGAAATACTTGAAGGTATGTTTATAGTTCATTCTACAAACATAAGGGAAGCAATTAAATCTGTCATTGGCCATGAAAATATAGAACCGCGAACCAAACAGCTTATATATCCTTCACAATTAGTTTCAATCTTCTTCTCGAATGCCATGGACTTATTGCAAACTGCTCATTTACTGGAAGAAATTGCTCGAAAGTTTGTGGTGCCAAAATTTTGGGACGAAAATAAATTACAGAGAGCCATGCAAAAGTATGACATATGGAGCGGTCATGCTTTGATAGGTGGTATTTTTACAAGGCATTCACTATTATCAAACCACGCTGCCATGGTCACATATGATAAAATCAAAAGGGTGTTGGAAGAACAGAGCAACCTCCAAACTTCTATTGCTCTGCAAACAGTGGGCCGCACATTGGGTTTGGACTCGGGAGAGCCGATTTGTAAAATAGTGGATGCATTGACTTTGCTGCTCGATAGGTCTAACATTGTGGAATCTCCACTTGCTCGCACAACAGTATCTTCTCAACATCAGGGTTGTGAAGTTTGATGGCCCCAAATCTCGGTTGATCATCCGCAGGAAGTATGGCCGGAGAGTACACATATGTTGGAAGGAACTGCTATCCACTCTTACAATAGGGATGGTTGGGTCGATTCCCAAAAAATTAATCAAGTTTTGGGATGGGATGGTTCGCAGGCACACAACGAAGATGGTGGGGGATGGTCACCTCGTACTCATTCAGATTTCTCCCCCGAAGATTTCGACCCTATGGAGGAATAACGAAAGTTACAACATAATTTTTTGTATCCAATTTTGCATAAATTTTGTGTCTAATGGCATTTAGGGTAACAAAGCATGTTGCTTTTGGAGTTCCTGACTGCTGATGGCTCCTTGACATTTAGGGTTTCTTCTGCACGATCAACGGGTAAAATTGCATATGTTTATCGGTTTAGGTGGTCTCTTCTTCATCGGCATTTTGGTCACCTTTTTGGAGGCATAAAGTCTAACTTTTCAAACTTGCAAATATATAAACACTGATCCGATAGGAGTTTCTTATTAGATGTGTGTGTCAAAGTTATTGAGAGGGGTTAATTTTGATTCACCCACATTGTAAATGTTAACTTGATATAAGTTGTTGAGCAATTAATGTGGTTTCAATTTTGACGCTTTTTGCGGTCAACTAATTATGTAATAATCAGACTTATAGCTTCTGCATATCATTGTATTGAGTAATGACGTCGGGTTTTCTTACTGGCTCTTTCCCGACTGAGCTCTTGAACCAGTTTTATTATTAATATAAATATTAGTGGAGACCCCACTTTTGCCTAAAAAAACAAAAAAAATATGAGTACAAAAGGGTGGCATTTTGTCATAACCATATACAATACACTTAGTCAAAAGACCACCATGGGTCACATAAAAAGTTTATTATCTTCTCTTTGAGCCATCTAACACCCTGCTAGAGATACCATGATGAAGAAGAAAGTGATATCATCCTATAAAGCCAACTGGGAGATTGGTCCTTTTCCATGGAATAATAAGCTTTTTACCTACACATCATTTTTCCACAGCTAGAACATCTCCAATCTATTATTAGTCCCAATAGTTAATTTCATAAAACTACTAGTAGGAAATTCACCAAGTGGGAATATTATAATAATTTTATCACATTCTCATCATATAAATCTAGACATGTCACCCATTTGATTATTGCAAACAAGGAGTTCCCTAACTCATACTAGTGACAATTGAAACATGTTGGAATATATGAGAAATCAATCACATAACATGACAATCTTGATGGAAGAAAGTGTTAAATGAAATTTGATTTGTGCAAGATGACTAATTATGCCACATGGAACCCCAAACACACACAAGCAAATTAGTTACCCCAATAATATTAACAAAACAAATTGTACACGTAAAATTAAAAACTAGATTAGGATCCATCCTTACTCCTCTAATCACTTGCGGATATTATCTAGTAGCTTAGGAACATGATAAATGATAAATCTAATAAAATATAATACTCACTAGACCAAAATATTCAACAACTATTTAGATCTTCTTGCCAAAGATGAGTATTTCTTGATTGGATGATGTTGTAGGAAAGATGTATCTATTAAAACATGTATCTAATCGGGTTTCTATTATAGGAATGGTGTATCGATAAAGGCATGTTGTTGAATAATAATCCTAAAAACTAATAAGTAGTTGATTTATTGGGTTTTAAGCTAGATTGGTAATTAAAAACAAATTGTACACATAAAATTAAAAACTAGATTAGGGTCCATCCTCACTCCTCTAATCACTTGTGGATATTATCTAGTAGCCTAGGAACATGATAAATGATAAATCAAATAAAATATAATACTCACTATACCAAAAAATTCAACAACTATTTAGATCTTCTTACCAAAGATGAGTATTTCTTGATTGGATGATGTTGTAGGAAAGATGTATCTATTATAACATGTATCAAATTGGGTTCCTATTATAGGAATGGTGTATCGATAAAGGCATGTTGTCGAATAAGAATGCTAAAACCTAATAAGTAGTTGATTTATTGGGTTTAGATATGAAAGGTACATATATATAGTCACAGATTCTCAAAAAAATTAATCTGATTCAGAGCAGTCAGAAACAAGTCGATCTATCAACTTGTACTTATAATCTGAACTTATTCTTGCACTTTTTGACTAAAACTTACATAACAGACATCTATAGGTCTCGAAAAACCAGATATGAAGTTACGGTGGATTCCAACATTTTGGTGACAGTCAAATTTGGCTCCAAAGTTCAAATCTCCTCATCTAGTTTCAAGGTGCATTTATTCTCATCTCTTTCTTGCATTTAATTTCATAGATCAGGTCTTCTTTTACTTTCTTTGCCACATACTTTATCACTTTGCATTTACATATCGTTTCCCCCTTTAAGGGTTACAAAGTCCCCCTTTTGTTTAGATCTTTCATTAGCACCCTTCTTCCTTTGGTTATGCTAATCAGATTTTGACTCAAGGGTCGGGTTTGTATTGCTAATGTATATACAATTTGGTATGCACTATCTTCTATGATAGTGCATACCATTTCCCTATATTCAATACTATTATTGCATTTTCCTTTCATATTAGTATTAAATCATATTGCCAAGTTATGAGAGGAAATATTTTTAATTCTAACTCTTAGGATTACAAAATTATTTGTAGGATAAGGTGTTATACAAATTACATAATGTTTGTAATGTTATATTATTATTATGTGTTAGAATTTAATCTTTCCTTGGTGAAACTATGTAATTAAAGGATAAACCAAGGTATCCTTATTTGTATTTGTCCTCTCGTCCAAGTAGGAGGACATGTAACTATTTTTTAATTTATTTAATAAGTAAATTAGATATTCCTCCTTAAGAGGAATCTCACATTTGGCACACACACAATGTGAATGTGGCATTCATAGAAGATGGGAGTTACATGCAAACTCCTCCACTCATCTCTATTTAAGAGATGCCTCTCACAGACTTGTTTAATAATCTTCTCTTCTTTCTCACTTCTCCTCACATTCTCATCTTGCTCTCAATATTGTATTGAGCTTATTTATTTCATTCTTTAGGCCTTGTGCCATATTCATATTCTTCACAAGGGGTTTTTCTTGTTTTTCCCCTTTCAAATCCTTGTGTTCTTGACTTTGTAGAAATTCCTCTCTATCTCTCTTGGTGAACTTGGTAAATTCCTTTCATTCACTCACACTTGGATTCTTTTATTTTCTCTACTTCTTTTTTATGATTCCTAACATGGTATTAGAGCAGGTTTAATCCTTGTTTTTTGAGTGTTGCATGTAGGGAAATTTGAAGGATATTTCGATTGTGAAGGAGAAAACATTTTTGTTATCTAACTTTGTTTGCAAGTTTTACTTCATCATTTTTTTGCAAATCTAACATCTTACTTCAATATTTCTTTTAAATCTAACCTTTTTCGGATGGCTTGCCGCCAGATCTAGGTGTTTTCATCTATTCTTTCAAGTTTTTAAAGATCTAACATACCCTCTGTCGGGGAACCGTAAGGGATTTTTTAGTTTGCATATTTTATATTTCAGCATTATAACTTTATGCTCTAGATTTATATATTAATCTGTGTATCTTTCATCTCTCTCTTCTAACATTTGATTCTGCTTATTCATATTTCATATTTTGCTATTATCTCTGATTCATAATCTCTGCTAGTGTTTTGCGCAACATCTAATTTATTTCATTATCTATTCTATTTTATCATCATTACATTTTATATCTTAACCTCACTCTTCTTTTCAACCTTACTAATGTGATGATTTTGCATTCTTCATTGCTTAGATTGTGAGTCATGCAGGTTATGGATTAGCTACCCATTCACTTGCAGTATCTGATTAATGGACTGTCTATATCCATGTGATTGATGCAATATTGATGCATGACTCATTTCTGCATTAGCATATTTATTTTGAGATGAGAGGATGACTGTTCTTTATGGTACCTTGACCATTTGGTGTATCTTGATTTCATGTTTAGCTCCTTTATTTGATGAAATTGCATGCATTTCTTTAAAGATATTTTTTGATATTGCAGTTTCAAAGTTACACTAACTTGAATATTAGATGATATTCTTCTTGTGGATAGGTTCATTGGTTTGTGTTTCTATGTTTCTTTGTTTTAGGTGAATCTTCAAGGCCCACTTATGGAATCAATTCTTGTTCACATGTCCTATTACTTCAAGATGACTACTTCAAGACTTAAATCAAGACAATCAAATCTCTTCCCTATATTGAATACCAAGTTGCAGATTTTGTAAAGAGACATTTCACTCTCATTGAAAAAATTTGGGTTTAATTCCCTTGTTGTAAATTCCCTAAGTAAAGATTAAAGGGGGGTGTTAGAATTTAATTTTTCCTTGGTGAAACTATGTAATTAAAGGATATACCAAGGTATCCTTATTTGTATTTGTCCTCTAGTCCAAGTAGGAGGACATATCACTATTTTTTAATTCCTTTAATAAGGAATTTAGATATTCCTCCTTAAGAGGAATCTCACATTTGGCACACACACAATGTGAATTTGGCATGCATAGAAGATGGGAATTACATGCAAACTCCTCCACTCATCTCTATTTAAGAGATGCCTCTCACACACTTGTTTAATAATATTCTCTTCTTTCTCACTTCTTCTCATTTCTCACTTTAATATTTTATTGAGCTTATTGCTCTCATTCTTTAGGCCTTGTGCCATATTCATATTCTTCACAAGGGGTTTTTCTTGTTTTTCCCCTTTCAAATCCTTGTGTTATTGTCTTGGTTCTTGGAGCATTTTGATGATCTTTTGGCTTTATACTTTGTAGCAATTCCTCTCTATCTCTCTTGGTGAACTTGGTATATTCCTTTCATGCACTCACACTTGGATTCTTTCATTTGCTCTACTTCTTTTTTATGATTCCTAACACTATAATGTGTGTGTGGTGCACCTAGGAGATCCTAGATGGATGTGCATCACTAGAAGTAAACATTATTGAGGTCACTTTATGTGTTGTATCTTAACATAGAATTATATTTAATGTGAGTGTCACATTGGGATATGATATTATATTTATTTAATAGTGGGGAAAGATATTTAATAAAGTGAAAACATATTACCCAATTCTAAATGAAGGCTCAATGGTATTTTGTTCCCATGGTTTTACTTTACGACTAGTTGTATTTTGTGTAGGCTTGTTTTTATAAAAGCAAACACATGTTAGTGGTTTGGGTTGGTTTGTTGAGTGGGTTGTCATTATTACTACTTTTTGAATATTGCATATGTGTATGGTATGGGACGTGTGGATTCATTCTTGGACACATGGATAATGTGTTGGAGTGTTTGATATTTCGTGAATAATCATTGTAATTTTGTGACTTCTTTATATTGTTTTACGATTGAATAATATAATATAGTGTGGATGCTTTTGGAGGCTAGGTTATACCATTGCGGGGATTATATATTGTGTTATCTTGTGACTTTTCTATTAGATCTATGCATAATGGTTCCTTTTAAAGCTAATATGCATGGTTTTCTCTCATGGGTTATGTAAGAAATAAATTAAGTTCAAGTGGGTGTGAAGCATTATTTCCTAACATTATTATGCATGTTTGAATCCATGCTCTTGCAAGAAAAGAATGAAGGAATTTTCAAGTTCATGGGTATATTTGCAAAGTTGGGTTGTTACAAATCTAGGTTTTGATAAACATTTGACAAATAGATTTTCTATTTGGACTTTTTTGTGAAAGTTTTGATGGTTCAGTATAAATTTGTATTCCAAAATTGGTTAAATATTTATGTGTTGCACATTGAAAACATTTAGTGCCAAAAAGGAAAAAAACATAGTAGAAAAAGTAAGTGAAGGAACATGTTTTAGTAAGTACTTGGTACTACACATGTGTTTAATGAAATACCACTTGATAGTTTTGTACAATGCTATTTCTATAAAAGAAAGCAATTGATAGTTGTTGAGGCTGGTTGCCATAACCCTTGGCTTTTCAGTTAAGGTTTATTGAAATATTTTAAATGGATTAATGTGAAGTGTGTCATTGTATGTGTGATTGTATGATTTCCCATTATGCCGAGACACACATAAGATGTATTAGAGGAGCTTGATATTTTAAAGGTATTTAGAAAAGTAACATAAGTTTGTTGTAATGCTTCATTGATGAGTAACACATTAAGTTTATATTATTTTGGAGGTTATATTATTTCCTCATGAGGGTTTTTCCAAGGTATCTCGTGTTATCTTTATGGTATGTGTGTCTATTCTTTTATGTGGTGGATTTTTAATAGTTTTTTACATGTTTTTCTCCCTTGGGTCCATGTGAATATTTATTCTTGCAACATTTTTACTTTCATTTCCACACCAAAGTTTGGTTTCTTATTATGAGAATATATTTTCATAATTGTAACCCTAAGAATTAGTAGTTTTTTATGCGTGGTTGAATTTGTGGTCTTTCTAAGAAAAGAACAAAGGCAATTTGGGGTCACAGGTGTGCTTAAAGACTTGTGTTGTTGTTGATATGTGGTTTGATGAAAAAAATTCAAATGAATTTTTTTCGGTTCTTTATGTAAGGTTTTTTTAGATGATCTTTTTTTGAAGACCTAAAAAAAAGAAGTCTTGTTAATCTAAAAGGTCCAAAAACCTTATGTTTTGATATAAAACACGACAATGCTTAGTGATGCATAAATTAGACCTTTTTAGGGCCATGGAGGGGATTTCAAAATATATTTTTGTTAAACCATACAATTGAAAATATAATTATCATGTCTAAGGTATAACCAATGAAACAATCAACTACACAATATGTGTTGTCAATTTCTATGGTTGTTAAAAAGAATATTTAACCCATAAATTTATAGATTTTTTGAAATTAGCAGTTAGGAAAACATGCTAACTTGTAGTCATGTGGTGAACTGCCCACTAGGTGTAGGGGACCTACCCTTGGTGATAGAGAGTTTGGACCTTACTTGTAGCGAACCACCATCTTCCATCACCACCCAATCACTAATTATCCATTGTAAGGCCTAATAGAGCATTTTTGGGTATGGAGCATAAATTTTGCATATGGTATATGTTGTGTCTTCTTTTTGTAATAATCTATGTTATGAACCAAATTGTCTATTTTCTATTCTCTACATCTCCCTTGACTCAATTTCATGTAGGTGTTATTTATATCCCTAGGCCATGCCTCAACTTAAGATCTCCTAATATTTAGGTATGGAGACACGGTCAATTTTTGAATTTTGTGTAATTTGTCAAACTTATACAGTTTCCCTTCCTAGAATGAATTTCTTTCCAAGTCCTTGTGCTTTTATAATCTTGTCAGGGTTTAAAAGTTCCCCATTTAGGCATACCTAATGACCATCTATCTACTTGATTCCTTTCTCCCATTGGACTATTATATTTGCCCATCTTGTCATACCTCTCTATCAAACCCTTCTCCTTCATGTTCTTGTATTAGACATTTTGAACTCCACTCACCATCATGCCTCCCTTTTGAAACTCACTCCATAGCTTATGATATGATTCAAGGTATGCTTAACACCCCAACTCTAACTATTCATACCATTCTCACTATTTATCCCACTTTTTTTTACTAGATAAGGGGTTGTAGCCAAGATATTTTTTATTAATTATAAAAGGTTTACAAAGTTCTGGTTCAAAGGAGCATACTAGTAGGAAATAACCAAGAAGGAAACATATGGTTGTAGCTCAAAAAGTTAAAACCTAAAAACTAAATATGAGTACAAAAGGGTGGCATTTTTTCATAACCATATACAAGACACTTAGTCAAAAGAACACCATGGGTCACATAAAAAGGTTTATATCTTCTCTCTGAGCCATCTAGCACCCTACT
Organism: Thuja plicata; assembly: GCA_018584345.1. NCBI lineage: Eukaryota > Viridiplantae > Streptophyta > Pinopsida > Cupressales > Cupressaceae > Thuja > Thuja plicata. The sequence continues at coordinate 160,716 of MU224746.1, forward strand.
AGAGATACCGTGATGAAGAAGAAAGTGATATCATCCTATAAAGCCAACTGGGAGATTGGTCCTTTTCCATGGAATAATAAGCTTTTTACCTACACATCATTTTTCCACAGCCAGAACATCTCCAATCTATTATTAGCCCCAATAGTTAATTTCATAAAACTACTAGTAGGAAATTCACCAAGTGGGAATATAACAATAATTTTATCACATTCTCATCATATAAATCTAGATATGTCACCCATTTGATTATTGCAAACAAGGAGTTCCCTAACTCATACTAGTGACAATTGAAACATGTTGGAATATGTGAGAAATCAATCACATAGCATGACAATCTTGATGGAAGAAAGTGTTAAATGAAATTTGACTTGTGCAAACTGATGAATAATTATGTCACATGGAACCTCAAACACACACAAGAAAATTAGTTACCCCAATAATATTATCAAAACAAATTGTACACATAAAATTAAAATCAAATAAAATATAATACTCACTACACCAAAATCTTCAACAACTATTTAGATCTTCTTGCCAAAGATGAGTATTTCTTGATTGGATGATGTTGTAGGAAAGATGTATCTATTAAAACATGTATCTAATTGGGTTCCTATTATAGAAATAATGTATCGATAAAGGCATGTTGTTAAATAAGAATGAGCTAAAAACTAATAAGTAGTTGATTTATTGGGTTTTAAGCTAGCTTGGTAATTAAAAACAAATTATACACATAAAATTAAAAATTAGATTAGGGTCTATCCTCATTCATCTAATCACTTGTGGATATTATCTAGTAGCCTAGGAACATGATAAATGATAAATCAAATAAAATATAATACTCACTCGACCAAAACTTTCAACAACTATTTAGATCTTCTTTCCAAAGATGAGTATTTCTTGATTGGATGATGTTGTAGGAAAGATGTATCTATTAAAACATGTATCAAATTGGGTTCCTATTATAGGAATGGTGTATCGATAAAGGCATGTTGTTGAATAAGAATGCTAAAACCTAATAAGTAGTTGATTTATTGGGTTCAGATCTGAAAGGTACATATACATAGTCAGAGATTCTCAAAAAAATTTATCTGATTCAGAGCAGTCAGAAACAAATTGATCTGTCGACTTGTACTTATAATCTCGACTTTTTCCTGCACTTTTTGACTAAAACCTACATAACAGGCTTCTATAGGTCTTGGAAACCCAGACATGAAGTTACGGTGGATTCCAACATTTTGGTGACAGTCAAATTCGGGTCCAAAGTTTAAATCTCCTCATCTAGTTTCAAGGTGCATTTATTCTCATCTCTTTTTTGCATTTACTTTCATAGATTAGGTCTTCTTTTAATTTCTTTGCCACATACTTTATCACTTTGCGTTTACATATCGTTTCCCCCTTTAAGGGATACCAAATCCACCTTTTGTTTAGATCTTGCATTAGCACCCTTCTTCCTTTGGTTATGCTAATCGGATTTCGACTCAAGGGTCGGGTTTGTATTGATAATGTATATACAATTTGGTATGCACTATCTTCTATGGTAGTGCATACCATTTCCCTATATTCAATACTATTATTGCATTTTTCTTTCATATTAGTATTAAATCATATTGCCAAGTTATGAGAGGAAATATTTTTAATTCTAACTCTTAGGATGACAAAATTATTTGTAGGATAAGGTGCTATACAAATTACATAATGTTTGTAATGTTATATTATTATTATGTGTGTGTGGTGCACCTAGGAGATCGTAGATGGGCGTGCATCACTAGAAGTGAACATTATTGGGGTCACTTTATGTGTTGTATTGTAACATAGAATTATATTTAATGTGAGTGTCACATTGGGATATAATATTGTATTTATTTAATAGTGGGGAAAGATATTTAATAAAGTGAAAACATATTACCCAATGTTAAATGAAGGATCAATTGTATTTTGTTCCCATGGTTTTATGGCACATGGTTTTACTTTACGACTAGTTGTATTTTTTGTGGGCTTATTTTTATAAAAGTAAACACATGTTAGTGGTTTGGGTTGGTTTTTTGAGTGGGTTGTCATTATTACGTCTTTTTGAATATTTCATATGCGTATGGTATGGGATGTGTGGATTCATTCTTGGACACATGGACAATGTGTTGGAGTGCTTGATATTTCGTGAGTAATCATTGTAACTTTGTGACTTCTTTATATTGTTTTACGATTGAATAATATAATATAGTGTGGATGCATTTGGAGGCTAGGTTATACCCTCACATGGGTTATATCTTATGTTATCTCGTGACTTTTCTGTTAGATCTATGCATAATGGTGCTTTTTAAAGCTATTATGCATGGTTTTCTCTCATGGGTTATGTAGGAATGAATTAAGTTCAAGTGGGTGTGAATCATTATGTCCTAACATTATTATGCATGTTTGAATCCATTCCCTTGCAAGAAAAGAATGAAGGAATTTTCAAGTTCATGGGTATCTTTGCAAAGTTGGGTTGTTACAAATCTAGGTTTTGATAAACATTTTACAAATAGATTTTCTATTTGGACTGTTTTGTGAGAGTTTTGAGGGTTCACTTATAAATTTGTATTGCAAAATTGGTTAAATATTTATGTGTTGCACATTGAAAACATTTAGTGCCAAAAAGGAAAAAAACATAGTAGAAAAAGTAAATGAAGGAACATGTTTTAGTAAGTTCTTGGTACTACACATGTAATTAATGAAATACCACTTGATAGTTTTGTACAATGTTATTTCTATAAAAGAAAGCACATGATAGTTGTTGAGACTAGTTGCCATGATAACCCTTGGCTTTTTGGTTAAGGTTTATTGAAATCTTTTAAATGGATTAATGTGAAGTGTGTCATGGTATGTGTGATTGTATGTGTAGACACCCGAAAATGGATAGGCTTACGACTTTACATTAAAAACACTGATTTTCATCGATTAATTAATAGTTTTTTAATCATTAATTAATCATCTATTTTCCTCTAAATTCATTCCCCAAATCATCTAATCAAATTCCCAAAATTAATTAAATAATTAATTTTATTTAATTAATTAACCTTAATTGATTAATTACCATTAATTAATTAATTAAATTCAATTTCCTATAGTTTAAATTCAAATATTTAAACTTACTAATTAAATTCTTCCAATTAAATTAATTTCAATTAAATTAATTTAATTTCATTCAATAAAGAAATTTTAAATAAAAAAGAATTCAATTATCTCACATGTTGAAAACTTAAATTAAATAAATGAATTAAATATTCATTTATCTTCAAAGAGATAACTCCAATCAGATCACATGGGTAACTTCACCCACCTCTCCAGTCCACATGGGTAACTTCACCCACCTTTTCAGTTCAAAAAGGTAACTCACAATTAGCTCTTTAGTCAACCAACCTCTATCTCCTCTTTACCAATTGAAGAGGTGGAGTTTACTGATGACCTCTCCAGTTCCCTTTGGTCTCAACCATTCATCTCCCTATCTCTGGGATTGATCTCAACTGGTCATTTCATCCCCAATTCCTATATAATAAACCCTTCATAACCATTTGAAGGATCCAGGATTTCAAGCTCTTGTGCGCCATTACTATATCAGTTTGGTTCTAGCATTCAAGCCATCTTGCGATCACACACCCATTTCAATTAGCAAATTCTCGACACTTCTCAAGTCATAGACGCTACCACACCAATACTGAGCATCAAAAACAACATTTTGGAAGGAGTAGAGAGAGACAATATAAGCTTCAAGCACTTTGGGGTTTTCATTCATTTGTTTTCCTTTTCTTTGCTTGTACATTTTATTGGTTACGTTTCAAAGTTATTTGTTTTAGTAGTTTTTGTGTACTTGATTTATATCATTTGTAAAACCATTGCTACTAACCCTTTCCTTTGGAAAGCTTGGGAATCATGAATCACGAGAAGAGGAGGCATACATTTTGGTGAACCCGATGTGAACATATACTTGGCAAAATCACTCACCCCAAAGGAAAGAGAACAGTTCATCAGTTTATTCAAAGAGAGGATGATCAACTTCGCATGGTCCTACTTAGATATGCCAGGATTAGATCTAGAACTCGTGCTACATCATCTCCCATTGCTACCCAACACCAAACCAGTCAAACAAAAGCTAAGGAAGATGCATCCCCATGTTGCATTGTTAGTGAAGATAGAATTGAAAAAGCTCCTGGTTGCCAAGTTCATAAGACCAATACCATACACAGACTGGATATCTAACTTGGTACCAGTTATAAAGTATAGTGGTCAGATACAGATTTGCACAGACTTCAGAGATCTCACCATAGCTTGTCCCAAGGATGACTTTCCTTTAGCCAACATTGATATGATAGTAGATCTAACCGCTGGACATCAAATGCTATCACTCATGGATGGATTTTTACAGTATAATCAGATAAGGATCGTGCCAGAAGACCAACATAAAATAACTTTCACATGTCCTTGGAGCACTTACTATTGGAACACCATGCCATTTGGTCTCAAAAATGCTGGCGTGACATATCAAAGGGCTATAAAAACAATATTTCAAGATCTCATCCACAAACCAATGGAAGACTACGTGGACGACATACTAGCCAATTCAACGCTTCACAAGGATCATCTACAAGTATTGGGACCAATCTTTGATAGAATGTAGGAATACAAAGTTCGTTTAAACCCAAAGAAATGTGCATTCGGTGTCACAACAGGAAAGCTACTGGGTTTCATAGTGTCACATAGAGGCATCGAAGTAGACCCAGAGAAATTGAAAGCAATATTGGACATGCCTCCACCATCAAACCTAAGGCAACTAAGAGGGTTACAAGGAAGGATCCAATCAATCGGGTGCTTCATAGCTCAGCTAGCAGACAAGTGCCTCTCATTTCAACATCTACTGCACAAAGACATCAAATTCATATGGACAGAGCAATGCGAACAAGCATTCCAAATATTCAAGGACTACCTCCTCAAGTCTCCTATATTAGTGCCACCAGTCCAAGGTAGACCATTGCTTCTGTATATCTCAGCAATGAAATTGGCATTAGGTGTACTCCTGACACAACATGATGACGCAGGTAAAGAAAGGGCCATCTACTATCTAAGAAGAATATTGGTAGGATATGAGCTCAACTATACACCAATTAAAAAGTCATGCCTTGTAGTTGTCTTCGCTTCCCAAAAGGTGAGACATTATATGTTGAGTCACCAAACAAAGTTGATCGCACATATTGATCCTTTAAAGTACCTCCTAAGCAAAGCAGTGCTCACCGGATGACTTGCGAAGTGGGTAATGATCTTAAGTGAGTTTTACATTGAGTACATAGACAAAAAGGCCATCAAACAACAAGTGATCATGGACTAACTAGCATAGGCACCTATTCAGGACCATCAACCTATTATTTCTGATTTTCCTGATGAATCCATTATGACACTACAACCAGCGATCGAGGTATGGCAGCTATATTTTGATGGATCATGCACAAACCATGGTGCGGGGGCAGGAATAGTGCTTATCAATCCAGATCATGATACAATTCCAAATTCTTTCAGACTCAACTTCCCATGCACAAACAACATAGCAGAATATGAAGCATTGGTCATCGGTTTAAAGATAGCAATTCAATGGAGAATCAAGAACCTTAAAGTCTTTGGAGATTCACAGTTGGTCATTAGTCAAGTCAACAATGATTATATGACCAAAGATGAGAAGCTGATACCATACAAAGCACAGATGGAAACATTACGCATCAAGTTCCATTACATCTTCTTCGAGCAAGTCCCACGAGAACAGAACAAAGCTGCAGACGTGATGGCTACCATAGCATCATTGATTGATATGCCAAGCAATGAAACAAGATTCCAGTTTCTAGTAGAGCAACTCTTGGTAGCATCACATCAAGCATCCATCACAGAATCAACATGCGTGCTTGTTGGTCCCTAAAACCCATGGTACCAAGATGTAGACAACTACCTCCAAAATAGTGTCTTACCTCCAAATTTGTCTAGAAACCAGAGAAAGTCACTCATCCGCCAAGCCTCTAGGTATACCATCCTCTTGACTACTTTATATAGATGAATCTAGATGGAATGCTACTACGATGTATCACTTCCACGGAATCCTAGAGAGCTCTGTACGAGGTACATGAAGGAATTTGTGGAACCCACGAAGGTGGCAACAACTTAGGTAAGAAGATCATCCGCATGGGATACTATTGGCCCACAATAGAGACATATGCACACAAACATGTACAAAGGTGTAGACAGTGTTAGATTCATGGAGACCTCATCCATACACCAACCCAAGAACTAAATCCTATCACATCACCGTTGCCATTTTCTATGTGGGGATTTGACCTAGTGGGAAAAAATACACCTTCTTCAACAAATGGACACAAATACATCATAGAAACAATAGAGTACTTCACTAAGTGGGTGGAAGCAATTCCCCTCACTTACATAACTAGAAAGCAGATATCAATGTTCATACTTAACCACATCATCTGTCGATACGGGATCCCTCAAACCATCCTGACAGATCACGGTACACCTTTCCAAAACAAAGATGTTGAAGATCTATGTGAATAGTTCCATATCAAACAAGGGTTCTCTTCATTTTATTATCCTCAAGGGAACAACCAAGCCAAAGCTACAAAAAAAACAATTTTGAAAATCTTGAAGAAAATAGTGAACGAATCAGGGCGAGACTAGCATTTACAGCTTAGTCCCGCATTATGGGCATACATAACTAGCGTGAGAACACCTACATGAGCCACTCCTTTCTCCCTAGTCTATGGATCAGAGGTGATATTACCCCTCAAAGTGGAAATCCCATCCCTAAGGATATCATTGAAGAACCTGATTACAGATGAAGACTATAGAGGAGCAAGGCTCAGTGAACTGGAGTTACTAAATGAAAGAAGACAACATGCCTTCAACCACTTACAAGGCTATCAAAATCACCTTAGAAGAAACTATCACAAGAAGGTCAAGCCATGAACATTTGAGATAGGATACCTTTTCCTCATGGAAAATCAAAAGAACCAAGCAGAAAGAGTGAAACTCAGAAAGTTCAAGCCTAACTGGCTAGGACCATTTGTCATTGTCAGCTCTACTCAGAGTGGGGAATTCATACTGACAACACCAAAAGGAGATCAGCTCCCCGGATACATCACCAACATGCACCTCAAGAGGTTCTACCCTTGAGGTCTCTATGGTTAAAGCACCTATCTACATATCTAGAAAATACCCAAAAAATCACAAAATACAAAAGTTACCTTGGTGAAAACTTGGCAATCAGGCACCTTGGTGACAACAAAAAAAAAAAAAAGTAAAGAGAAAAAAAATCGCTCTCTCAGTGAAAACTTGACAAACAGGCACTATTGAGTAGGTACCTTGGTGAAAACCTCGCAAACAGGCACCAAGTGTTCAAATCTAGCTTCACCATCAATGAACTCCAAGATCAAAAGCTTGAACATACTTCAAATGCAAGATTGACTACCCAAGATATATCCAGAATTACAAACCCCTCTGAGCACCAGACTTATCCATGGTTACTACTGGTCCACCAGACTAGGGGGCAATTCTAAATATCCTAAAAAATCCAAAAAAATCAGAAAACTCATCAAAAAGTCCTAAAAAGATCAAAATGTTCTGAGAAAATCAATCTTCATAAAAAATAATATAAAAATTGCAAAATCCCAAGCAATAAAACCAACTCAATTATCAAGAGAGAAAAGGGCGATCACGCCCAATCAATCAATGTCACAATCATGAGCTTTGCGAATCAGCATGGGGCTCATCTGACACAACTTTATCAATCTATCAAACCTATCAGCAAGAAACTAGCGACCAACCCAATCTATCAAATTGTCACAATCATGAGCTTTGCAAATTAGCGTTGGGCCCATTTGACACAGCTTAATCAACAGCCAAAATGATCACAATCAATCAATCAAATCATATCAATCATCTTACACAATGATGGATATGCTCAAGCCAGACAGGTCAGTCTTATATGAGTAATCTATTACCGAAACCAAACACACTCAAGCAATCAAGCCAATCAAGCCTATCCAAAGAGTCGAGCCAATCAAGAGAATCCAATGGCATCGAGGAACCATCCAAAAAAATTGTTGACTAGGTCAGTCAGTCGGTCAGATGTCAGTCTATATTTTGTGGTTATGTTCTTACGCTACTCCAGGATCCACCATGTGAGGAGAGTAGCTATGATAGATCATGACTTATTTTCTTTGATTGTTATCTGTTGAATGTTCACTTCGAATTCAGGGCCATGATGATTTAGGATAAATGCGGTAGGCACTGTCACTTATCTGGCAGCCACGCAATTCCACGATTTGAGCTTAACCCTGGAAAAGAATTAGACATTCTTTCTCTTTTATTTGCTTGTTTGGTTTATAGAATCAAGAGCTCGCGACGCTATTCAGATGGACTCTGAGTGCGTTGGAGTTCTATCTTGGTTTCTATGGTCTTTTCTTTTATTTTGCAATCAAGAGCTTGTGATGCTATCCAGATGGACTCTAGGGGCGTAGGAGTTCTATCTACTTTGCTTTGGCTTTTCTTTACGAAATCAAGAGCTTGCAGTGTTACCCAGATGGACTCTGGGTGCATAGGAGTTCTATCTTGGTTTCCTTTTTTTTATTTAATTCAAAGGACAAAGTGGTATCCAAATGGTCAATATCTAGGTGATTTTGGATCTCTTTCTTTTCAAACAGGCAACAAAGATGAACCCAGATGGTTAATATTTGGGTGCACTAAGTTCTCTTTCTATTCAATCTCTCTACTCCTTCCGCTTATCAAGAGGTCATGGCGGTATCCAGGTGGTATGTGATCTGGGTGCATTGGACGCTCTTCAAAATTTCAAAAAACAAAAAAAGATGCAATGATGACAAATATTGGAAATAGGGGCTGCGACTTGGGACACTCATCCATTCTATCAATTCATATCTATCAAAAAATCAAATTTTCCTTTCTATCATTCTATATCTATCAAATCAAATCCCAGAGAACACATTTCCACTAACTTCCTTCCAACTAACACATGCATTACTTAGATATTTTGTGCATCGTAGATTGCATTCATTTATTGCATAAGAAAAATCCAAAACGTGTGCATAGTAGATCATATAATCAATGCATCCATCATCAATAACATCATAACTAACATAGGAATGCATTCATCATCATCATATAGTGATTCACATTTTCAACAAATTAATGCTCATTTGACGTATTTTCTATGCTTAATTTGTTGAGGGGGCATATAGTCCACTTTCTATCACTGGGAAAAGCTAGGCCAGGATTAAATCTGAAAATTCTTTGACACATTGCGACAAGTCACATCGCATCAAAGAGGGGCAAATGTAGACACCCAAAAATGGATAGGCTTGCGACTTTATATTAAAAACACTAATTTTCATCTATTAATTAATGGCTTTTTAATCATTAATTAATCATCTATTTTCCTCTAAATTCATTCCCCAAATCATCTAATCAAATTCCCAAAATTAATTAAATAATTAATTT
>MU224746.1:178259-190250 GCA_018584345.1 Thuja plicata
TACAAGCGCCATTACTCTGTCAGCATTCAGGCCATCCTGCGATCACACACACACTTTGCAATTATCAACATCTCGACGCTTCTCAAGTCATAGACGCTGCCCAGCCAATACTGAGCATCAAGAACAAGCGTTATTGAAGGAGTAGAGAGAGACAATAGAAGCTTCAAGCTTCGGAGGGTTTGCATTCATTTGTCTTCCTTTTCATTGTTTGTACATTTTATTGCTTGCGTTTCGATCATTTCGTTTAGTAGTTATTGCTTAATAGATTTGCATGCACTTGTGAACCTTGGCTACTAACCCCTGCCCTTGGAAAGCTGTGGGAAACCGGAGAGAGAGGCGTACACTTAGTTTAGTACCAAGGGTGAAAGTCTTGAATGGATATAACAATAAGCTAATGGATGATGGTTAAGGATGAGACTCATGACAAAAATGGGAAGAGAAAGAAATATATCTTTCCCCCACATAGGATATAGCCCATTTTGTTACATAAATCATTCATGATGCTAGGTTGAAGTGATTCCGATAGAAAACTAGACATATCAAAAGATCATTAAAATTGTGTTTCAATATCTTGTCCACATCCTTATCAAGGTCAAAACTTTAGGAATGGGGATAGGTATAATGACATTGGAATGCAAATGTGATGGGTGTGAATGAGACAATACTATATATGATTTGAATGGTCACTAATAGTTGCAAAGGTTGGATACAATAGGTGGGTGAAAGAATCTTTCCCTCAAGTGTATAGTATACATAGACAACCAATTTATGTATTATCCTCAAATTTAATATTTTGATTAGGATTCCTTTATAGAATCCTTTTGCTAGCCTCCTTTATAGATATTCTATGTTAATTATTGGAGTTATACTCACTTGATTGAATTGTTTCATAATTATATTTCTTAGAGGCTGAAGATTTAGGTAATAGAGGAATTACATGGGAGAAAATGGTTGCAAATTCTCATTTGAGGTTTTTATATTTTGCTTAGCGTGAGGTACTCTCAAATGCTAGAATTATCTCTTCTTGGTAAGGGCTAGCACTTGGATTAGGAGCTCTATTAATGGATGTATTGAAATCTACATAGGTTAATGAGATAGTGTTTGTATGGTTGATAGTAGACGATTTTAAGGATTAAGATCAATATTGAGGAGTTGACAATTTGATTGTTTAGGGTTTATACATGTGATATGAGAGTTGAATACTTGGATTGTGTTTCCTTTATTACAATGAATCCGAGATTGTGAAGTTTTTGTATCTAATCTAGGATTAACAATGGAAAAATAATAATTTTCAGCAATAATAATAAATCATACAACATCATGGATATAGAAAGATTATGATGGAAGATATATAGAGAGAGGAATGTCTGAATTTATAGATTTTTGGAAAGATGAATTGACTGCTAAGATCTAAAGATGAAATCAATGGTTGAGGAATCTTGAGAGAACTTATCTATGATCAAGGACAAAATGGAGGGATGAGATGGAGGTAGTTAGAATGTAAATGGCTAAGATTTACTTACTAATTTTAGCAAGTTCATTTGACCATGAGAGGAATAAGGGACATGTGCATCCAATTAGGCTATATTCTTGGGGTTGTTGGAGGAGATAGTGGAACCAGAGGGACAATCATTCTTGTCTTTCCTTTATTAAGGGATTGTCTTGATGGAATATAGGCCTAAGTAAATAATATTATTATTTAATAATTTTAGCCACATGAGTGAGGTGGATAATACGAGGAAATGAGTATTTATTTATTTATTATATTGATTGTGATGGATTAGAAAAGGTGTTTAACAAAATAATAAAAAATTATTTAACTAACTACTTGTGTGAACTCTAGGTGAAGGGGAATCAGACTAAATGATGGAATAAACTAGGAAATGAAGACTAGGTTATGAAACAAAGTAGGTGATGGTGATGAGTGAAGCCTAGGGAATTATTTAGTAGTCTACGGTCATGCCTATGCAACACTAACTATAAAATGAACAGTAGATATTAATTATTTCAATATCATTTCTTTCCCTTGCATTCTCAACAATAATTATGGAATGATAATTTTATTACAACATTATTTAAACATGACAAAATTAGGACATAATAACCCGGCCAAAATAACCCTGGACAAAATAACCTGACCAAAATAAACCTGGACAAAATAACCCGGCCACAATAACCTGAGGACAAAATAACACAGGGTCATAATAACCCCTTCCAAAATAACCCATGGACAAAATAACCCCATAAGATTATAGAGAAAGGAAAACAAAATTTATAAATTACAAGTATATTTCTGGTGGTCGTTTGTTGCCTCTTCTAGTTAGTCTTCCAATCCATGTGTCTTCAAAATAATCAATTATCGGTTGCAAAGTCTCCTCATGTTCTTTGTAATAAGGACATTGTAGAAGTGTTTCAAATGCATTGATTACATATATCTGAGGCATAAAAGATAATGCAACAAGTTTTTTGATCTGAAATGAAAATACTTCATCGACACTGTAACGTGTTTGTAGACCTTCTTCTTGAACTTTCCTCCACAAGCACTGAGAGAAATGGAAAAATCATCCCCAAATAGTGACATTAGGACAAATTTCATAAATATCTCCCTTGAAACCTAATTCAAAATCAATAAGTATAGCTTTTGGGTTTAGACCAGGTTGTAGTTGTTTTAATTTTACAAGTACTTGTGTATAAGTGGATCTTGTTTTGTTGGTCATAAGAATATAGATGTTTATAAGTTATTTAACCATAATAAAGATGTTTTAAGGCTATTTTAGGGGTATGTAATGGATATATGGTCTAAAAATGACCTAAATATCATCTATGGTGCCTCGCAATCCTTTTTTTAGCATACTAGATCTAAAATGACCATGGGTTATTTTGACCATGGGTTATTTTGTCCATGGGTTATTGTGACCCTGGGTTATTGTGTCCTTGGGTTATTATGGCAGGGTTATTGTGTTCAGGGTTATTTTGGCCGGGTTATTATGTCTGGTTACCCAAAAAGTTTATCCCCTTAACTTGGAACAACTTGCTCCTCTTTTGACATTTGGGTGAATTACTTAACAATTTCTTCTTGAACTTCAAAATAACATATGCAATACATAAGTAATATTTGTCTTCAGATAACCAAACCTCTTCTCAAAGATGTGGAAAAAAGACAAGGACCTACACTTTAGCAATAAAGAAATAAATAAATATTCTCCATGCTAATGGGAGCTCACCTTATACCCGTAGGCTTGCTCACAAGACACCCCCAAGATAGGAAGTTCCCTTGGATAATTGGTTTCACAATCACACTATACAAAATGATATATTTCCAATTACAATATACAAAGAGATTTAGTTAACCATTTTATATACATAATTTGTAATATAAAATACTCCCATGAAACTAAAGAAATATACAAAAATAAATATTCTTCAATTTTTAATATAAGGAAAGATGTGAAGACAACCTCTCTCTTTTCCAACATATCCCATTTCAACCATGAATAACCACAATCAATATACAACTACATTTGTAGAATACACAATCAAATTTCTCTATGCAAGCATCCAAAGATATCTAGTTACGAAATATGATAATTTATCCCTCCACATCCCATAATAATTGATAAGGGTTTTGAAGAATATCCTTAAGAAAAATAACTCCAAAGTAGTTCCTCATATTCAACCATCCTCTGCCACAAAATATGAATAAAAATCCACCTTCTTCAAAAAAGAAATGAAGATTTAATAAAACCCTAAATTTCCTCATTGTTAAATGTGAAGGTCGCTCTATTCACCTTTACAAGTGATATTATAAAGTTAATCCCAAGCATGGGCACACACAATGTGTATGAAGAATCTATGGGAGCACCATATCCAAGATTAGTAGTTTAAATTTTTTGTCACTTTTATTCATTTCCTATTTTGAAAGGTCTTAACTTAGTTAAAAAGACTGAATTTTACATAATAAAGTGGGCCCAACATCATGTCATCTAACTTGGAATTTTAAGATTAATAACATATAAGGGAAATACAAATTAAAATTTAATTAAGAACCTCTCAAAAGAAACAAACTTAAAAATAATATTGGCATGACCCCTTTTCTCCACCATTCAAAACATTCAACAAGAACATATAGAGATAAGTTTAAAATACCAAATACTTGAAAGCATTTAACACATGCAAATATAAAATCCTAAATTATGAATAATAATTTTTACATCATGAGATAATTTATGCAACACAAAATACCTTATCTCTTCTTCGTATAGGTTAGGGTCAAGCTCATCTAGTTATTTTCTTTTGGACTTTCCAAATTTGATCTTCAATAGAGATAGTACACAAATCAATATGAATATATGGGGAGGGGTGAGAGGTAAGTGGAAACCTAACAAAAGGAAAAGGGTAATTTAATGTTGATTCTTGAGCCATTCCATAAAACCTCCAGGATTATAGTTCCTATTTTGTCCAAGTTTCAATGCATATCTTGCAGTGATATGGTTTTGTATCCTATCCAATGTTTTGTCTTGAATAGAAAAACCTACAAACCTAATGGACTTATGGAGAAAATATCCATTCATTTTCCCAAGCATATATGTCCTCTCCATCCACATAAACTCTACAAAGGTCAATCTTGGAGATACATAGTAAGGCAAATGATGAGGAGGTTGTGGGTAGCCATATACCCTAATAAGAATGTACTCTGAGAAAAAGAACCAATATGCAAAGTTAAATCTTCCACTCTCATTCATTCTTAGTTCCTTTGGCCTTATCATTTCCATAACTTTCACTTGTAATCTTTCTAGGGGAATCCCCATCCATTAAAAAGGCATCTCATCAAAATGATGATAAAAAGCTGAATAATCTTATTGGTCGCACTTTCAGTCCCATAAATAGCACGAGCATTGAATAGGGGAGGGGTGAGAGGTAAGTGGAAACCTAACAAAAGGAAAAGGGCAATTTAATGTTGATTCTTGAGCCATTCCATAAAACCTTCAAGATTATAGTTCCTCTTTTGTCCAAGTTTCAATGCATATCTTGCAGTGATATGGTTTTGTATCCTATCTAATGTTTTGTCTCGAATAGAAAGAGCTACAAACCTAATGGACTCAGGGAGAAAAGATCCCTTCATTTTCCCATGCATAATTTCCTCTCCATCCACAGAAAGTCTACAAAGGTCAGTCTTGGAGATACATAGTAAGGCAATTGATGAGGAGGTTGTGGATAGCCATATACCCTAATATGAGTGTACTATGAGAAAAAGAACCAATCTGCAAAGTTAAATCTTCCACTCTCATCCATTCTTAGTTCCTTTGGCCTCATCATTTCCATAACTTTCACTGGTAATCGATTGATTATTAGTATATTGTGAAACTAAATCCCACCTCGTAATCCTTATCCAACTTAACAATTGTAAAAAGATCCAAAATAATTTTTAAAAACAAAAGAAAAAAATCATCTTAAAATCACATGCCAATTATCAAACACTACTAACCATGTGTTAGCTATCATACAACACCAAAAAATAATAATTCTTAACGCCTTATCAAACACACAAATATTTAATGAATAGTATAGTCTCTAATTTTGATTGCCAATCTAGCCCCAAACTCCCATTTAAAGATCACACCAAAAAATAATAACTGACTTCTCTGTTAAAATGGAAAAGAAAATAAAGTAACACATCCTCTTCTCTATGAAATCAATAATTTATTTTCCCTTTTGAACAATGATTACATAATATAGATCTAGATAATAAAAACACAAAAAATAGTATTGTTGATGGTCTTGCTTTTGGCATTAACGACTGGAGCTCGTGAGGAATTCAACTGCATCATACTTCGTGCATGTAAAAATAAAACAAAAGAACCTTAAAAATATTGAGAAAACATGTGTCTCAACCTTGCAATATTTTCTAGATAGTTGCAAAATTCCTTGACTTTGGGGCAGCCTCCTTTCTAGGTGCCTCCACATGTAGGTGCCTTGGAAAGAAAGAAATGGTTTCCAGGTTGTGAAATGCCTATATAATGAGGGCTTGAGGAGGAGTTTGTAGGACTGAGTTTAATTTGCAAGATATGGTGCTAGAAGATGCTCCTCCAAGCTTGAGTTGAGGTGATGCTCTTGTAAGAACTTGCATTACAAATGTATTGTAATCTCTTGTTGATTTGGTTTGAGTGGGAGCTTGTGTAGAGTTTTTTCATCTTTGTATTGCAGGATTATAAAGATGACAAGCATATCAGGGAGGATTGATGTATTCCTTGAGAATGGAAGAAGGTGGACTAATTTATGAGCATCTAGAAAGATTTAATATATTGGTGACTCAGTTGACCTTAGTTGAGGTGTCAATGGATGAAGAAGAAAGGTGCCAAATTCTGCTATGTTCATTGTCAGACTCATTGAACAACCTTTTCATGGCCATAGGGAGCACTTCAGTTGTCTTGAAGATAGAGGATGTCGTTGGTTCTCTACTTTCTAAGGATATGAGAAGGAAGGTCTCTTTGAATGCCAAAAAGGCTTTGAGCATTTGAGGAAGATCAAGAGAAAGAGGCAGGAATGAAATGCAACATGGTCATTCTAAGTCCAAGAATAAGGGGAGATCAAAATCTCTTGGTAAGTCCATGGAAATTTGCTAGAATTGTGGAAAGCCCTGACATTTCCAAAAGGATTGTAAAGAAGAAAAGAAGAAGAAGAAGCAAGATTCTGAGTCTGAGTCTGAGAAGGAAGATGCAGATGCTTATATTGCAACCTTGGCCACTCATGCAATTCTCTAAAGCAGGTGTGAAAATGGTGAGAGGTGCTATGGTGATAACAAGAGGAAGTAGATTAGGTACATTGTACCATCTTGATGCATGCATGGTTGACTGCAATAGCACTTCTGATAAGAATATGTCAAAGACTACTCCGCTAGAAAGGGATAGGGTATCTTTTTCACCAAATGGTCACGGTTGTTGGGTACCCAAGGGTACTCTATCTAGAAAATCAAAGTTACCTATAGACAAGACAATGTTATGGCACTAGAGACTTGAACACATAAGTGAGAAGGGTCTACGATCCTTGAAAAATAAGAACCTTGTTGAAGGGTTAAATGATTTCAATCTTGAATTTGATTTTTGTGAGCATTGTATTTATGGAAAAAAAAAAAACATTCATTTTTACTCGAGTTCTCATAAGTCTTCATGTGTTTTGGATCTAATCCACTCAGATGTATTTAGTCCAGTTGACGTTCCTTCTATTGGTAAATCAATTTATTATGTTTCTTTCATTGATGATTTCAGTAGAAGAACATGGGTTTATTTTCTTAAGAATAAAGCTGAAGTTTTCAATCATTTCAAAGAATTTAAAGCAATGGTTGAGTTGCAGATTGGAAAGAAGGTAAAATGTTTGAGGATTAATAATGGTGGTGAATATTGCTCCAATGATTTTGATACATTTTGTAAAGATTGTGGTATTAAAAGACAAAAGATAACTCTGTATTCTCCACAACAGAATGAAGTTGCAGAAAGAATGAACAGGACCTTGATGGAGAAGGCTAGGAGTATGCTGAGTGGTGCTGGACTAGAACAAAATTTCTAGGTTGAAGCTGTAGCCACTGCCTGTTATCTTATAAACAGGTCTCCTACATCAGCTCTTGTTGATAAGACACCAATGGAATTATGGTCGGGCCACAAGCCTTCACTTATATATCTAAGAGTATTTGGTTGCAAAGCATATGCTTATGTGCCAAAGGAGAAGCAGACAAAATTAGATAACAAAGATGTTAAATTGCATCCAAAACAAAAAGAAGAAAAGAAAGATGTGATTCAACTACCTGCTACACCAGAGAAAGTTAAATGAAGGCCCTTAGAAAGACAGGAAGTCGAGTCCAAAGCTCTATGAGTTTTGAATCATCGGAGGAAGAAGAGGAACCTAAACTTGAGCTTGAACCTGAGCTTGTTCGAAGGTCTACTAGACAAAGGAAACCACTTGAAAGCTATGGATATTCTCCTAATGATTGGAGATGCATATTTGCTTTGAATGCTAATATTGATGAACCAAGATATGTAGAAAAGGCTCTTGGTATGAATGATTCAGAGACCTGGAAAATAGCTATGGATGAAGAGATGGTAGCTCTTAAGAGGAATGATACATGGCATCTTGTACCATTTCTTGAAGGATGGAAGCTTGTTGGTTGTAAATGTGTGATCAAAAAGAAGATAGGTTCAGATGGAAGCACTAAAAATTACAAAGAACGTTTGGTTGCTAAAGGTTACTCCTAGGTTGCAGGAGTTGATTATGTTGAGACATTTTCTCCCGTAGCCAAAATGACATCCATTCCTTTCTTTCTTTCTATTACAACAAATTATGATCTAGAGATCGAGAAAATGGATGTGAAAACAACTTTTATTCATGGAGATTTGGAGGAAGAAATTTATATGACACAACCAGAGAACTATGTGGTAAAAGGTAAAAGTCACCCGGTTTGTAAGTTGAAGAAATCCTTGTATGGTTTAAAATAGAGTACTCCTAGAATGCGGTACTAGAAGTTTGATACATATGTGTTGAGTTTGGGATTTGTGTGATCTAAATCTGATCGGTGTATATATTTCAAATCTGATGATGATCGATTCTTGGTTATTTCTTTGTATGTTGATGAAATGTTATTAATTGGCAAAGGAAAAGGTTTGATTCCAAAATTTAAATCTCAGCTCTTTGCAAAGTTTGAAATGAAAGATCTTGGTGTAGCAAGGCACATTCTGGGAATGAAGATTATAAGAGATAGACAAAACAAAAAGCTTTGGCTAGGCCAAAGTAAGTATGTCAGTACAATACTGAGAAGATTCAATATGAAGGATTCAAGACCATTGTGTGTTCCTGTAACAATGGGAACAAATCTTACAAGTTCACAATGTCCTAATTCCCCATTGGAGATGGAAGAGATGAGTCAAGTACCTTACCAGAGTTCTATTGGAAGTTTGATGTATGCTATGGTTTGTACAAGACTAGACATTGCCCAAGCAGTGGGAGTTCTTTCCCGTTACATGTCTAATCCAAGAAGAGCACATTGGGATGTAGTGAAAAGAGTTTTCAGATACTTGCAAGGCACCTCAGAGTACTCTATATGTTTTCATGGAACACGAAATGAGCATTCCTTAGATATTCGAGGCTATGTGGATTTAGACTGGGTCAGAGATCTAGATAGAAGAAGATCCACAAGTGCATATGTGTTTACATTATTTGGTGGTGCAATCAGTTGGATGAGCAAGAAATAGGCTGTGGTTGCTTTTTCCACTACAGAGGCAGAGTATATGGCAGCGACTCATGCCTGTAAGGAATCCATTTGACTCAAGAGATTGTGTTCAGATATAGATTTCAAAAAAAGCACAGTGACAATTTATAGTGATAGTCAAAGTGCAATCTGCCTAGCAAAGAACTCGACATTTCATGCCAGGACCAAGCACACTAATGTACAATATAATTTTGTGAGAGATATGGTTGAGGATGGCAAGGTGAAGCTAGAGAAGGTATAAACTTTGGTGAATGTTTTTGGTGCGTTAACTGAGCCCATGAGCACAGAGAAGTTCAAATGGTGTTCAGAGTCTATGGGCCTCTCAGGCCCTAGAAGTTAATTCCATGGTAGTATAGATCCCCTAACTCTTGCAAGGTGTTCAAAAAGTGGGAGAATGTTGAGAAAACATGTATCTCAACCTTGCAATATTTTCTAGATAGTTGCAAAATTCCTTGACTTTGGGGTAGCCTCCTTTCTAGGTGCCTCCACATGTAGGTGCCTTGGAAAGAAAGAAACCTACCACATGTAGGTGTCTTGGAAAGAAAGAAATGGTTTCCATGTTGTGAAATGCCTATATAATGAGGGCTTGATGAGGAGTTTGTAGGACTGAGTTTAGTTTGCAAGATAGGGTGCTAGAAGGGTGCTCCTCCAAGCTTGAGTTGAGGTGATGCTCTTGTAGGAACACTCATTGCAAGTGTATTGTAATCTCTTATTGATTTGGTAATACATTATGCATGTTTTAGAGTATGGGGTTTTTCTCCCGTCAGGATTTCCCCACGATAATCACTATGTTATGTGTTCATTGTTATTTTGTTCATGCTTTTATGCATTTCTTGAGATCATTGTAATACTTAAGTTAAAGTTTGAATAATCTTCCTCTCAAGATTAGTATAGGAAGCATTTATGCACACCTTTGCTTCGTTACAAAAAAGATTAGTCATACAAAAAAGATTAGTCATACGTTAAAAGATGTAGGAATTTCAGAATTGCAGTAGAGACGACTGCGAATGCCCTGTACTGTCCCAAAAAAAATCTCACAATGAGAGCGATTATCTAAGAGCTGTACATAATATATAATACTCTATAGTATTCAGAAATTTCTTATTCCAATGAGAGCGATTATCAAGAGGTGTACAAAATAGATAAAATAATCAATCTACTAGAGAGTTAGGGTTATCAAATGGTTGATATCAGTAGATGTAATGAATCCTTGTCCAGAGGTTGCTTTGTACCATCAAAAACTCACAGCTATCATTCTTTCCAGCTGCCTTAGACTCTATTTTGATACAATCTGTGAACCACGCGAGTGAACCGTGCATCAAGCATTCATAGACCCACTCGAATAAAAACATTTCATTCTCTGGAGAATCTATGTCCATGGCCTGCAAACACTCCAAAATCTGTGAACATTAACTTTTGCAGTATTTGGCATATTATTTATCCAATCGGATGCAAACTAAAAAAATAGTGAGCGGGAATAAAATTTGAATCGAGTTTTGAATTCACCATAACAAAGACTGTGTGGGAATTAAATTTGAGTTGAGTTTTTAAATGACCAAACACCGCGCTACATTGGGAAACGATGGACCAAACACTGGACAAAATTTTGATTTGACTGAAGGAAACGGCTGACGAAAATGGACACTAGGAAACACTCAAGTTAAAGAAATGAGAAACACTGGAGTTACGGAGGGACCCACTGTTGACATGTAACTGATTGAATGTTTGATAATGTTAAGTTGAATATGATGCAAGACATTAAATCAGTTAATGGTTTGTATTGTCATTGATGTCAACTTGATATCATTTGTACGGTCATGTACATAATGCCAAAGACTTCAGAGAATCAATGGAACAAAGATTATGCTTTCAACAATGCATAAAAGTCAAGTATTCACTAAGTTACAGACAACACTGACGGAGTGCACAGCATCAGTAAAGGCAAATAAAAAGTCACAGTGATACCCGACGAGCAGAAGACAGAGTTGCCCGACGAAGTAAAATCACAGGATGCCTGACGAGCTGAAAATAGAGTTGCCCGACGAGCAAAATCCAATGATACCCGACAGACGGAGATCCCAAAGCTAACTAGAGTTACACCAATGGAACTAGCAGTTGTCACCGATGACTAACTGCAGAATTGACTGACAGAATAGAGAGTTTAGAAAATGAAAAAAATATCTAGCTGGCAGAGCTTAAGGATAGACTTAACTGGTTTTTTTATTTGTTTTATTCGCCCAGAGTTAAGTAATTTATTTAAATATTGATTTATACAGTTGGCAAGAAGATAACAATGAGATAAATCAGGAGTTAAAGCCGTAAATCAGATTGGCTGGATTGTTTTTCATGCCAAGAATCAAGAATCAAGAATCAAGAATAAAGGAATATCATGTCTATATAAGAGACAAGCATAATTCATTTCCGTAATCACAAGCAATCACATACACGGAAGGGGAGTGAATAGAAAGAGGATTCTGAAGTGAAACTGATGAAGGATAACTTCATACAGTCCTGATCAATCAAGCTGAAGGAGAGCTAAAGAATTTTGCAGACACCGATGAACAGTGAAGCACAACATCACAAAGCAGAAAGTGGGGAGCACAAAGAGATGAATTGATACATTGATCAGAGAGGTATTGTACTTAAATAGATCTAAAAATCTGCAATTCAAGTTGCATTAGAAACAGGTCATAGTGTTTTAGTTTAACCATTGAAGCATCAAGTCTCTTAATAGA
>MU224746.1:190388-205057 GCA_018584345.1 Thuja plicata
TAGGTAGCACCAGATATGCCAGATACCTATTGTGCCCATAGAGGTTGATCAATATTGGTAGCATATACATGCTAGATATCAAGTGATAGACTCATATTAAAATCCTCTAACAAGGTCACACCTAACAATGTGTTCGTAACCTTTAACAAGGTTGGCTCCTAACAGGGCTCACTTTAGAAGAGTGAAAATTTGGGGTACCGGTCCCAGTGTTTTTTCCCTTAACAGGGTTTCCACGTTAAAATCCATGCGTTATGTGTGTATGGTTTATTACTTTATTATTTTACATTTCACATATGCATTTCTAGATTGATTGGTATACTCTGCATATTTACTAAGTATTGGTAAATAATTCTTACTGCTTATCGGTTATCAAGGAAAATAAGGACAGACAAGGTAAACTGACAGACAATCAATTATTATAATTATTTCATGGCATGCATCTTGTAGGGACTTAATAATCTGAGGTGTATTGATTGGTGGTTAAAGATTAAAGGATAAATTTTTGAGGCCACTGATTCACCCCCCTCTTAGAAATTACTAACACCCACATCAACCAACCACCTAAGCAGTCAAAGCTTGGTGTGTGCTGGTTAAGGCTGGCCGTGAATTATAGCCCCTAGAAATTTTCCCGTTCTTCCCTTTTTCCTATCTCCAATGATTATAATTGGTGGAATAACTTGAATATGCTCAATTCACAAATCCTCCAAATCAGTGGTGAGATCCCAACCTTTGGATGTCACCACCAATCATTTCCCCTTGCTTCTTTCAGATGAAGCTATTTTTGAAGAAACTCAATGTGCTTCCTAATGGTAGGTTTCTTTCTACGACTGCCCTTTCATCTTTGAGCATCAACAACTGCCTCTTTACTAAGTTTTTTTGTTAGATTTTGACCCAATGTTGCCTGGTAATCTTCTGGATATGGTATCCAGAAGTTTTCATGAACACTCTAGATTGCTTCAATCATATTCCCTAAATAAATGTAGCAACATAGTGCTTCCATTTCATCCTTAGGGGTTCATACAAAAATTTCCATGGAAACAAAAGTCTCAGGGATATCATCTTTCACCCTGAAGTTTTCCTCATAATAAATCTATGTAGTGCCCAAAATTTCCTTAACAACCCCTGGCTGACAATTCACCTAGACCATTAAAAACCTACCCCATCTTTCATGTTTGATGGCACCATAGAATTCCATCATCCTATTATCTACAATGGAGTTAAGTCTCAGATTGGATTCCATGCCCCTTAAATCTATAATACTTTGTTCAACACCCCGGTAACTAGATACAAAGATAGGCTTAAATGGTCAGATTATACTTCTGCATGTATCTAATATGTATCATAGAAACCTCTAGTGGTTTCTAGATGCTTAGGCATACACTAATGTATCTTAAAGAAAAAATCCTGAAAATTACTCCTAGTTCTAACTCATGTCTGAAAGTAAAGTAGGTGATTATGATTAAGAGGTGACGCCGAATATATGATCCCACTTTTTTTTTATATACGAGGCATCCATGCAACCTAGCCCAGTGCCCAGCAGCCCTTATCTTGGGTACCTGTATGAGCTAGGGTGAGACTAATCCTCCCCGAATGAGATCGTCGGCCCGCACTCCAATCTCACCAATTACCCGGGGGGAGTTTCTAACCCCAGACCATGAGGGTGACCCACGACCTCAAGCCTCCATGGGTCCAAGCCTGGACACTCCCCACTATGCGGGCTATCATTCTATCCCATCCACTTATTTCTAATTTTTTAATCCCATCCTCACAAATTACAGATCTTTCCTTTGACTACTCAAGGTTCTGCTATTTGTGACTTCCACTATAACAACTTCTACTTTGTTGGTTAACTGTTCCCAACCCATCTTTTTTTCTTTGAAGATTCTTTTATTGTGTTCTTTCCATAATTCCCAAATAAGAAAATATGGGGTTATAATCCACATGCCTCCATATAAATTATCTGGTTGTATTTTGGGGAATTTTGAAATACTCTTAGAATATCATTAGGGAGAGAAGACTTCCATCCTAGTTTTCACAAACCTCTTCCAACATCTAAATGATTAGTTGCAATTAATTAGAATGTGATCAAATATTTCTTCTTCTCTTGCACATAGTCTACATCTTGAGGGTCCTTCGTAACCCATTCTAGTGAAACATTCCACAATTGGAATTTTTTTTGAAGCGCTACCCAAGCAAACATTCTAGCTTTAGGAAGGAAATTTTTTTTCCAACATAGATGTAATGGGATCTGGGACTTAGGGTTTTTGTGTCTTTTATTTAGATACATATAGCCCTCTTTTGAATTGTAATCTCCTGACTTGTCTTCAACCTAGATTAGACTATCCTCTTCCTTATGAATTAAGATCTTTCTTCTAGCTAAATTGTTCTTGATGTCTGCTAATTCTGCTATGGAAATATTAAGGTCTTCTATTGACTTCCATTTCCATCCTAATATTGGATCCCCACTTGGAATTTCAATGTAGTCTTTTACATACTTGCCCCATACTATTTATCCCACTTATTGCTTGATATATTAATGCATCTTAATGTATATTCTTCACACATGGGTCTAGTAGCGGTACCATATTTTTGGTGACATTGTTTACTTAGAGGACGTCACTCCATGTGCATTTCCCACCATGAGAGTTGAGTATTTTATCCTGGTCACCATTAATACCATAGTCTTCATGTTGTTAATGTTGGGACTTGTAGTAGGTTTTAAGCATCTTCTTCCATACTTCCCAATAACATTTATGTGCATGCAGACTCACATTTTGGGCATAATTTAGAGAGAAATAATGTCACTAGGTATGAGCATCCTTATCTATGTACTTATTTCATACCCAATGGTCTCTATATCAAATTTAGCCTCTTTGTGGATGGTATTTTGTGTTGGAATCCTTGCAATGAAAGGAATTTTGAACATACACCAAAACCATCTTGAGCACTTGTGTTTAGATGAATAAATTCAAGTGGAAACAATATTAGCCAAGGATGGAAACCTTGTTGGTCAAAGAAGTAATTCTCACTTAAATTTTATGAGTGAGTTTTAATGGTGGCTAACATTAGTGATAAAAAGATGACATGACACTTAAACTTGTCAAGAGAGAAGAGGCTGTTTTGGAAGCATTAGTGGCGATGATTATCTAGGGGGTCAAGCTAGATTGAAGCGCAAATGTATGTGAACATCAATGGGAGTCCCCTAGTTCATCAAAGTTGTTGATTTACATTTATATGTATTTATTATCTTTGTAAATGCAAGAATCAACCCAAAAAGGTTATGTGCATGTAATTACATTTTAAATAGGTATCAAAGAATACAAAATTGGGTTTCCATAATGGTTTCACCAAATTTTCCACCCTATGAGTCATCATTTGGTTTGTTGGTTATTTTCATCTATATTGTCCATTTATGATTGGGGTTACAAATAAAGAGAATTAGGAAACATGGGGTATAATATTGTAATATATTTGAAACCCTAATTTATATGCCTCGATACATATTTTTTTATAGAAAATAGTTCTTTATTTAATATAGTCCACTATATATTGAACATGGGTCGTGATATATGTTTATTTTTGGATAAAAGAGAGAACCCTGGTTTAAAACATGTTAATATATATTAATGATAGTACTTAGCTATGAGAATAACTTGTAAGACTCAAATAAAATTTATGTTGATCAATAATAGGTCAACCGCAAAACCCTAGGAAAGAGACTAGATCGTAATACCAACAATGAAGTATGTAAAATGAAGACAAGAAATAAAATGAATAAAAAAATAATATTACCTTAATGCATCCACCTTGGTTACCTCCATTGCATATTGAAGCTTTCTGTAGACACCCTAAAATGGACAGGCTTGCGACTTTACATTAAAAACACTAATTTTCATCTATTAATTAATTAGTTTTTAATCAATAATTAATCATCTATTTTCCTCTAAATTCATTCCCCAAATCATCTAATCAAATTCCCAAAATTACTTAAATAATTAATTAGCTTTAATTGATTAATTATCATTAATTAATTAATTGAATTCAATTTCCTATAGTTTAAATTCAAATATTTAAACTTACTAATTAAATTCTTCCAATTAAATTAATTTAATTTCATCAAATAAAGCAATTCTTAATCAAAAAGAATTCAATTATCTCACATGTTGAAAACAATTATTAAATAAATGAATTAAATATTCATTTATATTCAAAGAGATAACTCCAATCAGATCACATGGGTTACTCCACCAATCTCTCCAGTCCACATGGGTAACTTCACCCACCTCTTCAGTTGAAAAAGGTGACTCATAATTAGCTCTTCAGTCAACCAAACTCTATCTCCTCTTTACCAAATGAAGAGGTGGAGTTTACTGAGGACCTCTCCAGTTCCTTTTGATCTCAATCATTCATCTCCCTCTCTCTGGGATTGATCTCAACCGTTCATATCATCACCAAATCCTATATAATAAATCCTTCATAACCATTTGAAGGGTCCAGGATTGCAAGCTCTCGTGCGCCATTACTCTGTCAATTTGGTTCTAGCATTCAAGCCATCTTGCGACCACACACACACATTTCAATTATCAAATTCTCGATGCTTCTCAAGTCATAGACGCTGCCTTGCCAATACTGAGCATCAAGAACAACGTTTCGAAAGGAGTAGAGCGAAACAATAGAAGCTTCAAGCATCCGGGTTTGCATGTATTTGTCTTCCTTTGTCTTGCTTGTACATTTTATTGCTCACATTTCTGTTATTCATTTAGTAGTCATTATATACTTAATTTGCATTCATTTGTGAAACCTTTGCTACTAACCCTCGCCTTTGGAAAGCTGTGGGAATCAGAGAGAGAGGCGTATATTTTGGTGAACCCGACGTGAAAAAATAGCCCAAATATCTCTTGCAAATGAAGAAACAGATTGATCAACCACGGCCGTACAGTCGTAAATTTAAAAATCACACTTTTCTTTGACATTTGTACTATTTTGCAATTGCTGGTATTTTACCGCAATCGTCTATATTGTGCCGCAATCGACTGGTTTAATACCGCAATTGATTGCAGGCTTTCACAGTTATTCTATCCATTTCTTGTCTTCTGTCTTCTGGTATTTTTTTGCAATCGCCCGATCCGTGCCACAATCGCAAGAATTTTGCTGTAATCGTCTGATCCATGTCGCAATCGATAGCATTTTTCTGCAGTTGCCAGTTATTTGCCGCAATCGACAACATATTGCCGCACTTGTCAGTTATTTACCGCAATTGACAGAGTATTACTGCATTTGCAGGAAGATTGTCGCAATCGCTGGAAATAGTGCAGACATCAGATACAAAACTTCTGCCCATCTTCTTTTAAATTGACATTCTTTTCAGTTTCTGTGCAGGATTGGATCAGTCACCAAGGACAGAGAAGGGAAAGTTTTGGTAAGCATCCTTTCGTTATTTCCAAGTTTCACATATTCTCATTTTGCAAATAATCCTTTTTGGTACTAACTTGTTTAAACAACACAAACTAAAAGGAATTCATTTGTCAATTTGGGTTTAAAAAGAACAGTGCTTGCAAAACATATCACACCTCATATTTCAGATTTTGGCTTAAAATTGACATGGGGGTTAAAATTGAACAAAGGCAAAAAATCTTTAGGCAAAAAATCTTTCAATTTGGTGCATTAAAATTGAACAAGCAATCAACACCTACTTTTGGGCTTAAAATTGAACATTTGTGCTTGTATGGTGGTGTAGATTAGTTCACATTTCAAAATTTGGAGCTTAATTAATTTACCTCGTGTCTTGAGTTTTGGGTGCACTTGCACAAACTGTTAGATTACAAACCTTTATACTTTTTAGAAAGGCCTGTCCGGGGAATGCGCTTATTCCTCAGAGAATGACCTTAAACCGGTAATCCATCGGATCGGTATATAAACAAGGCGCGAACCAATGTTCCGTCTTATCTAGCCAAGCTTGGGTGAGGCGTGTTGATGATATTCTGGATCGGGTGAATATCCCTAAGGAGCCAGCGTGATCAACTAGGCTCTTAAGTGAGTCACGCACGTACAAACCGATTGGAGAGACACCACGGACCCCTACTACAACCTTGTTAAATAGAGGCCAACCCGTTTTACCTCCGAACAGATACCTTATTATAGTGCAAGGGGTTGCATATTTTCCCCCCAAGATTCCCAACATATGTGTCCCACGGTATTTGTGTAGTGAAAGAGATCTTCACTCCATGGCAACAATACCTGGAAATGACAAAAACACGGGCACCTACGTCGTGGACCTTCATGTCCTAGTAGCGTGACAATTGATGTGTGAGCTAACGGACATTCAAGCATTGGGCCTATAACATTGTATTCTGAAGCCATTAACCTAGATTAATCTAACTGTTCTTTGTTGAGACCTCGTGATAACCTTGCAACTTGAAAAAGTTGTAGAACATACACAGTTTCAGTCTTCATTCTTCAAAACAAAGTGTCTATTGTGCTTGTTCCTTTGATCAGTTGTTGAAAATGCAAAACAAAACATCCAAACTATCAAAACGAGTCAAACATGTTAAAGTCTAGGGTTGTCAATGTCAACTATCTTGCAAATCAGAAACATTGTGTGATAAACTACCACAATCGACCCATCATTTTACCGCAGTCGGTGAAATTGTACCACATTTGACTAGATATACTATATTCCTGCTCTGACCAAAAACTTTAAAAGAATTCTTCATTTGGTGTCCAAAACTAGTGTCTATCCCAGGAAAACGCGAAGAATATTGTGTGAATCTCTAAACATTAAAGATTACCCTTTCTTTGTAAAGCACATTTATTGTCAAAAACATTGTTAGTTTGAAAGCTCAGACTTGATATATCTTGATCTCATCATATCAAACATCATCATCTTTATCAAATTGACTTTGTCCAAGACAAAGGTCGGCTAATCTTATCTTTTATCATCACCACTTTGAGATCAAGTTATATCAAAATCTGCCCTTAGAATTACCCTTGTCCAAAACATAACTCAGACTTTTACTTAGAAAGGATCCTCTTCCTTGTTTGCTTTATGTCACTTGTTTTAGTTACAAAACCTGGACCACACTATGTCTCAAACACCTCATGGAGGACCTTACACAAGGTTTAAGGCTAGAGCTCAACCTGATGAGTCATATATCAACCGTTTCCCCACTTGGGAAACAGAGCAAGATAATGATCCCTTCATGAACACCAGTTCTGCTCTATTCATTGAACAACCCTGTGGGGCAGCCTTTTTCCAAGATATCACAGAAGAAGAACTTGAAGGTGTGGAACAAGATGCATACTCCACCAAAGTAGTTGACGCTGTTGTAGAGAGGAACCCTAAACGTTACTTGGCCATGCTAATAAAGAAGAGAGTCAAACTCCCCGCTCAATTCAGTGTATCAACTATATGGCCAGAAAACCCTCTCGTAGGTCAGAATACTACTCAGATTCCCTAGATACTACCTATTATGTCACAAGTTTTTCCACCATTGGCCTTACCCACATCGACACAGACTGTATCCAATCAAACCAATGACCCAACCCAAGCCAGCACATCATCTACTCAAGGCATGACAAGCTCACAACCAAGTTCACCCATGGTCAATAGTATGCATCCACCCTTAATCTCATGGCCAGCACAGTCCAACTCTCATAATATGCCTTCCATCCCACCAAACACCAGTTGTTACAAAACTATGCCGCTGCTGCAATCTTCCCACACTAGTCTTGGGATCAACACATCATGCCTGCAAGGATCCATCTCTGCAGGACCTATTTATAGTCAAGGCCTGCCCAAAGCTACTTCATTGCCCATTCTGACACCCATCCAACCTCCGCAACAACAACCCCAGCTTTAGTTGCCTCATATCCAACCTCCGCAACAACAACCCCAGCTTCAGTTGCCTCATATCAAAACTTAGCAACAACAACCCCATCTTCAGTTGCCTCAGTTCCAACCCTCGCAACAACAACCCCAGCTTCAGTTGCCTCAGTTCCAACCCTCGCAACAACAACCCCAGCTTCAGTTGCCTCATATCCAAACTCAGCAATAGCAAACCCAGCTTCAGTTGCCTCTGTTCCAACCCTGCAACAACAACCCTAGCTTCAGTTGCCTCATATCCAACCTCCGCAACAGCAACCTCAGCTTCAGTTGCCTCATATCCAACCTCAGCAACAACAACCCTAGTTTCAAACCTAAACTCAGCAGTAGAAATACCTACCCCAGCATTATCAACCCCAGTTTCAGTCACAACAACAAACACTTCAAAACCCACCATGGACTACTCATGCCCCTACAGTTACAAATCACTTGGTGGGGAATCAATATCAAGTCCCTAGGATGAAATCCTATATTCTTACTCAAGGGACACAGAGGCGTAGCCTCATACCCACCATGACACAAAGGAATGTCCACACGCATCAGCCGTAATATCAAACGGACATGCTAATGCAACAAATGCAAACCCTTCAAACCCAAATGATGGATATGAAAAATCAAGGGCAAACTAAATCCTATACCGCAGAGGATTTATACCCATACCCCTTTGACCATTCTCTTCAAATGTCTCCATTCCCAACCCACTTCTCAGTGCCAAAATTTGACAAGTATAGGGGAAGCACCAACCCTATTGAGCATATGTGAGAGTTCTTTGCTAGTTGCATCGAAGTCGCTCATGATGAGACATATCTAATGCGACTGTTCCCACAAAGTTTAGCCAGACCAGCAATGGAATGGTTCTCACATCTACCTCATGGCATCCATTCTTGGGGAGAATTATCTGAAAAGTTAATAGCTCACTTCCATCATAACATTGAGCGCAAGGTCAGCATCAAGGACCTTTGCAACATTAAACAGAAAGATGGAGAGTCTTTTGTGAAATTCCTATAGAGATGCAGGAACACGGCAAACCATATAACATATGATGTGCCTGAACAAGAATTGATAGTCATGTTTGTTGACAATCTGATCCCAGACATGTCATTCACAAAAGAGCTACAGTTAGCTCTGAACTTCACACGACTCATCGAAAGAGGAGTTCGTTGTGAGCAGAACTTGGTCAAAAGAGGAATCCTTGTAGATCCCACACAAATGAACACAAATAAGAATGCAACGGAAAAATCTAAGTGGTGGAACAAGAACAAAAATTTCACTAGCAATGGTGTCATTGATGTAAAGACAGTAAACTATGCGCAACCCAAGGTGTCACTGCAAGGCGCACCTATGGAAAACCAAAACCCCACAGGGCCCACTCAACAAGCATACACCCAAAACCAACCCCCCCCTATACAAGCGACCGCTATGTCAAATAGTCATCAATAGAATCAACGCAAACCACGGCTTCAATTCCAACAAAGAGATTTCACACCATTGGGAGAGCTGATAGAGTCAGCTTTACGTAAGCTGATACAATCAAACACTATCACTCTCCCAGAAATTAGAGACTCTGAACAAGAGGAAAAAAAACCAAGGTGGTATAATGACAAAGACTTCTGTGAGTTTCATCGGGTCAAGGGGCACAAAATAGCCAACTGCTACCGATTGAAGCATGCTATTCAGGATCTGATTGACATAGGGATCATTGATGTGACGAATACTCAAAATAAAGGCACAACTGATCACACCATTTTCAATGATACCTTCCATGATCACAACAAAGGAAAAGCCTTCGGGTCTGGTGGACAAACCAATAAAGTTACTATACATATGGCAACAGCGACAATGTCATAAATTGCATAAATCCTTTAGATAATCATGTGGCCACAATCACTATCAGGGACCAAGGTAACAATTGCACTGTAACTACGCATCGTGCTAGAGTCATCTTGCAAGGAGTACCATCCCCAGCTACTACATCAGCCAATCCTATAGAAAACTTAGATCCACAAACAAGCATAGTGGACCAACTAAAATGCACACCTACCCAGATATCCATGTTTGACCTCTTGCGCATATCTCCGCAGCATAAACTGGCTCTTGATCAAGCACTTCAAAATGCAGCTGTCCCAAGGGACATAACACCAGAAAGCTTCCAAACGATGGTCAACCATATAGCAGCTAACAAACATGCCACCTTCACAGAATGTGATGTGCCACCGCATAAGCCCCTACATAATGATCCTCTACACTTACTTGTCCAAATCCACAAAAGTGTTGTCCGTAGGGTCCTTGTTGATGGTGGAGCTGGTTTAAACATTTGTACTTTAAAGTTAATCAAGCAACTGGGCTATTCTGAATCAAGCATTGATGTCACAAGGAGGATAAATATCAGAACCTATGATGAAGAGGAAAGGTCCTCTAAGGGTATTATCATTCTACCTGTTCGCATTGGACCTGTGGTAAAAAACAATCCCTTCCAAATCTTAGATCTTGAACTGGGATACAACATGTTACTAGGGAGACCTTGGATACATGAAATGCAAGCTGTACCATCAACATACCATCAATGTATCTAGTTCCCACACCAGGGAGAGGAGATCATCATAGAGGGAGATCCCAATCCCTTCCAATATTGTAATACGGTCCAAATCACCACGGATAACCAAGTACCATTGAACCAAGATGCAAGCATCCCCTCCTCTTCAGATTTGAATCCCAAGGATGTTACATGGGAAACAAGAAAGATAGTCATTAACCAGGATGGAAGTATCTCCTGCCCTTCCAATTCAAATCTTAAAGATGTCACCGAAAAAGCAGGCAAGATATCCATCACGGACAAGGGATGTGGTGAATACAGATATGAAGAAGCCTTTACCATCATGCACATGCCTCAAAGCCCATAAACTCATGGCATGCCACAACCTATTATTGTAACAGAGACTCCGTGGCTGGTTGTATTTAGATGTCCACCCACAACCTTTGTCTGATGGGGAGACATAGTGGAAGAGAATCCTTTTGAGCAAGACATCAATACCTAGTTATACCGAGACTCCCCTGAGACAATCCGACCACCACTACCTTTGGAAAACTACGGTAACGGTTACAAAATGATACAAAGATTTGGGTACAATGGTACAACTAGATTGGGGGCAAGGCAATAGGGCATATATGAATTGCCTCTCCCACCAACCCAAAGAAACACTAGAGCTTTGGGCTATGGACAACAAAGCACTAGTTTGGTGATTCAAGACATTCAAGTCAATCAAGAGCAAGTAGCAGAGATGCACCAGGGGCACAACACTGAGCATGTCCTAATAAGCAACATATTAGCACAGTTGTTGCCCACCAAAGAGGGAACCACACAATCCCCATTAAACCTACACATAGCAATCGACGATAACTAAGGAAGTGAGACATCGGATGAACATTCCATTGAGACAAACTCCCATGAGTATGAGTGGAGATCCCTCCACGACTCTGAACCCTCAATCCCTTATTTTTTCCCTCAAGTCGATATTATCATAAACCTGGCAGACCTGTTTGAACAATTGACCATTATCGAACAACCCTGTATAGACAAACATATCATTCATCAGACCTCAAGTGGTGCATCCTCATCATAGTCCAATTTTGTAGGCACCATATCAGCAGTCCCGTTCAATCAACCAAAGCCAAACAGTAGTGAAAGTGTCTGTCTCATACACCCTGAGCTTATAGAGTGGGATCAACAAGGACCACCTGATCTTGATGTCTTTGAAACCAACGAGGCAATAGCTCATTTCATGGGACTAAGGGAAGGCATTCTATCAAGAGATCACAAGGCAGGATTCTCTATCAAACTAGACAGAGCAGCATACTTCGGGGAGGAAGCTCCTCTTTCCAGTCCACAAAAGCAAAAAGAACAAAATAATAAAAAGATAAAAGAAGACGTATCTTCTAGAAAAAACCTCTTCGAGGTGCTAGAAGATGGAAAGAGAGAACTCCTCCCCTTAACAGAGGATAAATCAGCATTGTTAGCCGAAGAGACAAAGGAAATCAACTTGGGGGATGACAAGAACCCAAAGAACATCTACTTGGAAAAATCTCTCACCCTTGAGGAGAGAGAAAAGTTCATCAACTTCTTCAAAGAAAGAATGATCAATTTCACATGGTCTTACTCAGATATGCCAGGTTTAGATCCAGAGTTTGTGCTACACCACCTCCCATTGTTACAAAATGCAAAACCTGTCAAACAGAAGCTAAGAAAGATGCATCCTCACGTTGCACTGTTAGTCAAATCCAAACTGAAAAAGCTTCTGGATGCTAAATTCATCAGACCTATTCCATATGCGGATTGGATATCTAATATAGTACCCGTTACAAAGCACAGTGGTCAAATACAGATTTGCACAGACTTCTGGGATCTCAATATAGCATGTCCCAAGGATGACTTTCCTTTACCAAACATCGATATGATAGTGGACCTAACAGCAGGCCATGAAATGCTATCACTTATGGATGGCTTTTTAGGTTACAATCAAATCAGGATAGCGCCAGAGGACCAGCACAAAATGTCTTTCACATGTCCTTGGGGAACATATTGTTGGAATGTCATGCCATTTGGTCTAAAGAATGCTGGAGCAACATACTAGAGGGCAATGACAACCATATTTCATGGTCTCATCCACAAGACAATGGAAGACTATGTGGATGACATATTATCCAAATCAATACTTCGAAAGGATCATCTACAGGTTTTGGGACCCATCTTTGATAGAATGTAGGAATTCAAAGTCTGACTAAATCCAAAAAAGTGTGCATTCAGTGTCACGGCAGGAAAATTATTAGGGTTCATAGTATCACATAGAGGAATCGAAGTGGATCCAGCAAAGGTCAAAGCAATATTGGACATGCCTCCACCATCAAACCTGAGACAACTAAGAGGGTTACAAGGAAGGCTCCAATCCATCAGACGCTTCATAGCTCAACTGCTAGACAAGTGCCACCCATTCCAACATCTATTGCATAAAGACATCAAGTTCATATGGACAGAGCAATGTGAACAGTCATTTCAAATATTCAAAAACTACCTTCTTAAGTCTCCTATATTGGTACCGCTAGTACAAGGTAGACCATTGCTTCTATATATCTCAGCGACAGAATCAGCATTAGGGGTCCTTTTGGCGCAACGTTATGATACAGGAAAGGAGAGGGCCGTCTACTATCTAAGTAGGACGTTGGTTGGATATGAGCTAAACTACACGCCAATTGAGAATTCATGCCTGGCAGTTGTGTTCGCTTCCCAAAATCTAAGACACTACATGTTGAGTCACCAAACAAAATTGGTTGAAAATATTGATCCTCTCAAGTACCTATTAAGCAAAGCAACGCTCACTGGACGACTGGCCAAGTGGGTAATGATCTTAAGTGAGTTCGACATTGAGTATGCAGACAGAAAGGCTATCAAGGGACAAGTGATTTCCGATCAACTAGCAGAGGCACCAATTCAGGACCACCAGCCTATTATCTCTGATTTCCCTGACGAATCTATCATGACACTACAATCGACAATCGAAGTATGGCAACTTTACTTTGATGGATCGTGTACAAACCATGGAGCGGGCGTAGGGATAGTTCTTATTGTTAGAGTATTCTTAGTATAGCTAATAATTAAATCATTTAATTATTAGTCTATTTACTCTATGCTTAAGTTATACTTAGGCAGTTTTTCATTCTTTAGGGTTTTCCCCTTTAGGGTTTCGTGATTCCTTTTATAAGGATTCACTTCTTAGTTTTCATTAAGGAGATTGTATTTTGTAATTCAGTTGTTGATAATAGAAGCTTTTTTCTGTCAACATGGATTTCATGTCTCTGGCCTTTTGGCCTCCATAGTATTTCTTATTTTGTCTTTGTCTTGCTTCTACTTGTGACAGATGTGCATGCAGGTGTTCTTGGGAGGATTTGTGTTTATCAAATCTAACGTGGCTTTTTGGAGCATTTTTGGGCCCTTCTCACTATTTTCGCTCTATCTGGAGCATACAGAGGCCTTTTTTGGACTTCGTTATATCGTTGGAAATCTCTTTCCGAGCTCTTTCTGACTATGGTGATTAGGTTTTTTGGTTCTACTGTTTTGATAGTGTTTTTCGCTGTCAAAGTTTGATATTGGTTTTTGCCTTCCGGGAGCCATATTTGGCTCATCCGGACTCTATTTTTGGCAAACCAGATATCGTCAGAAATCTGGTTCAGTGAACTATTCAGTTGCAGGGGTATTTTTTCTAGATTCTACTCCAGGTTTTCTCTCCTCTGAGTTTGGCAGTTTATGCACTCTGGTGGATTGCTTGGTTCTACAGGTCCTGGGATCTCTTCTTCTGATTTTCTAGCTCACTCTTCTTTCTGACTTCTGAGCTTGTATGCTTCTTCTGTTGCATCCTTTTTCTATAAATACACTGAGATAAAGTGCCTACTTCTGCATTTCTGGGATCTTGATCACCTTGTATGGTTTTTGTACTTGCACTATGTTATAAAGTGCCATGGGGGGTTATGATGATTATGCCATTTTAGGTGCATCCACCTTTGTCAAGTGAGCGTACCTTCCATGACATTAGCCCATACTGTGTGTCGGTGACACCGCCCTTTTTCCTATGTTTATACTTCTGTTGCACTGTTGGTGTTCCTGGTTCTTTCTTCTGCAGATGTTTCTGGCATTGCATTTCAGTGTTCCTGTCACCTCTCCCAGTTTAGCATTATGGGGGGGTTCACCTATTGGTTCTATTGCTTCCTGGTTTGATTGATCAGCTCTTCAGACATTGTC
>MU224746.1:209980-229209 GCA_018584345.1 Thuja plicata
CTTTACCAAATGAAGAGGTGGAGTTTACTGAGGACCTCTCCAGTTCCTTTTGATCTCAATCATTCATCTCCCTCTCTCTGGGATTGATCTCAACCGTTCATATCATCACCAAATCCTATATAATAAACCCTTCATAACCATTTGAAGGGTCCAGGATTTCAAGCTCTCATGCGCCATTACTTTGTCAGTTTGGTTCTAGCATTCAAGCCATCTTACGACCACACACACACATTTCAATTATCAAATTCTCGACGCTTCTCAAGTCATAGACGCTGCCCCGCCAATACTGAGTATCAAGAACAGTGTTTCGGAAGGAGTAGAGAGAAACAATAGAAGCTTTAAGCATCGTGGGGTTTGCATTTATTTGTCTTCCTTTCTCTTGCTTGTACATTTTATTGCTCATGTTTCTGTTATTCGTTTAGTAGTCATTATATACTTGATTTGCATTCATTTGTGAAACCTTTGCTACTAACCCTCACCTTTGGAAAGTTGTGGGAATCGGAGAGAGGCATACACTTTCAATGAATGTATGCATGTTGTTCTCATAATTGTATGTAGTACTATCATAACAATGTGATCGTGCATGAAAGCTCAAAGACTATGGCTAGGGATGATTAATGACTCAGGATTCTTTTATAGATTATCTGATATCGATCAATGATGGAGATATGATAGAAAAGATTGAATATTAGTGGATGAGATCAAATGAGATGTTATAATTGGAAGATAACCGATTGCATGATGTAGTTAAACAAAACTGATTGATTAATTAAAATCAGAGCGAGTGTTAGTTGAGAGGCGTAAATGGAGATATAATTAGCATTAAATAATTTAAAACTATTTAATTGAGTGCATAAGAGAATATAATAGATAAATATAGATCTTATTTATTTTAGATAAACTTTATTTAGAAAATGAGTAGTTTAATAAATTAAAGAATTTATGTAATTATAAAAGAGTTAGCTAATTATATAATTAAAATAATTATTTAATTATAGAGGACTAGATGTAAAATGATTTAATTAATGAGAAATGAGGAAAATGCTTTAAAAATTAAATAATAAAGATTACTAAATTATTATGTGTGAAAATAAATTGATTAAATAATAATAAATCATTTGATTTATTTTTAAGAGAAATTAGGACAGTTAAATATTGAAATATTATTTAATTATGATGAGAGAGGGAAAATTAAATTTTGAAAATGATTTAGAAGAAGAATGTTAGTTTAATTGAATAATAAATTATTTAATTAATTTAGATAAATAATTAGTGAAAATGTTGCTAGCAGAGAATGGATAATTTTCAATGTCTACATTTTGCACCTCCTTAAGACAATGTGTTTCTACATTGTTTCAAAAAAAAATCATGCAATACCTACCTCAACGTGTCTAAATGGAAGCATAATAGTATGTGGTGCCCCCTCAAGAAATTGGTCGAAAAATCAAAAGTTGCTCAAACTAATTTGATGACATATGTGTTTAGCTAGGTAAACGAAAAATTATTAAGTTCCTAAGTTAATTTAGTTTCATTCAAATGTTTTATCACTTAAGAGAGAACTCACAAGAGTCCTAGGAGGGTCCATTAGGTCAATAAGGCCCTATATATAGTCAATTTTGGGTCTTAACTCCTCATTTGTGCTCATTTTATTAGGATATTTTGGAGGGTTTGATTGGCAAGGCCCACTTTATTGATCTATTAGAGATATACCACATTGGGGGCCTATGGTTAGTGTATAGATAGTATTTTCTAATTTTGATGAGTTATAGCCCAAATTGTGGGGAGTTGGGTTGGAGGTTGCAAATGTAGGGACCACACTATAGTATGAAACTTGGTTTTAAACTCACAGATCCACATAACTCATGATTCTTAACTTTTCAATCCCACAAGAGAGGAAACTTCAAGGTAGGAGAGGGAGACTTAGGGGTCAATGGTGGAGAGTGGGTGATGGTGACAGATATAGGGGAGGAGATGATGGGGGAGATGGAGGAAATAGTTAGGATGGGGGAGGAAAAGGATGCGGTAGGATAAGGGTTCATGTTATGATCTTTGTATGTGTACTCATGACCTATCCTAAAATGGGAACTTTGGAACAAGGCATAAGCATTCATCAAAACATATGGGAAGCGATCATTATTCAGATATTACAGTTGGAAATGCTTTGTTAGGCATGTTTGCAAAAATGTGGTAACATAGATAAGGCGTGTGAACTATTTGACAAGATGTGCACAAAATGTGTTCCTTAAAAAGGATTTAGAAACTTTCAATTAAATGAAATTTGCAAGTATGATTACTACTATCATTGTTGCTTCTACTGTCTACTTCACTTTCTCTACATGGAAGACAACTTATACAAAAATAAAAGATATATTTGTGTTCACTTTACATAATGGTCTATGACCATAAATGGCTCACTGAACATAAGTTTAACGGTATGTACATTTATTATCAAGTTTGTTTAGAACACCTTTTTCAAGCTTAAATTAGAGATGCCTAATTTTCTTTTCTTGGTAACTAGTCTCACATAAGAATAAATGGTTGAAGGTAAAGAAACTAAAAACCAAACTAATATTATGTATATTGGTTTTGAAGAATTTAGAAAATCAATCCTCATCATTATTTGGAAATGAATTCATTATCAAGAGGGTGCAAGATATCATATTTCACATGATTAGCATTCCCCCATTTGATTTAATTATTAATGGCACCACAAAGCTTAACAGATATTTGGAGATGTCGTTAGAGGAAGACATGATTTGGCTAAATCAAAATGTTCTTTATTCATTGTTTTATAATAAATATTCAAAGCTTTAATGAGGCTTAAAGATTTATAGTAATTTGGAAATATGGCATATAGAAATATGCTAGGTTAAGTTGTAATGGACAATTTTTTGTTAGAATAATATTTAATTTTTGAATTGGATAA
Source organism: Thuja plicata (assembly GCA_018584345.1). NCBI lineage: Eukaryota > Viridiplantae > Streptophyta > Pinopsida > Cupressales > Cupressaceae > Thuja > Thuja plicata. Next base: position 212,907 of record MU224746.1, read on the forward strand.
TCTCTTTTTTTATTACCTTAATAAATATTAGAGAATCCTCTTATATTTAGATTTTCCTAATGTAAAATTGAATATAATTGTGTAGTCTTAATATTTATTTAATATTGACTATTCTAAAAAAATCTTGATGTAATTTTCATTAATCATCCTAAAGAATTTTTAAAAAACTTAGAATGCTATGGTTCTGAGGTAGAATGGCAGAATGCTCATTTTGGACCAAAATTAGAATTGGCCTATACCAATTCACCAATTCTTGTTTTCCAATTCCAGGTCAATTCCAGCAACCAAATGGGCCCTAGAGGCACAAATTATTACAAGACAATAGCACATTGGATAGGCATAATCACACAATGGTAGCATTTAGATGATTAAAATCAAACAAAGGCTCTATTGGCTAGAAATAATCTAAGGATTTTAAAAAAAGAGTACACCAAAATAGTGTCAACATATTAACATTCAAAAAATCCCACCAATGATTTTCACACACGAATAAAAGCAGGAGTAGGAGCAATCCATTGACTTGCTCAAGAGATGGATGTTGGTGGAGATGATTGGGGACATGCTTGAGGCATAAATTAAGAGGCTCGATGGGTTTACCTTACTATGGTGTTTTCTAAGAGGGGTGTTATTTATTGGGAGAGAGATCAAATCTTGGGTGATTTGGCCTCCTTATAGGAAACATTAGTTCATATGATAGTTGAGAGAAATGTGGTTATTTCTACTAGGGACGCTTCTTTGATTAGAACATAGAGGATGGATCAGGTGGTTATTAGCTTTCTTAAGGGTACTTAGGGTCTTACTGCAAATCTTGCACTACATATGTATTGAGTTAGACAAGAGACTCTATATTATAGAGATCTATATCAGAGTGTTATGTCACCAAATCGTAGGGCACCAAGTTGCACGTTGAGTAATCACAGTCTACATCTCAAGTTCATAAAGGACACATAAGGCATGGACTAAGGTTGAGGGTTTGATGAGGCTGCCACCAACACATTAAAGATAGGGAGAGGAAGTACCATCTAGGCTCTAATAGGATAGGCTATCTCAATCAGAGAGTGGACCTAGTACCTACAAGTGTTTAGTTTATATACTAGACATTGGTTTAGTTTGATTGAGCCAACGAGTTCCATTTTCATAGACATTTTGATATTGTATTTTGACATTATTTTTGGTATATATATTAGATGCATTTTTTTTGTGATGACTATATGATGTCTATATGATTTTGTATGCACGCTTCTATGATATTTATGATGAATTGACTCTACTATTGATGTCATGATTCTAATATGAATGGTTAATGTATCGATTATTAGTGTATGTATGGATAACTATGATATGGTTATGATGACTTCAACGTGATTATTATTGTAGGATGTTATGAATTATGGATCTACATGTTATCAAAGGCATATGTGTTATGATACTATAATTTCTAAAATGATGCTATATTCATGATGTGATCCTATGTTATGATCATGATTTCATGTAATGACTATGACCTAACATGTTTATGTAGTATGTGATAATGCCATGCTAATGAGATGATGCTTATATGTGCAATGTTCTAACATAAGTTATGAATATAGGATGCACTTATTTTTGTGTCATGACACTTTATTGAAATGAATACTATGATGCATGGAAGAATTATTATCAATAGGAACTATTAGTGAGAGGTGAAGAATATAGTTAATGGCAGGCAAGAGTTGAATGAGATTAGATTAAATTATGATTTATTAATTAGATAGAATGGATAGTACAAGATTAATTTGTAGATTGATTGTTTGGAAATTAATAGACAGACTAGAATTTGATCTTTCATTGTATTTTCACTAGTGGAAAAATATCATTATAAAGCATTTTTATTTTGCAAATGGATATATTTTCACCAAGGTACATAAAAACCAAGGTGATGATTCTATCAATTTGCGTAGACAAACAAATTGCAAACAAGGAGTTCCCTAACTCATACTAGTGACAATTTTGAAACATGTTGGAATATGTGAGAAATGAATCACATAGCAGGACAATCTTGATGAAAGAAAGTGTTAAATAAAATTTGACTTGTGCAAGATGACTAATTATGCCACATGGAACCCCATACACACGCAAGGAAATTAGTTACCCCAATAATATTACCAAAACAAACTGTACACATAAAATTAAAAACTAGATTAGGATCCATCCTCCCTCCTCTAATCACTTGTCGATATTATCTAGTAGTCTAGGAACATGATAAACAATAAATCAAATAAAATATAATACTCACTAGACCAAACAATTCAACAACTATTTAGATCTTCTTGTGAAAAATGAGTATTTCTTGATTGGATGATGTTGTAGGAAATATGTATATATTAAAACATGTATCTAATTGGGTTCCTATTATAGGAATGGTGTATCGATAAAGGCATGTTGTTGAATAAGAATGCTAAAAACCAATAAGTAGTTGATTTATTGGGTTTTAAGCTAGCTTGGTAATTTGTCTATTAATATATGATTTTTTAAGCTTGGTGTTCTGTGAGATGTCCTGATTGTGTTTGTTTAAACTGTCAATGTCATAGGAGACTTTACTATGGATGATGGAAGATGGTAGGTGTAAAATTTAACTATGGCATGTGGAAAATTTATTATGGAAGATGGATTGGGAAAGTAATCATGATGGTGTCAAATATAGTGTATCCTCTTATGTGATGTCAACGATCTAATCTAAAAAACCTATGCTGAGGATTGCCCTCAGTTAGGCATAGGTTCATTTATTATGGCATGAGTCAAGTTGACTAACATTATTGTGGTACGAATGGAAGGGAATGATGCTAAACATCAACAATTATTAGTCCATGAGAATTGTGAACAATTTTGTTTTATCATGGATGGATGAAAAATGGATTTTATTATGCTGTATATTCAGTAAATGGAAGCACTTCCATTATAGACTAGTTTAGCCTTTCGAGTAAGTGGTTTGGGGTCATTTCAAGCACCTTGGATGGGTCTATGACTTGGACATGGCTTTTTCCCCTATTCTGCCCCATTTCCTACTTTTTCCAGCCTATTTCTGGCATCCTAAACTGCAAACTGGGATTTTGGCCTCAGGGTCAAGGTCGACCTTTTTGGGTCAAATTCTAGATTTCCAGGATTTTCAGATTTTGGGCTTCGGGAAAGTTTAAATACCACTTCCGGGTCGACTGTTTCGGTCTTTGAAGCAATGATTCTTAAATTATATTTAATATAGGTCCTGTTCTATGGATATAGGTCCAATGGGGATTTAATTCTCCTATGTAGGCCTCTCTAGAAGATTGTGCCCTAGATTGCTATAAAAGGAAGCCTTCTCCTCTCATTTTCTCTAACCATGAAATCATAAGGCACTTGAAGCAAGCAATAATCCATTGAAGCAAGCCTCTACTCTCAAGCATTCAAGTATTCAAGCATCCAACTAATCAAGGAGGTCCATTTGTAGCCATTGAAGGATTCAAGCTCCATGGAGCCCTCTTGTTGAAGATTTCTTCATCCACATTTCTCCAAGCCTCTTCCTCTTCCAAGATCCATTCAAGGTTGGTGTTGAAGATCTACAAGCAATTTATTGAAGACATCCTACATTCTACATTCTACATTCTACATCCATTTGGTACATCCATACTTGTGGGTTCAAGGATTCGAATCCTCCACAAGGAACTTTTACATGAGCAAGGTGAATTATTTCATTTACTTTGTTTATTCATGCAATTTCAATTACATATTTGAGGTTAATTCCAAAACCATGGTTTGACCAAGGCAAACCCCCCCTCCAACAAAAAAACCAATTTTCTTGTAGGAACAAGTTTAGAATAGCAGATTAGGATGGAGATTCGGATACCCTTTTCGACAAACTTCTGGGATCCAAAAAAATAATTTCAGTCTGAGACTTTTTAGGTCGATTATGCCCTAGGGCGCAATCGGAAATTCTGGCCAATGTCGACATTGACTTGAGGGTACAAATCGAAACTATGTCAAAATGAAAACAATTTCTGGGTTTTGTAGATCTCACAGTTTCAGTTCAAGAATGTGAAAATCAACAGTTTTTGAGACCGTCTGCTAGGGATTTTAGCAGGTTCTTGTTCAGAGGTAAGTATTTTATTCCATTTTCCTTTGCAATCATTTCCAGATTTACACCCCTTATCAATTACAATTAAATGTAAATAGATAATATGTGCATAGGGACACTTCTATGAGAAAATTTCCATTGTTCTAAACCCAATCCATATTTTATTCTTTACATTTTGTGGAACCCGCGATAGACAACTCTTTCTTTTTGGTGTTAGATTTGCATCTTGTGTTAGATCTTACATGCATTTAAAATTAGATTTATTTTATGCTCTTTCATTTATATTTCAAAAATAAAAATCACAACATTTCTATAAAAATACAAAAACATTTACATTTTTCATCATACATTTCATTTGAATGCATTGGGATATATCTAGATCTATTTTCTATGCGTTTCTTTATTCATTATCATGTTGCACAAGTTGTTTCAAGTGTTTTCCAAACATCCTTCTATAAATTTTGGGATTAAACAACATCCTCCTCTTACCTTACCATTGCATGATGTTACACCTAGAAAGACTTTATTTAGTGCATGTGATGTTGCTTTGTCCTCTCTTTTATTACCTTGTAAGGATATATTAGAGAAAGAAGATGACTTTAATCTTTCTCTCCATCATATTTCTCTTTATGGAGATGAGTTGAGGATTGATGTTAATTCTTCTCCTAATATATGTCTTTTCCATGAGCCTACTTTAGAAAATAATTTATCTTCTTTCCCCTTTAGGGATCAAGCTTTAGTGATATATGGTGATTCTACAATGTGCTTTATTGATAGGGATGCTAATCCTCCTATTTAGGATGAACCTTTGGATTTGGATGTTGATTACTCTCTTCCTCATGAAGCCATTATGGAGGATTCTACTTTTTGGGATGAACCCTTGAAAAAATACATTGATTTATCCCCTCCTCATTGAGATGCTTTGATACAAGAGGGTGATTTATTAATGGATGACATATTCATACATGATGATGACTCTTTTTATAAAACACACTCCTCTTATGAAGACATTTTAGAGAAAGAATAAGACATTATAGATGCTTTACCTCCATTTGAGATTCCTTCTAGTGATGAGGCATTAGTGGAGAATGATATGAATTCCCTTAATTCTCTCCTTCTTAGTGATGATCTTATGGAGAATCAAGATCCTACCTCATCTCCTCCTAGGATGTCTTCTTTTCTTCCTTATTGTGAATCTATTTGTAGTGTTGAGACAACTAATATGGTTTATCCAAAACCGTTGTTGACTATTAAAGGTTGTCCTCACATTACTATCAAAGCTAAACCTATGGAATCTTTAGAATCTTTTAATGACCAAGATTCGATAGCTCACACCTATCATACAAGGAATAAACCTCAACCTAATCTGGTGGTTCCTACTTATTTACCACCTTCTCAACCCATTCTTCCTCCTCCACCCTGTCTTCCTAGCATGGAGTATAATTTGATAAACCAATTGTGCAATACCCCTGCCAAGATTTCTTTATGGGAGCTTCTTCAAACTTCACCTACCTACCATGAAGCCTTGCAAAAATCTCTATCAACTCTTCCCACTCCACCTCCTAATCAAGAGAACATCAATGCCTTCTTACAGTGCATGCATTCTACCCCGGTTCCTCCTGACATTGTATTTACTCAAAAGGATTTACCTTCTAAAGAAATACATAATCAATATGATGCCCTTATGGTTTTTGTTACTATCAATAAGAGTATCAATCATAGGACCTTGATTGATAATGGATCCGTGCTTGATATTTGTAGCATGGACATGCTCAAGGTAACTAAAGCCGATCTTTCAGCTAGTCAACCGGATAATATCCCTATTCGTGGATTTGATAATATCACAAAGAAAACTTTGGGCATTATTACACTACCTATTAAGGTTGGTCCAGTTATTCTCAATACACCTATTCATGTTATGCCTAGACCCCTTAATTATAACCTCCTTTTCGGTAGACCTTGGTTGCATGAGATGCATGTTGTTCCTTCCACCCTTCACCGTAAAGTCAAGTTTATTCACAACAACATGGTGTATACACTTCATGCAGATGATGCGCCAAATCCATGTTTGAATATTCAAACCCACAATAATCCTATTCCTAACAGTAACCCTTCTTCCTCTAATGCCTTTCTTGGAGATGATTGGGGAACCTTGATTTTAATCCTACCTTTATTGGAGAATATAAGGTTTCTGATCTTGATTTTATGAAGCCACAAAGAGAGTTTGAACAACGAGCTTTTGCTTATACTTCTAATGCCCATATATTGTAATAACTTTGTCTCTGCTTCTACCCACTATGAATATGTCAAACCTACTAGTAATGACATAGTGACTACTGAAGTTCCATTGACTCCTTCTGATATGGCTTCTTGTTATGGTCCTGATTATCATTTACTAGTTAAACAAGGATTCCATGGTCAAGAATGTGGTAAGCATAAATAGGGAATTCAAATGCCCTTATAGAATGGGGGGCATGAGAATTCTTATGGATTAGGATTTAATCCTCAATGACACATCAATAACATCTCAAATAACACTTCAAAACATGATGAACCTATGAAGGAATTTGACCAAGAAGTTCTTTTGCCTAAACTCCTTTGTGCTAAGATGATTGCTAGACCTAAACGTAAAAAGAAACGTAGTCCACACTTGAAGACTCTTCCTTTTTGTTTGTATCATAGATTTCATGATCACTCTACTAATGAATGTCAAGCTTTACATTATAAGATTAGGTAGCTCATTGATAGTAAAGTTATTTCTATATCATGTGGCAATGAGTTGTATTTCAATCCTGTTTTCTCTAAATAACATTTATGTTCCTATTATGTAACTCCACATTATGTAAACAATGTTATCCTAATCTTTGGGGGCTCGTTATCTTTCATAGTATTGTGAGCGATATAATAGGTCCTCTTTCATCCTTGTTCCTACGCTTGGGGGTCAAGGATGCCATCCCCTTCTTTCCTGTCTTTCCGGGATCCACTTTTCCCTTGGTTAAGTAGTATCTATGTATTATGTGATATCAAATCATACATGAACATTCTGGTTTACATTGAGGATCTATGTCCTTGATTATAACCTATTTTTTTGTTTGACATTGGGTTTCCATGGTTGATAAATCTCTCATCTTGGAAACTGAATAGTGTGTTATCCCTCACAAGTGTTACTTTTTCACTTCTTGCATGATATCTCTTTGCATTCGTCCCTTCGATGGCCTCATAGGAGTTGTGACCTTCTTGGCTTGGACTGGGTGTTGTCTATGGATATTGTCTTGATGTTGAAGAAGGCTTTATCCTTGTTATTTTCCTTCCTTAACATGTCAAAATAGTATGTACTTTGACATCTTAAGGAGGGGGGCATATATACGGCCTCCCTCGTTCTATATTATGCATTTTTCTAACCTCTTGTTTTGCAACATGCTAAATCCTATGAAGGTAACACACATAAGTTTCTAAATCCTAAAGTGATACACATTCAATTACAATTCAATATGCTAAATCCTCAGAAGGTAACGCACATAAATTTCTAAATCCTGAAGAGATACACATTTTACAAATGTATTCCATGGTGATATAAGGATATGGATCCATGGGTACTTCATAAAAGCCGCCAGAAGGAGCACAACTTTATGGGGTGACTATCAAGTGCTTGCTTGGTGGGCCATCCTATCCTTTTGTGATTCACAATGAGGTACACACATCTTACTAGGCGAGCTAATAACACCCTCTCTCTTTTTCTCTTTGACCTGTGATGTCTCTCTTATCATGATCTTAGGGTTGATAAAGACTTAAGTCCTTGGGGGCTTAAGGATTCCTTTGTCCCTTTGATTTCAATAAGATTATTTATTCTTCATGATCTCCTTTACCAAGAGTTTGTATTGAGTCTATACTCTTGCTAAAGTGGGAGCTAAATGTATAGTCGGAAAATGGAAGCACTTCCATTATAGACTAGTTTAACCTTCAGAGTAAGTGGTTTTGGGTCATGTCAAGCGCCTTGAATGGGTCTCTGACTTGGATCTGGCTTTTTCCCCTATTCTACCCCATTTCCCACCTTTTCCAGCATGTTTCTGGCATCCTAAACTTCAAATTGAGATTTTGGCCTCAGGGTCAAGGTCGACCTTTTTGGGTCAAATTCTAGATTTCTAGGATTTTCAGATTTCGGGCTTCGAAAAAGTTTAAATCCCGCTTCCGGGTCGGCTGTTTCGGTCTTTGAAGCAACGATTCTTAAATTATATTTAATATAGGTCCTCTTCTATGGACATAGGTCTAATGGGGATTTAATTCTCCTATGTAGGCCTCTCTAGAATATTGTGCCCTAGATTTCTATAAAAGGAAGCCTTCTCCTCTCATTTTCTCTAACCATGAAATCATAAGGCACTTGAAGCAAGTAATAATCCATTGAAGCAAGCATCTACTCTCAAGAATTCAAGCATTCAAGCATCCAATTCATCAAGAAGGTCCATTTGTAGCCATTGAAGGATTCAAGCTCCATGGAGCCCTCTTGTTGAAGATTTCTTCATCCACATTCCTCCAAGCCTCTTCCTCTTCCAAGATCCATTCAAGATTGGTTTTGAAGATCTACAAGCAATTGATTGAAGACATCCTACATTCTACATTCTACATTCTACATTCTACATCCATTTGGTGCATCCATACTTGTGGGTTCAAGGATTCGAATCCTCCACAAGGACCTTTTACATGAGCAAGGTGAATTGTTTCATTTACTTTGTTTATTCCTGCAATTTCAATTACATATTTGAGGTTAATTCCAAAAATAGAGTTTGACCAAGGCAAACCCCTCCCCCCAAAAAACAAACCATTTTTCTTGTAGGCACAGGTTCGGAACAGAAGATCGGGATGAAGATTCGGATACCCTTTTTGGTAAACTCCCGGGATCCGAAAATAGAATTTCAGTCTGAGACTTTTTAGGTCAATTCTTCCCTAGGGCGCAATCAAAAATTCTGGCCAATGTCGACATTGACTTGAGGGTACAAATCGGAACTGTTTCAAAACAAAAAATGATTTTTATGTTTTGTAGATCATGCAGTTTCAGTTCAGGATAGCGGAAATCAACAGTTTCTGAGACCGTCTGACAGGGTTTCAGCAGGTTCTTTTTTAGATGTAAGTATTTTATTCCATTTTCCTTTGCAATCATTTCCAGATTTACACCCCTTATCAATTACAATTAAATGTAAATAGATAATATGTGCATAGGGACACTTCTATGAGCAAATTTCCATTGTTCTAAACCCAATCCATATTTTCTTCTTTACATATGCAAGGATGCATTTTTTAATTATTATGAATGGGGTGGAAAATCAAATAGAATAATGATACATGGAAGAGCATGAACTACTTTACTTGGCACCTCTAAGAGGTTTTTACCACAGTACTTGCCCAAGGTGCCACCAAAGTGGTTTTCACCATAGGATGAATTATTTCTCTTATTTTCTTTTTTTTTTGGTGCCACACAATATGCATCTTTTCTAAGTTTCCATCAAGGTGACCAATTTTCTGATTTTTTCATTATAAAAATAAAAAATCATAAAAAAATAGAGTTTTCAGCCAAAAGTTATGAGCTTGGACATAAAAACATTTAGACCTAAGTTTTATAGGAAATAAAACTCACCTATATAAAATTTAGAAAAATTACCAGCACCACTTGGAATTTGTTATAGTTGACTTTACAATGATATCTTGTTTCCAAAAAATAACTTTGTATGCCCAAGGTAGAACTAATTTTATAAAATAGGCTCAAAAAAATGTAAAGCAATAAATTAGGGGGCTAAAAGATCAATCCCTTGTTACGTGGGTGTTGGCCAGCGAGCCTAAGTTCCTTTGCACAAATGTGAACATGAGCTCGGGTTATGTATGGATTTCATGGTGGAGGGTGGTGATGACATATATAAGTGGCTTCGGTCAAAGAATTAGTGATACCAAAAAGTTACCAAGAAAAATAAGTAGTAATTAGAAAGATATCAATCGATTGAATAATTATATTAACCTTGTGTCAATGACATATACAAAAATAATATGGTTACTAAAAATCATACAAAATTTCCTAAATAGTACATATAACGATCATAAAATAACACATTAAATAGAAAAAATTATAGATGGTGGTGATAAGCATAGAAATCCTATTATTTTTACTTAATATTTTCCTTTTTACCTTTGCATTTATCTATCTTCATGTCACCATTCATTGAAAGGAACTTTAATATTTAATAAATTGTGGAAAGAAAATTAAGATTGTTAAAAATATGGTTGGAATGACAAGGGATGGTCAAAACGCCAAACAAACTTAGACTTATTATTAGCATTGGAAATTAGTATATATATGAACATGTTGAAAATCATAGGGAACATAATCCATATGCAAGTTATGCTACTATTTATCTTTTCATATATAAAGTCTGAATCTTCCTGAAGCCACTATACACATGTGAATGAAGCGGCTGAAGTAGATTACATCGTCGCTAGATGACCAAAGAGGCAGGGCCTGCTCTAAGGTATCCTAGTGACTTTCATATTAGTTGTGTGGTATGTGTTTGAATTATTTTGATTCAAGTTCTATGTGGTTTAATATTATGGTTGTTTCTAGCAGTTGAATTTTCTTTTCTTAATTAACTTTGTTGAAGTGTTTATTTATTGTGTTGTTAGTTAAATCTGAATTGAATTTACTTGTGTTCGTTAAATCTGTCATTTTATTTATGTTTGGAATCAAATATATAATTTTATAATTAGACTGTTATCTTTACTAGTTTGTGATAGTTCTTGTCACTAATCTATCTTCATGTCATCATTCATTGAAAGGAACTTTAATATTTAATAAATTATGGAAATAAAATTAAGATTGTTAAAAATACGGTTGAAATGACAAGGAATGGTCAAAACGCCAAACAAAATCAGACTTATTATTAGCATAGGAAATTAGTATATATATGAACATGTTGAAACTCATAGGGACCATAATGCATATGCAAGTTATGCTACTATTTATCTTTTCAATAATAAAGTTTAAAATTTCCTAAAGCTACTATACACATGTGAATGGAACAGATGGAGTAGATTAGATCATAGCTAGGTGACCAAAGAGGCAGGGCCCGCTCTAAGGTCTCCTAGTGACTTTCATATTATTTGTGTGGTATGTGTTTGAATTATTTTGATTCAAGTTCTATGTTGTTTAATTTGCGTGGTTTAACAATATTTCTATTTCTAGCAGTTGAATTTTCTCTTCTTAATTAACTTTGCTGAAGTGTTGATTGATTGTGTTGTTAGTTAAATATGAATTGAATTTACTTGTGTTCATTAAATCTATCATTTTATTTATGTTTGGAATCAAATATATTTTTATAATTAGACTATTATCTTTACCAGTTTGTAATAGTTCTTGTCACAAATCTTGGCACAACTATGACAATAAGATAAAAACCCAAGTGTTTAGTTTAGTTTTGTACTTTTAAGGTGTGTAATCAATTGCATCTCATCTCCACTTAATTGTATATCTTTATCTCATCGACAAATAGCCACACCACCTTTCGCAAGTCTACGATCCCTATATTTACACTTAGGTACAAACTAAGGAAATTAACACAATCTTCTCAAAGGTCAATCTAAGCCAATCACAAGAGAAATTTTACCCTCAATTTTATTCCACAATTTTTTCAAACATGTTTGGCATTGTTGCAAGGGAGAGGTGTTAAAGGCTTGAAATTATAGCGAGTTAAGTAAGGACTCGTGCGCCTTGGTGAAAGTGTATGCAACTATGGATATTTTATGGGTAATTAACCTTGGTTTGCACTATTGTAGATAATTTAAGTGCATGATCACAATAGGCATGGAAAAGGTATATTTGTGAAAAAATATGTAGCAATTAGCTCCAAGCAGAAAAAACCAAAAATAAAGAAAAAAACCACTATCTAAAAAAGAAAAAGTTAAGCCAGTTAAACCTGATTTGGAAGAGTATGTCAAAGAAACTTCATATGATAAGTCTCCACCCAGTACATCCCATTTAGTACCCGATATTTCACGAGATTCTTCCACCACTAGCTCCCCTAAATTGAAGACTCGTTTGAGTTACATTTGGGTAAGCCTATTGAAACACCATTTTAGGTTCATTGGACTCATTGGGGCCTAGAGGATCTTGTAGCCTTTGAAATTAACATGGGTGATAATGGATGTAACCTAGGAAATGGTCATGATAATGAAGGGCCTCGGTGTGATCGCGTGGTAGTACCTATAAACCCAATTACATTTGAATTTCCTATGCTCACCCTGAAGGAGACATGCCAATGAAGAAAACTCCTCATTCTACCTTGCCTATTTTCAAGGACTTTTTCTAGAAGAACCTCATATATTTCTATTTGAGCTTGATGTTTTATGTCACAGTTATGATTATTAGACATATGGGCACAAGCTTAAACGTTTTCTAGCCACTTTAAAAGATGTAGCATTGCAATGGTTCGTGGGTCTTGCTCTGCAATCTATCTCCACATGAAATGATATGAAGGAGAAATTTATGAGGAAATATCAAGATTATTGCAAAATAAAGGAAGTTCAAGATGAGATTTTTTAGATGACACAAAAAGAAGATGAATCTTTGGAACACTTTTTTGAGCACTTCGTTTTCAACATGGAGAGATCACGGAAAAATAGCCTCACTTGTGATATCATTAAAATGTTGTTTCTTAGACGAATAAGGGACAAAATTATGGATGCCTTAAATCTAATAGGTGGAGGCAGTATTTATAAATTGAATTTTGATGACATTTTTTATGCTTTTAAGAATTATTCAAGGTCACGATGATCGGTAAAAAGTTTCTCTAATTTTATGTGATTCAAAGAAGCTCCTCTGGTATTTCAAAATGTGAATTAGGTACATTTATGGATGACTTGAAAATGGATCTTTTAAGTCATATAGACAATAAAATTGATGCATTATATACTCGTTGCAAACAAGAATAGGTTGAAAAATTCTTAGCGATCTTTTGCTCGATATGTAGGAAGAAACATAATACTGATGAATGACCTTACAGTAAAACTAAAATATCTTCATTAGAAGAAGATAGTAGGAACACCATTATACAACCCCTTCTTATGGATATGAATGAGATATGATATTTCGAAGAGCTGGTGTACTATATGGAACCACGTAGGCCTTGGCCACCATGAGCCACACCCTTTGGAATTATCGATGACTATCTAACACCCTCCAATTAGAAAATTTATTTTTCTCACCCTGGATGGTATGGAGGTTGACAACAACCTCCACACTATCCTTAGTGGTCACAAAAATATCCACATGCCCCACAACAATGGCTAATATGGTTCACATCACCACCTTCATATCTGCAATACCCTCCATATCCAACCTACTCACCACCACATATAATAAACTCTTACCAACATCCAAAACAATATTTTCCCACATTCCAAAAACATATACTCAACCACCAAGCTCTACTCAGCCACCAAAGTCTACTCCCATTCCTTCCCAACCGTTGCACAATCCCAATAATAGGGTGGCTTGTCTAATTTATAATAATGAGGTGGTGGGATACCCAACCTATCCTATTAACACTCTAGAAGTTGAGGGAGTACACTTGAGATAAAGAAATAATATGTAGGGGCCAACTATTACAAATGTTGATGATTAACAAGAAGATGTTGTAGAAGAATCACCAATGTCTCCATTCTCTCATAGATTACAAGAACAATTGTCAAAACTAGTAGTCTCTAAGTCTTCTTTTGACTTTATGAATACATTTCAAAATGTTAAAATTAAAGTTCCTCTTTTGCAGGGAATTCAAGATGTTTTGGTGTATAATAAAGTAGTTAAAGAATTGTGTGCACGAAAGCAAAAGAAGAAACTATATACCAAGATAGTCCAAGTTATTGGACAAGTGGCCGATTTGATATTGGGAAAAAATTTGTTCCCAAATATTCTAATCTAGGAAGTCTAATGATTAAGGTACGTAACAAAGATATTCTTATTGCAAATACATTAGTAGGCTTAGGAGGCCATAAATGTCATACAAAAGAAACCAAATAAAAATGGCTTTGAAAGACTTACAACCAACTCTAACAGTCTTACAAACGGGAGATCATTCTTTTATAAAACCTGAAGGTATTATTGAAGATATCATTATTTTTTTTATAACTAGGAGTATCCTACTAACTTTATGATTTTATGGCCCCAAATTAAGCGGGAGGGATATCCTTTAATTTTGGTATGACCATGGTTAGTTGTAACTAACATTTTTATTAATTGCAGGTTTGGGAACATGGTCATGTCCAACGATGAGCAGACAAAGCAATTAATGTTGTATCCACCAATGCAACCTCTTCTAGGGATGGATGATCCTCTTTGGATCAATAGCGATTTGGAAGAATCACTCCCCATGTTTATGATTGACTAAAGTTGGGATATAGCTGAGAAATTAGAGGACATCGTGCTTGTAATTGTAATTTTTTTTAGAGAATCATTATTCACTTAATGATTTTTTAGAAAACGTGTTTTATTGTGTAAATATTGACCATCCATTTGGAAATTTTCTTTATATTAATAATAGATGTTCTATTCAACATTTTAGTATAATACATCAGTTATTGTCACATAATTGCTTGTATAGTCAATTTTCTTATTTATGAAAAAACTAGTCCTTCTTTGGTTGCTTCCCAAATGTTTGCTACATATGTAGTTGTTGATGAAGGGTACTCTTCTTATCCACCCCAAACACACACAAGACAAGGAAATAAATAGAATATTGCAAGAACATAATAATGACAAGAACATAAATGTTTGCTTTCTATTATCTTTAATGAAATGACATTACAATATTCTGAAAATAACATGCTACAACCACATGGGTGTTTTCATTACAATAATCAGCAAGATAGGGCCACATTCTACACTTCTGGAATTGAACTCTAAAATCCCCCTTCATCCCTATATAAGTAGCATAATTAATCACCTTAGAATATTCTAGAAAGTAAAATTTTCCCATTTTGGTGCCCGACGGTTCAATTTCCCGTCTTAAGTGATTTTTCTCTCTTCCTTTTGTGTTGAAACTTGAAACCTGTTGGCTCAACTTTTGAAAGCTATAACTTGGGAACCGTTGAGTCAATTAATTATTATAACCCTAGGAAGAGATTGGAACAATCCATGTTCAAATGAATAACCTACTAAAAATAGTACACTTGCCAAAAATAGTAATCCTGCCCAAAGATAGCCCTTATTGAAAAAATAGACAATTTTTTGGGGTGATGCAGGATTTCTCTTACACTTCAGTCACAATCCATGGAAATATTGCATAGAAAGACCCTCAACATAAATCCCAATTTGAGTGACTCTAAAACCAAAGATTTACTTGATGTGCTTTGTTCCCATAAAGAAACATTTACACGGGAGTACCAAGATATGCAAGACTCATCTTAAAACCTCTACACACAACATATATATAAAGGAAGGAAGTAGATCTATGAGACAACCACAAAGTATTTTGAACCCTATCTTACAGGAAATTGTCAAAGATGACCTCCAAAAGTTACTCAATATATGATTTATCTACCCAATCTTTAATAGCAAATGGGTATCCCCTCTTGTGGTTGTTCCTAGAAAGAGTGAGAAGTGTTATACAAGTGTTGATTATAGATCTCTCAATAAGACCACTAAAAAGGACCACATTTTGTTATCCTTCATTGATAAGGTCTTAGATACCCTAGTTGCAAAGCAAGTTTCCTCCTTCCTTGATGGATTTAGTAGTTACAACCAAATCCGTATAGCCCCAAAAATCAAGATACGAATACATGTTCTTGTCCTTGGGGTACATTTTCCTATAGGGCCCGTTTGGTTGGGGAATTGGAAAATGAAACAAATCATGGTTATCCATAGCCTGATTATGCAAACCCTGGTTTTCATTTTTTGGGACTGTTTGGTTGCCCTGGAAGATGGATTTGTAAATCCACATTCTCTGTTTGGTTGTCAAACTGAAAATAGGAATTGGAATTTGTGAAATTCTCATTCTCTGTTTGGTTGGACATTTTCGAATTAGGATTGGAATGCAGATCTCCATATTCTCTGTTTGGTTCTTCACTTCGAATCAGAATTGGAGTTTGGGTCTCCATATTCTTCGTTTGGTTGTTCATTTTGAATTGGAGTTGGAATATGACACCAAATTTTTTTAATATTTTTTAAATTAATTTATTTTGATT
>MU224746.1:229309-245008 GCA_018584345.1 Thuja plicata
ATGCCCAATTCAAAAGCTCTTATATTAGCACGAACAAGAACGATTCTCGCCAAGATTTGTATATATGACTTTACACCAACCAAATTTCATTCGCATATGATTTGAAAGCTCTAAAACACTTTCAAAACATCTATTTTTTGCTTGATGGGTATTCATTTTAATCTGTGTGATGACATCTCTTATGCATTCTACCACACATTTTTTGTGCCCGGTTTATTTCTACACTATGCCAACGCAAATCGAATAGATAATTTCACCAGATAACACGCAGCAGACATTACCTGTTAAACATGCAGGAGACAACGTCGAACGAACAGCAAAACACGCACGCCAGCAAACCCTAGCGTCCGAAAACGTGAATATCTGCGGATCCGAAAATGGGATTTTCATTCCAAAAACGTGGAGTTGCCCGGACCCGACGGGAAGTTTAAATTTGTTTTATTTGACCACATAACCATGGATTCGAAAGTGATTCCACCTCCTGAGGTGGAATTGCGAAATCCACGTTTTCAGCTAAATGGGGATTTCGAAATCCACATTCTCATTCTTGCAGAGGGCATCCAAACAGGGAATTGCACCCCATAACCGGGTTATGCCGCCCATAACCCGGTTATGGGGTGCAACCAAACGGGCCCTATGATGTTTTACTTTTCAAATTATGCAATGCTCCCACTACTTTTTAGAGAGAAGTCCTCAGCATTTTTTCTGATCTAATTCATGACTATGTAGAGGTATATATGGATGATTTTAACTTGTATGGTGATGCAGGAGCATCCAGCTTCCAAGTCATTAAGCTTTTGGAGGGAAAATACCTGAAAGAGGGGTCTTGACATTTGATGATTAATTATGATTTCTATATGTAAATAATTGTATTTCCTAAGTTTTTAAATAATTTTAGAGAGGATGAGTCATAGGTCTAGACGGATAGAGTTTGTTGTAAGGAATCTACCTTATTAGACTTGTGAGATTCTAGGCATGATTCATAGTAAGATTTTAGGATTAGTTAGAGAGATTTTAGGAACTGAAACAAATCTGTTTTGCTTTTAAAATTATATTTAGTCATTGTAATCCTACGGACGGTAGGAGAGGCATAGGAAAGCTGAGTACCAGTATGTAGAGAGGTCAAGACAGGATATTATGTATCAGGCTAAATATTGTGAATAATTAAGAAGGGTTTTGAAATGTGTCTTGTATCTGATTAAGCTTTGCTCCGTGCTCGGGCTCTTCATCATTTGGTATCAGAGGCATTGAAGATCTTGAGAGTGAATAATTTCATTTGCACCTAGATTTGGAAATTTGCTGGAGCCGCTAGAGGAGCTTGTATGTTGAAGGGCGAAGCCACAAAATAATATTAAAAGGGAATGAGATCGTTGCAGCATAAAGAATATCGTTGGTGCTGGTAGCTGAATTTAAGAAACAATTCACGCCAAGGGAAAAAAGAAGACTGCCGTAAGGATACAGCCGCCATCTAAGGATATTGCAGAATAGTCAAAGGAATTTGTTGTTAAATCTTGTAGCCAGGTCATTGAAATTATAGATCGGTGAAAGTGTATATTGAAAGGGAGTGGAAGATATAGTCTGATTGCTTTCGCTGGGTGTCAAGAAAAGAAGTCATGAAGTGTAGATTTCCTATAAGAAGAGATCGCAGGATTTGAAAGAAGAGACGCTACGGGATTTGAAAAAAAGATCGCTGTGTAAAATAAATAAGAAATCTGCTAAATGTAGCAAACATAGAACGATGATTTTGCCACTGCCATATGAAGGAGATGACTGTAGTTCTTAAGTGCTGCCAAGAGAGGATGCAGTCACAGAATTTGAAGGTCAACAATAATCCGTTTATTTTTATTTGTATGAAGTGTTTTACGATAGAAAAGTCTGCAGATTTTGCTTAAAATCAAGCCTCAGTTAAATGTCCATAACTTTCTCATTTCTTAACGAAATCGAGAAGTTCAAAATGTTCTGAAAAGCTAGGAGCAAGGAGCATCCAAAGGTAGCAACCATTTTGAATTATTCATTCCAGTGAGTGAGCAGATTTAGTCAGAAAGTGACAGTTTTTTTTATTTGAAATATGCATGAGTAAGTTTACGAATTAAATTTAGTATTGTTTGCATTATTGAAATCTCTTTTCTAAAGTTTCCATCATATAAAATGAAGAAGAGAGCATTTTGATCTTAGGAAGAATCAAAATTTTCATGAGAATATTATTTTTCAGCCCTCTGCCATTATTGGTATCTGGAAGTGGAGAAGTCTCAGTCAGTGCAAGACAAACTTTCAGAAATTGAGACAGTATTAGTGAATAAGAGGTAAATCAAAATTGTGGATTTTGCAATAGGTTTGAAGAATCGAGATTTGGAGATCCCACATTGATACATGAAAATTTAGTAGTACGAAAAGTAACTCCGAGTGTTGATAATCTAATAAGCAAATTCGGTTGCTTCATATGGTAGCAAAGTTGGTATGTTCTTCGGATTAAGATTAGGCTCTTTGTAAATTGGAGATTAGAGTAAGAAGGTTGCCTTTGTAGTGAGGCAAGTAAATAAGTTTTGAAGCAAATGCTTTACATGAAAGAAGGAAGGCTTCAATAGGAAATGCTGAACCAAGAGGAGGAATTATGAGAGTACGGCTTGAAGGAATGGTGGTAAGCAAATTTGGTTCCTATCTTCATGATTCTTATTAGTTATTAACAGAAATTATTATTGGAAGTAGCAGCTACAGGGGAAGTTACTATGCGAGTGACTTATAGCTAGAGAGAGTTGTAATATAAGAACAAGTGATGTTCTTGATCGTGGCAAGAACCTTTTCCAGCTGAGGTTGAAAAGGATGAGGACAAGCGGAGGTCCTTAGTGGGTGAGCTAAGTAAGTGAAACAGCCAGAAGAGCAAGGAGTGCTCAAAGGGGTTCATGTGGAGTGAACCATTGGTATACCAAAAGGCTAAGCTAGAAGGAGCTTGGTGAGGTAGTGGGTAACAGGTTATTAGAAAGGCTTGTTACGTTGGCTTGACTATAGCTCATAGTGAACAAGGTGAAGTTCACAAAGGGGAAGTTAATATGACTACTAATGGTCATTATGAAGGTTTGGGTGAAAGCCACATCAAAGGGGAAGAAGATGTTAAGACAAATGACATAAAGAGGAAAAGGAATGATGAGGAATTTGAGAAAGAGATGGCTGAAATGAAAGCACAACTTAATGTACTAAAGGAGCTACTACAAAAGAATGAGGAAGATCGTAAATGTGGATGGGTAATGAAGAAGGTGGCTAGATGGCCTGTTAAGCAGTTGATTGTAAGAAGACAGAAGCACACACTGAAAGTTTGGTTGAAGGAAACAGAGAAACTCAAGACAATTGAATACAAGCAGCGATTTTTTGGAAACAAAATTTGCATTTGTGAGCCTGAACATGGGTCAATCTTAGAAGAGGATGATGGTGTTGACGAGGAACTTCATGATAATCTCATGGATTGCTTGGGAATTTCCAATCATAATGAAGATATGATGACAAAGACAACAAAGGAGGCTAAAAAGCCTTCTATGTTTAAAGTTGACAATTTGTGTGTGCATGCAGGTTATATAAGATATGAAGATGAACAATCATTAAGAACTATTGTAAAGAAAGAGGATGATCCCAACACATTTCAAAGAGATAAAGGAAAGAGAGGAAGTATCCTTATAATAGTAAAGGAAGAAGATCATCAAGGTCACGAACAATCAAACAAAGACAAGAACCAAGAGATTATAGAAACTGAAGAAGATCTAGCCAAGGCAAAGTTTCATGCTCTAAAGAATGAGATGAAGAATGAAAATAAACAATCAGTTCAAAAGGTTGCAGCAGTACCAAAGGAAGCTATGAAAGACAACAATAGACAACAAGGAGGTGAGGAAGAACTTGGAGCTACGGAGTAGGATATATATATTGAACAAATTCAGCAGTGGGTGATTTTTTGGAATGAAGTTATGCAGGGATAGAGATATGATTTGATGAGAAGTGGATATTCTCAAGGGCACGAATACTATGGAATTTATGATAAACCAGGAATTATAAATGGTGAATATTGCAAAGAAATGGTAACTACACAAATTTTGAATGCAGATTTAAAGGTGGATATATACCAGCAAAGGATAGATTTATACAATGAAATTGATAGCAAGATGAAGAAAGGAGGTAGCAGAAAAGTGTAGCTGATTAGAAATAATTTTGCAGACGAGTTAACGAAGCAAAAAAATAGAGTATGGGATCTTGGTAGTCTACAAACAATGATGAGACAACATAACAACAAAGAAAATGTGCAACAACACAATCAGTTATGGGATCCTGGAGGAATTTTATTTTCACTGGAAGCACATGACCAAGAGGTCATGAAAATTTTCTACCTTGGGAGTCTGATGCAGGAGCATCCAGCTTCCAATTCATTAAGCTTTTGGAGGGAAAATACCTGAAAGAGGGGTCTTGACATTTGATGATTAATTATGATTTCTATATGTAAATAATTGTATTTCCTAATTTTTTAAATAATTTCTAGAGAGGATGAGTCATAGGTCTAGATGGATAGAGTTTGTTCTAACGAATCTGCCTTATTAGACTTGTGAGATTCTAGGCATGATTCATAGTAAGATTTTAGGATTAGTTAGAGAGATTTTAGGAGCTGAAACAAATATGTTTTGCTTCTAAAATTATATTTAGTCATTGTAATCCTACAGACAGTAGAAGAGGCATAGGAAAGCTGAGTACTAGTATGTAGAGAGATCAAGACAGAATATTATGTATCAGGCCAAATATTGTGAATCATTAAGAAGTATTTTGGAAATGTGTCTTGTATTTGATTAAGCTTTGCTCCGTGCTCGGGCTCTTCATCATATGGGGATACATATGAGGAAGAGAAAACAAATTTAGAATAGGTACATATAAGGATTATTGAAAGTAATATGTCTTTAAGTCATGAAAAGTGTCATATTTTGATGACAAAAGGTATTTTATTGGGTCATTACATCTCCTCTAAAGGTATCAAAGTAGATCATGAGAAGGTAAAACATATTCAAGACTTTCATGTACTCACTTCTCAAAAATATGTGAATAGATTTCTAGGTCATGTTGGATATAATACACGATTTATTCAAACTTCTAGCAAGATTTCGTCACATCTCCTCATTTTTTTAGGAATAGATGCTACCTTTTCATGGAAAAATGAATGTTAATAGGCTTTTGACAAGATCAAAGAGATGTTAAGCACAAAACTAGTGTTATGAGGGCCAAACTGGGAGTTACCTTTACATATTCATACAAATGCATCAAATGATTCCATGGGAGCACTACTGGGACCAAAAGATGGTTCTATATTTTACTCTATATATTACATCAGTAAGATTTTTTTTGGTGTAGAGGTAAATTATATGGTTACTAAAAAATAATTTATTGTTGTTGTTTATGCAATCAATAAATTTCAACATTATTTCACAGGGTATAAAGTTTTTGTACATACTCATTATTCTACCATTAGATTTCTAATAAATAAACAGATAGTCATAGGAAGAGTTATTAGGTGGTTACCTTTATTGCAATAATTCAACATTACTATTATTGAGAAACCTGGATATGAAAATGTGGTTGCATATTTTATCTCTCGAATGCAATGTGTCGATGAACCTTCACCAGTAAATGATGCTTTTCTCGATGAGAATCTATTTTCTATTTTGGTAAAAATTCCATGGTTTGTGGATATTTCAAACAATCTTTTTAATTGTTGGTTTCCACCTCATTTCTCTTCTCGTGAATGTCAACAAGTTGTGGGAACCAGTGATTGGTGATTTCCTCTTTTATACTAAAATTGATAATATCATGTGTAGGTGTTTAGTTGAAGAAGATTTATTTTACATACGTTGTACATGTCATTTTGAGCCATGTGGAGGATACTTTTTAGTACAAAGAAGTGCTAACAAATTTTTTTACTGGAGGGTATTATTCACCAACTATTCATAAAGATTATAAGAGCTATGCGTAGCACTATGATACATGGCAATCTATGGGTTATTCAACATGTTATGATGAGATGCCTTTATATCCATAGTTGTTAATTAAACCCTTTAAGAAATGGGGTTTTGATTTTGTAGGACC
Source organism: Thuja plicata (assembly GCA_018584345.1). Taxonomy (NCBI): domain Eukaryota; kingdom Viridiplantae; phylum Streptophyta; class Pinopsida; order Cupressales; family Cupressaceae; genus Thuja; species Thuja plicata. Next base: position 235,415 of record MU224746.1, read on the forward strand.
CACTAATCATCCCTCGAAGAATAGAGAATATGTCTTGGTCTATAATGATTATGTTACAAAATGAGTAGAAGTAGTAGCTTTGGAACATGCTAGAGATATTGAAGTTGCTAACTTCTTGTATTCTAAGATCTTTACTAGGTATGACATACTAAGAGAAATTTTTATATACTAGGGGTCACAGTTCACTTCAGATCTACTTGCAGCCTTAGTATGAGAATATGAAATCAAGCATAAAAAAATCTTGTCCATATCACCCACAAGCCAATGGGAAAGTAGAAGTGACTAATGGGGAGCTAGAAAATGTCCTCACAAAGAATCTTGTACTACACAAGAGGGACTAAGAAAATATATTATTTGAGGTATTTTAGGCTTACATGACCACCTGGAAGATAATCAGTGGTTTAATACCATATGAACTTGTTTATGGAAAAAAGGTTGTCTTTCCCATATAATTTGAAGTAAAGAATCTCTACACTGCTCTCCAACTTGGGATGGTGTCTATCCGATGCTCATAAGGACATAATCACCCAAATTAATTCCTTGGATAGGATGCATCAACAAGACCCCTTTTATGCAAAAGTGATACAACATCAATGAGCCTGCTAGTATGATTGATTTAATCAACATCGACCTTTTCAACTAGGTTACTAAGCATTTCTCCATGACTCCCAGTTTCAGGATTTCAAAGGGAAATTCCACACTCGTTGGATAGGTCCCTAAGAAATTGAGACTTCTTCTGATAATTGTGCTATTAATTTGTGTACTGTAGACTCTGAACGTATGGCTCTCCTTGTTAGCAAGCCCCATTTGAAGTTATACAAGAAGCCACTCTCCAAATATAATTTTTTCTATAATTTGGTGAAGGAACTCAATATGGTTCCTCCCACCTCTTTCAATGCCTCCTAGGTACATTAAAAAATGCAATAAAAGATCCAACAATGAAAAACTTTAGGCATTATTGGCTAGTTACTATTTGAAAATTGAATTTCTGGTGGACAATAACTAGAAAAATAAACCTAGTCGTGAAAAATAGTTTACCTAGAACTTATAGGTCTAAAATCATGAAATTGATGAGCTAATATCATTATCAGAATTGAAAAAAATGCCAGACAAACAAATTACTAGCTAGTCATAGTTCCTATCATCTTTTTTCGAGGCACCCTCCTGGTCTTTCCTTGCCAAGATTTTTTGGTTTCCTTATTATTGTATGGCTTGTGCAACCTTGTACAAAGATTGTATGTGTGGACCTTCTTTTACATGTCATTTTCATGAGACTCTATAATTTGGTCACAGGTATTTCTGTGGACCCGCCTATCATGGGTCCACCCATCTTCCTTTATGACCTCCAATGCATTGGTTTCTTTCCACATGGGCAATCTTAGTGTTATATTTTGTTTCACGTGGTTGTGGATTGTGTCTTGTCATCTTGAGATCTATTCCTCTTTGTGGTCGCATTGACCTTATTGTTCTATGATCTTTGGAGATCACATATTTTTGGACTTACATTGTTCTCCCATGCTCATTTGTGTCTTATAACATTACTTCATCAATGGATATATTGAATTGATATCCTAGATCTATCTACCAGATTTGTTTCCTTCTACCACTATCACCTCAACATTTCTTGATCTGACATTTTTGGTAATGGGTAACATTTTCTTTCTTAATTTTCCTGTCTTTTTTTCTTTTTATTAAATGTTTTTTTTTGTCAATGGATTGTTTGTTTATGCATGGACATGTTGAGAATCAGTTGGGGGTAGAAAGACCTAGCCATTATATTTCATCATGCCTAATGACATGTCATACTTTACCATTACTTCCCTTGATGTCGATTATTACTTGTAGCAAATCTACTAAATTTAGAGCTAAGTACTAATAGTGAAAACTAATTTTTATAACCCCTATTTGCAACTAATTTTCTATCCTCACCTACTAGCATTGTGCTGAAATTCTACTTCCTATTACATTCATGGAAAGCGTCTATCACCCAACCATGAACCTACCTCCATGCATGACTTAAAATAAAATGCATTGGCATATGAGGTTTCTAAATAAGGCCACTAGGATGTTTATTTCAAATAGTTGAAGAGATATGATGAAGGGGTTGCACTAGAGTTTGTGCAAATTTTTGCATTCATAAATCTTTTGTCTGAGGTTTGGAAATCATAGTCACAATGGATATAATTATAGAGGTCTCTAGAATTTTTTTTTATAGGGGAAAATTATTTTCCCAATAATTTCAAGTAAAACATTTACTCGCAACCAACCAGGAAGAAGTTTTGTAGAGAGGTGAGTTAGTTGAAATGGTTTCAGTGCAGGGCACCAAATTAGAATCTTTACCAAATCATTGGAGGGATGTAGCTAGGTTTATCGTTCAATATATCACATTTGAAGGTAGGTATGTGTATGACTTTTCCCAACATTTCAATTTTCTATTGCATCTAAAGAGAGGGTTGTTGATCAATGTTCCATATTTTCTTTTTCGTTCTCTACAATGAATGTCCAAATCTATGCAAAATGGTAAAACTGGCTTTGTATCCCGCCATGGTATAATTAAGTTGTCAATTATAAGGGAATTGAAATTTCTTTCTCCTCCTGGTGATTGGGACACATTTTTCCATTCATAGGACAAAGATAGTATCAAATCCCCTGGAAATGAGGACTCTTCTGCAATGGATTCCTTGGAGTGAGAACAATCTTACGGTAAGTCTACCCTTAAAGAGAATGGAAAACCTAGTGAAATTAGGGAGTGTAGAGAAAAAAGGGAAATTTCTAAATAGCCAAAACAAATTCTAAGTCTAGGAGTCAGGGTAACTCAGAGTGTGTCTAAACATATTGCCACAAAATGTCCAAGCAAACAAGCAATTTTAGAGCGAACCCCAGTAAGAAGAGTAGTCAAAATAAAAGATTGTGTGAATAAATAGCTACCGAGTAGCCTTATGATAGGAAGGATAAGAATAATCAAGAAATATTCACCAAATTAGAAAAATTGGCCAATGTAGCTAGTGAAAAGGTTGAAGAAGAGGATTCAAAATTAGAATTAGATGTAGTGGTTTTTTTTTTTCTGAAGTCATAAAGAAATGGGGTAAACTTAGCAAAGAATATAGTAAGACTAAGAGAAAGAAAGTAAAAGAATAAGGAATCCTTGATATTAATAGAAGAACCATTGAACCCCTAGTGGAATCTTCTAATTGATGAAGAGAATGTCTCAAACATACGTCCTAGTAATCCACTACTAGGAGAGATCCAAGTAAGCAAGAAATGGATACCATTTTAGAGGAATATGAAGATATACCTTGAACTATTCCACCAATAGAAAGAGGTATAAATGAAGAGATAGAAAATATCATCTTAGGTCCTTTAGTCAATACAAAGAGAAATGTAGGGGTTCAAGATGAACAAGTGGATAACTTTGGTAAGGATATTCATAATTTGAGAAAAGTGAAGTAGGGTAGGTTAATAATAAATATATCTATGAAGAAACTACAATAGGTAAAATTTGGAGATTAGGAGGGTAATGAAAATCAAGAGTTGGAGATTAACGAGCAAGAGACTAATAAAATACCCAAAATTCCCTTCCTCATCATGTTTGAGGAAAGGGAATTAGATGAGTTGGTTGATAATGTGCATGACGATGTTAGATCATCCAAAACTGAAATTCATGAGGTAAAGAGGGAATTTGAGGTAGAGGATCATAAATTAACCAAAGAAGATATTTGGAATTTGTAGGAGATAGTGACTAAATTAACTACAAAGAATAAGACTCTACGTACTCTATTTCAAGAAGCACACTTTGTTACTAGCTCACAAATAAAGGAGGTCAACATAATCAAGTTGGAACTCAACAAGATAATTGTCCATAAAGAATCTCATATGACCATTCATGAGAATAAGCAACAATTGTAGTTAATTCAAAAAATCTGGACCAACAAGATCACTAGTACTCTGCAAAAGCTAACTATTCTACATAGTCTACCTATATTCATTTGCACGAGGATATGCAAATTGACCAGATAGGGGGAAATGGTGAACATATAAATACAATTATTTTTACTTAGTTTTTTCCTTTTTACCTTTGCATTTATATGTCATCTTATCACCATTAATTGAAATAAATTTAATATTTGATCAATTATGGAAAGAAAATTAAGATTAACAAAAATACTGAAAAATAATAAAAATGTTGACCGTTTTGTGGTCAAAATGACTAGGGATGGTTAAGTGAGGATTGAAAGCATTAGACACATGGGCCTTTGAAGATCAAAGAAATGAATTTTCTGGAAACAAATTAGACAACTGATTATTATTTTTTCAAATTATTTTTAAAATCGTTTTATTGTTATAGTGGCCTGAAACCTTTAATTGACTTTGTAAAACAAGTTATTTTAAGTGGCTGAGAGGCCAGACAAATTCTAACTTATTATTAGCATAGGAAATTAGTATATATATATAAACCTGATGAAGCTCATAGGGACCATAACCTATATGCAAGTTATGCTACTATTTATCTTTTGATATATAAAGTCTGAAGCTTCCTAAAGCCATTATACATATGTGTGTGAACCAGGTGAAGTAGATTAGATCATTGCTAGGTGACCAAAGAGGTATGGACCACTCTAAGGTCTCCTGATGACTTTCATATTAGTCATGTGGTATATGTTTAAATTATTTTGATTTAAGTTTTGTGGTTTAATAGTACAATTATTTCCAACCGTTGAGTTTACTTTCCTTAATTAAATTTTCTGAAGTGTTGATTGATTGTGTTGTTAGTTAAATATAAATTGAATTTACTTTTGTTTAATTTTCTTTATGTTTGGAATTAAATGTAATTTCTATAATCAGATTGTTATCTTTACCAGGTTGTGACAGTTTCTGCGACAGTTTCTGACATAATTGTGATAATAAGATATAAAATAGAGTGTTTAATTTAGTTTTATACTTTGAAGGTATGTAATTAGTTGCATCACATCCCCACTTAATTCCCTATCTTCATCCCTTTGGTAAATAACCACAACACCTTTCACAAGTCTATGATCCTCGGATTGACACTTAGGTACAAATTGAGGACACAAACATAAGCTTCTCGAAGGTCGATCTAAGTCAATCACAAGAGTAACTCTACCCTCAATTTTGATCGACATTATTTTCCAACAGGTGGCATGATGTATGATAATTTTACTTCCTATATAGATCCGTATGACTATACAAATTCTACTCAACCATACATAACCTTTCCTTTAATCTTATGTAGCATATTTTTGTGTATCTACTTAAGACAATTTGACAATTAAACTTTAGGTTTTTAGACATTTTGTATGTAACCACGAGGTTCATATTGCACCATGATACACTCTTTGAGAACTCAAAATTAAACCTCTTAGAAAAATGATTTCATAGATCTAGATCTTTGATACGACTGATCTATGGATCTAATACCATATTAGAGTTTATTCTTCAACCCTAAAGCTCCTACAAATCACCTATAATCAAACACTTCTCACAAAAAGGGGGAAAAATAGTTTTTTTTTGTAAAATACTAATACTTATATTAATGCAAAAATGAATGACGATACAATGTACAATAATTTACCCTTGACAAAGGATAAAAATTCCTAGTTGAGGATTAACTTAGATCACGACATAAATCTTAATCCTATAACTTAAGAAACAAGCACATGACCTATGCAATATTAACTATGCTAGTGTAAAAAAGGAACTAAAAATTAAATAATTAATTAGGAAATTATATTTTTACTCTAACATTCTTGTAGTTTCATTTTCCTTTGTTGGATTGAGTCTCTTGATTACACTATTTTGATACTAATTTGAGGATATAATCATATGTATTTTAGAATTTAATCATTTTGTTATTATATTGAATTTATGGAACTATAAGTCTTGATGATATGGAATCTTGAAGTATTTCATGTGACTTCAATTGTTGCCTCATTTCAATGGAGTTATTCTTTAACCAAGTTATTTTTTCAGGAATAAACTATGGGATGTCAAAATGATCATGTCAAAGGATTGGTTGGTTATTATATCAATATTGACATCGTGATGGAAACCTTGAATATTAAGTGTTAATTGACCTCTAGAACAAAATTCAGCTGCATGCAGACTCTCATGAACTTCCATTCCTAGAATATATTGCTATGGATTTTCTTGTATCTCTTCATGAATTACAACTATATTCTTATGATTCAGCCAAGAATATTTCTAGATGGCAATATATTAAATGTCATAATGATATATAAAATAATCACCATGATTCTTCTCTTCCTACAAAGACTTATTTATTATTTTTCTTATATAAATCATATTGTAGATTTAGACGATTTATCTTCATGTTTATACTTGAGTTAGCATCTTAAACTTAATGACTCTTATTGTTCTTACCTAGACATCTTCCATAGACACGACATCCAAGGATGAGTAGTGTGATTAGATTAGATGCACTGAAATCTCATCTCCATCACCAACACCAATTTGTACCATTTTTAGTGCTGCTCCATCCATGACTTCTAATTATTTAGGTCAACAATAAACTATTATTAGCATAAAAATAATTCCCTAGAATGAGTACTTTGTAGATTTAGTTGGTTTAGTTCATGAATATCTTCTTATAAATTTGGATTATGATATTGAGGACACACATCCTCTTTGATAATGAATTTATTATAATTATTGTCTCTTTTTCTTAGATTCTCATTCTTCATCGCTTTTCACATGGTTCAATATTATGAAATTCTTTAGTTAGGCCTAAGATTAATTATTTGATTGTGGTAGATTTGAGAATCAAATGCTCATACTTGAGTAGTTTCTAAAGACATGATACATTCTATGTTTTATTCATCCATTACTCATATTGATAATGCAAAGATATATTTTATACAAATTTGTGTGTTTTATTAAGTCAAGAAATGTTGTCGAATCATCATTGATCATAATAAACATTTAGTGGCAATTTTTGACCATATATGCAAAGATAATACTCAATGAGGTGTATTACATGGTCTTTGTTCTTCTCTTTATTGAAAAATATATTTTCCCTTGTGAGATTTCATCCTTCTCAATTATTTAGAGAGGGGCCACCTTTTCCTACTCTCTTCATTCTCTCATAAGGGAAGTTTTGTCCTTTTGTACATGGGTACCTAACAGGGATACACCTTTTTAAGACACATTCTTTCCTATTGACCTAAGCTACACTTATGGGAGGTGTTGGTACATTGTTTTATTTTATTTCATTTATTTAATTAGTTTATTATATAAATACAATTAAGAGAGGATACACTTTTTTAGGTACCTATATGCTTATAAGGTTGTACTTACACCATGTGACTTGCACTTTCTTGATTTGGTGGAGATTTTGTGCACACATGTGAATACATCTCCTTTATCCCATGTTGGATATGCATTCACATCTCTTGGTAGTGTTAGAGTAATCATTAGTTTTCTAATTAATTAAATCATGTTGATTTAATTAATTAAGTTATTACTCTTTAGTGCTTAAGCTTTCTCTTAGGTGCATTAATAATTAATCTTTTATTAATTATTAATGTGCAACCTAGCTTTTTTAGGCTTTAGGGTTTTGTTCACCTTTAAAGGTTGAACCTTGTAATTCTTTTTTCATTAATTCAGATTATAATTTTTCTCTCACATTTTGAGCAACTTCTGAGTTCTTCTTTTTCCCTCTTTCTGCTTCTCTCCTGTAACAGGTTATTTGCATGCAGGTATTCTTGGCGTTCTGTGGATTTGTATTTCTCAAATTCTACATGGTATCAGAGCCACCCTATTGCTGCCTGGTCTGGGGTTTGTGAAGTTGTGTTTCGAGGGCAAAAACTACAGCTTTTTTAGGGTTTCTTCTTCACTCTGGAAGAGACACTTTTTTCTGGAGCACTTTGAGCTAAAACGGACATCACCATCGTGCTCAGAAGGCCTGGGAGAGTTAATTTTCATATAATTTTTGCCATTTTTGGCCACAGTAGCCTCTGGGAAAAAATTTCTCTCTCCTAGGCCGTACAGCTCAAATTTCGAGGTGAAAAACGTTCAAAAAAATAAAAAAATTAGAAAAAAACAAATTTTTTTTTTTTATAAAGTTTTTTTCAAAAAAAACCAATGTTTCTAAATGTTTGTTGAAAAAAAACTTTTTACAAACAAAAGAAAAGGTGCGTACCTTTTCAAAAGTACCCTCATGTGTAGCAAGGTACGCATATGTAGGAGTGATGTCAGCGGCCGCAGGTCACAGATCATGATTAAATTTGACGTTCATAAAATCGTCACACAGTTTTGACACTTCTTCAAAAAAAGGCAGCCTTCAGTGTTTTGGCCATATCTTTTGCATACGGTGTCCGTTTTTGAAAAATAAAATATTGTCGGAAAGCTCTTTCTGAGCCAGAGATGATGATGTTGGTTTTGTATGCATATTTGGCCATTTGAGTACCTATTTTTAGTGTCAAATTTGCAGCTTCTTTTTCCCTCCTCCTTGCACCAGGTTTTGATCTAAATGCAGTAAGGTCAGATTTCTCAGTTTGTTTTTCATTTAGAAGAGTTATCATGGGTTTTTCTTCTCACCCTTCTGTTGTTATTCTAGAACGGGGTAATTATGAGTCATGGGCAAAGGGTATACTTACACATTGTAAGTGGCTTAATATTTTTCCTTTTTTGTATGATCTCATACCTGAACCACCCACTTCAGAGGGAAAATTAGCATGGGATATTATTCAAGATCACATAGTAGGACTTATAGTGTCTAGTGTTGATCATGAAACTGTGTTGGCTATATCGGGCATTGATTGTCCTCACCCACTTTGGACACATCTTTGGGAGATGTATGGAGACCCTAATCTCTCTCCATTCCCAGAGGATCCTGCTTCAGATTATCTCATACCCATTGCTTGGAGAGAGAATACACCCTTTGATCATCATAATTTAGAGGAGCTTGAGTATTTAGACACCCTTACATGTTCTGATGGATCAGAGGCTTGTCTCACAGTTCCCACTCTTCAGCCTGAGACTTCATCGGCATCTCTTGTTGCTCCTGATTCTATGTAGCAGAAAATCATACATCTTCCAGACATAGATACTTTGGACTCTTATGTTGCAGACATATCTTTCTTGTTTGTTGAGTCTTATACTACAGATTTGGAGGATTATTTTGAGGACATTCATCTCCTCTACCTTGACAGTCAGGTTATCATTGTTTTCCCACCATTATCTGTGCATTCTACGGTTGCATTTCAGGATTCTCCACATCAATTTGGATTTGGTATCATTTGTTTGAGTTCAGACAAAGGGATTCTTCAGCATCCGATCATGGCACACATCCTGAGACATATTGGTTCATCACTCTTCACAGGGTTTCTTCGACATCATCCTTTGGATTCGTTTCTTCCCAAGGGGAGGAATATCATTTTCCGCTTCAGGATCTCTTTTTGGATTCTACATTAGGCATCTACCATTGTGATAGGAGTTTCTTCATTCTGGGGGGACTTTAGTGTCTCATCCCTCTCTCATGGGGGGGCTGATTGTACTTATGGTCTTGAGAGAGTCTCTTGAGCCATTTCTTTTCTGCATTTTTCTATCTCTTTTTGG
>MU224746.1:263245-277900 GCA_018584345.1 Thuja plicata
TGTGATCGCAAGATAGCTTGAATGCTAGAACCAAACTGACGGAGTAATGGCGCACGAGAGCTTGAAATCCTGGATCCTTCAAATGGTTATGAAGGGTTTATTATATAGGAATTGGTGATGAAATGAACGGTTGAGATCGATCCCAGAGAAGGGGAGATGAACGGTTGAGATCAAAAGGAACAGGAGAGGTCCTCAGTAAACTCCACCTCTTTATTTGGCAAAGAGGAGATAGGATTTGGTTAACTGGAGAGCTAATTATGAGTTGCCTTTTTGAACTGAAGAGGTGGGTGAAGTTACCCATGTGGACTGGAGAGATGGGTGGAGTAATCCATGTGATCTAATTGGAGTTATCTCTTTGAAGATAAATGAGTATTTAGTTCATTTATTTATTAATTGTTTTCAACATGTGAGATAATTGAGTTCTTTTTTATTAAGAATTGCTTTATTTTGATGAAATTAAATTAATTTAATTGGAAGAATTTAATTATTAAGTTTAAATATTTGAATTTAAACTATAGGAAATTGAGTTTAATTAATTAATTTAATGATAATTAATCAATTAAATCTATTTAATTAAATAAAATTAATTATTTAATTAATTTTGAGAATTGGATTCGATGATTTGAGGAATGAATTTAGAAGAAAATAGATGTTTATTTAATGATTAAAAAACCATTAATTAATAGATGAAAATTAGTGTTTTTAATGTAAAGTCGCAAGCCTGTCCATTTTAGGGTGTCTACAATTAGAATTCTCGTGTCTAAGGGGTCGTGGACCTGTTTGGATGAGAATCAACCTATTTTGCAGCGTCCCTTTGAGGTTCTAAAACACAGAAACAAAATCGATGAGGCTATGGGTTTGATGTCCTTGTATGCTTTAGAAATTCTTCTTTTTCACCTGAAGGGTTGCACAACTCCTTAGGCCATATGGACTGAGTTTGAATATCTTTTTGGCACCATTAATCAGTTCAGGGCACTGCAAATTAAGGCAAAAGTGACGTCCTTGGCACCTAATTCTTTTCTCTCTATTGAGTATTTTTTTATGAAGTTCAAATCACTCCAACCACTTTTGTAGGGTTGTGGTAAGAACAAGACTGCCACAAAGTGCATTTATTTGATTCTTACTAAAATTTGAGGTCCATTTCAGCTTTTCTCTTCTACCTTCTATTTCGCCATGAATGCTTTGGGTCCATGATTTACCATGCCTAAATTTGAGGTTTTCTATGATTGGTTGACACGAGAACAATCCAAGATTGCACAGTTGGATGATCTTCCAGGATCACAGAACCATGCATTGGTAGCTTACACATCTTCGGGGAAGAAAAAGAAGAAATAAAAGTCATAGACCATAGAGTCTATGAATGATTCTAGTTCTCAACACTCCTCTAGCCCACCTTCTCCTAAGGGGGAAAAATCAAAGACAGAAAGACCTATGTGTGCTTATTATAAAAAACCCAATCATGATGAGTCTAATTTCTATGAGAAGAAGATAGACAGATATGCAAAACACATTTCAGATTTGACAACTCTTCTTAAGAAGAGCAACATTGATATTCCTTCTTCTTCTACTTCTCACACATAGTCTTCATCATCATTCCAGACATATGGACATGACATAGGAAAGGGTCATGCATTATGTGCAATTGTTGGTTAACATTCTTCAAGATGGCTACTGGATTCAAGTGCTTCACACCATATGGCATCTTCTCAGGATTTATTCTCTTCTTTTAAGGCTTCTCCTACCCCACACATTTTGATAGGGAATAACACTGTTATGACTGTATACGGGTAAGGTTCTATTGAAATTGATGATGTTGCATTCAATGATGTACTATGTGTTCCATCTTTGTCCTCTAACCTTCTCTCTATCTTTTAGATTACTCATAGTGGGAGAGGGAAGACAATTGAGTTCACACAAGATTCAATGCACATCAGAGATAGTGAGACAAACAATATTGTTGCAACATGGAAATTTGATCATTCTTCCCGCTTTTACTCTTTCTTGCATTATGGTCCACCTTCTCCATTGTCGGCTAATAGCTCTCCTTTTTTACAAGAGCCTATTGAGGTGAAGTCAGGTCACTTGAACTTATTTTATGTTCCTGAGACCAGTGTTGTGAATTCTAAACCTCCACCTGCTGTCGAGTTTACATTTTTTCAACAAGATTCCTCTTCAACATTGTCTGACACTGTCGCTCCATGCATCGGGCTACCTAGTGCAGTTTTGAGGACACATTAAAGGACATTAATCTCCTCTCAGATGACATATTTAGCACATCTTTTATCCCACCATCATTGGAGATTTCATTACAAGATTCTCATGTGTTCTCTTTTGAGCATTAGCTAGGCCTTCCAATTTCACCTCACATTCAGGGGTTTCCTCCTCTTTTTCCATTGCCTTTTTTTCTTCTGGATTCGAGCCACGTCAGTCTGATCATTGACACAGGGGTTCTTTCATTCTAGGGGGACTTTGGAGTCTTGATCCTCTCTCATGGGGGTTGGTTGTACTTATGTTTTTGAGAGAGTCTCTTGACACATTGCATTTGTACTCTTTTTCCATCTCTTTTTGGAGAGGAGTTTTTTCCACTGGGTTGTCTCCCTTTCTCTGTTTCACAGAGATTTCCTTGTACTTGGGTACCTCATCAGGCCTTGTTGTCGGGACCCATTTCCTGCTTTCTGCATTTAGTCCTGATTTTTTAGCTTCTCCCTAAGTTCATCTTAAGGGGGGTGTTGGAGTATATATGTTCTTTACTTAATTAATTAAATCATATTGATTTATTAATTAAGTCACCTATTACTTTATTTTCACTTAAGCTAAACTTAGGCTCATTAATAATTTAATTCTTTCTTCTTAGGGTTTTACCTTTTAGTGTTTTGATATCCTTTTATAAGGATTGATCTCTTGTAATTATTTATTATTGTATATACATTTTTGCCTCTAGCTTTTAGAGCACTTCTTCTGTGTTTTCAGTTTCTCTTATCTGTGACAAGTTATTTGCATGCAAGTGTTTACTAGGTTTTGTGAGAATTCACCAGTTGTGAATTCTAACAATATTACGTTGATGATATATTGGTGAAATCCTAGAAGAGGGTACATCATATCATCTAATTATATATTATAAAATATTAAGTGGCAATATAAAGTGCCCAAATCCTTAAAAATATATACTTGGACTTAAATAGTATATTCTTATTGGAGTTCACATTTTGAGATATGATATTAAGATAGATAAAAATATCATTCAATTATTAACATGTATCTCAAAAATACATCCATTCAAAACTTTACAAGGAAAAATGCAAGCTATCAAATGATTTATTTCATAATTAGTTGATGACTTTTTACTTTTTACACATTAAAGAAACATGTTGAATTTGAGAGGAATACAATGTATTCAAGATTTCATTAAGATGAAAGAGTCATTACCAAATTCTTCTATGATAATGCGTGTCTTTGAAAAATATGTCTTTATTATACATTTTTATACTAATGCCAGTGTTGGTGGATTTCTAGTAAAAATATTATTGGAACGGTAAGAAGCATAACTAATATTATTATTTTATAAAGGAATTTTTTCAATTGTCGTGTATGGTTCACAAACATTGACACATTGGATGTTACATTTTAAGATGTGTTATTATAAAATTTGACCACTTAAAATATAAGTTATAATAATCTCTTAGTGTTGTATAATGTATTCCATCTCTTACAATATTTTATATAAATTTTATATCCTAAAATTAAGAAAAATGATGAAAATTATAGATCAATTAATGACATTCCTTTTCATGCCCATAGTTTTATGAATACACGTTTTATTGATAAGCATATTATAGATGTTAATTCATATAAGAATTGGATCATATTCTTTAGCCTTATGATGTATGGTAGCAATTATAATTATTCCTCCTTTTGATGATATCATTTCATTATCTTTTTCAACTCGCAATTTTCATGCACTAATAATGTTCTTGAATACAAATATTTTATCACCAATTTGTTTATCACGTTACCTTTAGGCTTAATGCCTCTCACTATGTATAAGGGATTCCTAATTTATAGAAATATGTAACGCCCCACCAGGGAACCCATGAGAAATTAACCTAACCTTACACTATGTTGATGCAATAAATTTTTTTTCTTAAATGTTAAACATACATTACACAACACAAATGTGGAAGCAAGTATAAACATAATTGAAAGTATCAATTTTAACACATGATAAGACATTCCAAATTAATGTTCATAAACTAAGTTAACTATCCTAAGGGTTTCAAGACATAGTTACATTAACTACATTAATTAAACTACTAAGATCAACCATAATATAATCACGTGATATATCATACGTTCTTTTTAAAATCCAAATCGAAATATGAATTAGTTCTTTACTTAATCATAATAAAAAGAACACATATCAATAAGGAAATTAACACATACATCGCATAGAAAGAATCAAGATACACTCATCATATTAATATATGTAAAGGTACAATCAATAAGATACAATGATACATCATGGAATACATAATAAAACATCTTCCACTGCACATGTCACATGAATAATAATAATAATAATAAGGAATCAAGTCATGGTACAATATATAACATCTCATGAATAGATGTCTCAAGTCAATACATAGAATACATGATAACATCTCGTGATGACAATAAACAATCTCCAAGTAATGAACATAGTAGCAACAACAAGGATCATCCAAGCATAATAACATGACGTTGGATCTCAATGGTAAAAGAATCACTACCACCCGACCACGTGGAACCCAAAAAGGCTCACTCCCACTGTGCTGAGGAGATAACACCATGCCTCACTCAAAGAAACAACCAAACAAGCAAGACTAATGAAAATGGTAATAAATGGTTATAAGGTAATCAAGTATAAACAATTGAGACATAAATCAGGTGTACCAAATGTTCATGTAGGAACCTAGAACACGTATAGGGAAGTGTCATCCCATATGTCAACTCTTGAGTTATCCTAGAAGTCTCTCTCTACACCCTGACGCCCAAGTGAACATATGCGGTATCAGTAATCCTTTCGTACAAACAAGGTTGATAACTATGTTATATCCAATCCTCCTCTGGGCGGAAAGAATCATCTCACACTCCATCCTATCATGTACTAGAGCTCAAGACATGGTTGAGGCATACAATTATCTTAATATTATTTCTCTCCTAATAGATTTATTAAGTTATCACTTTACTAAGCTAGTTACAATGAGTTGTCTTGGCAGCCACTTTAAGGCCCTGACGCCCATTGCAAGCCACTTCCCCTCTATGCTCCTAGATAACCTACCCTAATGCTCCAACTAACATAAACAAATAAAATCCAAATCCAAAGCCACAAAAGACTCCTCATAAATAATCAAGTCGTGAAAAATTGCCAAGGTAAATAATGGAGCATAAAAATAAATTTCACATCTTGTACAAGGATCTAAACCGTCCACCTCATAATGGACATCTCATTAAATCATCCATCCCATAATGGATATCTCAATAAACAATCACCGAATTCTCATAATCTCATATCATAAAATCAATGATCATCAATAGCATCAAAAGAATCTCTCTCCAACATGGAGTAAATTATAATAAAAAAATATCATCACTCAAAACATCGAACAATTTGTTTGTTCCCAAATCAACAGATAGGAAAATTCTAAAGGAATGCAGCCTTTATCTTCAAACTCTCCAAATGATTTGGCCAACTGACAAGATTAATCAAAAACTGATTGGAACCCCTGCACTTTTGGCTCTGCAGGACCAAGGTGGGTAGGCCTATTCTCCAACTGTACCTTCAAAGTTAGAGTTTTTATAGAAGATGATTTGTGATCCTTTTCTTACTGTAATATTTATTTCAAAATGGAATATGCTTGAAATATAAAGATTTATTTTCTTATCACTTGATTATTATCAACTATCTTCTTCAAATGCCTTACTCCTACACTTATTTGATTCAATCTTACAAATGCTTATACTTTTTCTATTTTAACGATATTCCTACTTGTTTGAAATGAGAATGAAATTGATAATTTATAAAAGTTTCCAATCTTTGAAGAATACAAGACCAATCCCTTATCCTAATTGGGCATAGAGTCACTTCTTATTAGACCCTCATGTACAACTCTGCAAGACGGTATTTTATCCTTTAGACAAACCATCAACCATCCAATCCTATCAATGCCTTAACCAGTCCAATTGATTTTAATTCCATTTTTAGAAAGCCAATTAGACAAAAGACATGAGGACAACAACTTCGCAAATGCCTTTTGATAATTAGATCAATGTGGAGGACAAGTAATCTTTCTACATAAGTATTAAAAATGGTAATTGATTTTCACAATCAATAATTACAGAGGACTAATCAAATAAGAAAGTAACTTTCATACCACAATTTTGGACAAGAAAAATTGGATCTTTGTATTGATTCAAAAAATTAGGTACAATATGGATTCGCTTTGTTCAACCAGTATTCTATTATAATAATCTATCTCTTAACTCCTAATACAGTCTTGGTTTCCCCTTTATAAAAATGAGGGGAAGCGACAAGCTTCAGACCGTTTACATTCGTGCCTTTTCATAACTAACAACCTAAACTAAACATTAAACATTAAAAACTATTACATGATAAATAAAAAGTCTTTTGAAAATATTTTGATTAAACAAAGAAGAAATGATTATAGGTTCCATTGTGATCATTCACCAATCTGCTCCTCTTCGAGTACCTACTTTTTCTTTTGGGAAGGCGTCTTGGTCAGCTTCAAATATTTTTGCACTCATTATTTTCGTGAATAATATTCATACACAAGAGATTATCACATTACAAACCGCAATTAAAATACATTATATTGGGTTAACTTGGGTGAGAAATACTTCCTGTCATAAAAATGATCTGACCCATATCACCACTTTTATCGCTTCTGTCTATAAATCTCCAGCTTCCAGATAATATGTTGTATAAATGCATCATATCACCTTATTTTACATTCCAGTGATATTATCACAATTCCTCCATAATAATAATAAACAACACTTATTTGTAATTCATCTTCACATAAGTATTTCCATCTTTTATGTAAAACATTTACTTCTTCATAATTTTCCCATGTTACTGACATTTTCTTTTTCAAGTGTTTTCTCATCCCTTTCTTGGGATCAATGGGAGGTTGTATAGCTCAATACTCTTTGAGACGGTGGGACAACACTCGCATAGTGTCCCCTCCAATATTGTATCTCTCTCCCCACCTCCCGAGCCTGTCTAGATGCATATATGCATGTCTGATATAGCCTATCAATGCCCCCCTGTAGGCTCAAATCCTGAACACTAGCAATAAAGTTGCACACATCTGTCTCTTCCTGTCTAGCTCTAGCTTCAAGCGTTTGTGCTCTGTCATCTACTGAACCCACCTCTGCCCTCAATGCCTCTCTCTCCCACTCCATTCATGCTATCCTCCACTCCAATGTAGTCACCCTCAAGGCATACCACTGACTTTGTGTCTCCGCCTCTATCTCCCTTCTCTCTACCTCAAATGCCCTGGCCTCTGGATGAGAAACCATCCTCATTGTTCCATCAAATCTATCTTGTAGGGACCTCACCTTCTCCCTCAAAGTGTCAACATCATAAATTTTCCTATCATCCCCCTCACCCCTAAATCTATCCTAATGGGTATATCCTTTGTGACCTCATCAAATCCCCCCATAGCAACATCCATAAGCTTTGTATAATCACCCTCCACCTCCTCCATGTCATCATCCCCCTCCAAAGAGTTGGACCCACTACTGCTCTTTGTCTTTGTCTCCTCCCCACTCTCACCCGTCACATCTACCTCCACATCCTCCCCAATAGGCTCATCTCCTCTCACCTCCACATCCTCCTCTACCTAACAGCTAGGGAATCTACTGGAACACCTACAACAATAGAACCATCACCCATGTCATCCATGTCATCACAACCATCATCTTCATCCCCTGACCACCTTGTCCTCCATCTCGTCCCCCATCTCTCCCACCTCATCCTCCATCTCGTCCTCCATCCATCCCTCCTCGGCCTCTCTGTCCACCTCGTCCACCCCTTTGTCCACGTCTCCCATATCTCCTCCAGGGTTGTCTGAGCTGTCGTTCCATATCTATAGGAACTGGTATGTGAATAACCCACCATGCATCATACTTTGTGGCAGTCCATGCATCTATCTGACATCCAATCCCATATGTGAGGTGTTAAAGTAGTAAACTATGCCATAGTTGTAGTTATGGGGATCACAAGTCCCCGTCCTCTAACGCCCCTGGCACACTAAGAAAACTAAGAAGAACCTACTGGTACTCCTTGTCTCTTCCTGAACTGTCTGAGTATCCTATCTAAGAGTTGTATCTCTATGATCCTCTTGGACTATGTTGTCCGCCCAATCAAGAGTCACTCATGTTTGCATAATTGCAAATGATATGTCTCCCCTACCCACATACGGCAACCAATATATGGTATCTAGGTGAAATCTCTCAATGTATCTAGCAAATATCATCAATATCTAGTATGACCCACCTTTCAATGTACTACTACCTCATAATAGTATGCATAAGGTTGCTTTGGCTAAATAGCTAGTATGTCAAAAATAGGACGGACCCAATGAATGTGCTCCATGATAGGCGATGTTGTGCATCTGATGATAAAGCATAGAAAGTATGCATGGCCTCCACACATATACAACCCCCCTAAGACACATCTCAGTCACCATCTCCCCCCACCCAATAGGAATCCATGCCCTCTCTTGTCAGGCACTACAACCCTTGCCACAACCCTGCATAACATTCCAAAGTACTCATCATAGTTAATCATGTCCTACCATCTAATCTTAGTGACTAGTCCCTTGGTTTGCCACACTGTAATCAAATAGGTCA
The DNA here is from genome assembly GCA_018584345.1 of Thuja plicata. NCBI lineage: Eukaryota > Viridiplantae > Streptophyta > Pinopsida > Cupressales > Cupressaceae > Thuja > Thuja plicata. The sequence continues at coordinate 272,159 of MU224746.1, forward strand.
CATAGTGTTGCTTTCCCTATCTAGAATGAGTACACAACCCTCTCCCCTCGAATAGGTAACCGTAGAATCCGATATACGTCCAAGTGTCACATTGCACTTTATCGTCAATAAGTGGAAGCAAGAAGTCTTTGAGTGCCATCTCTCACAAAGTGTGGTGATCAGGGCCCTATTTGCCCTGATCTTGGGCATAAAGGTCACATAAAGCAATCCTACGGTCGTGCTCTTGCTCCTCTGCATCCAATCTATGTCTATATGCGAGCGTCTTGGGATGATTCTCCCGAGTGATCAAACTGAGTCCCTAATCTACATATTCAAATGCAATCACCAAGTCAATCCAAATGCAAGTAAAAACAAAGCCAACAATGCATCTATGTTATCTCATTTATCACACATGTCAAAATGCATTAAATACATTGCATATTACCAAAGCAAAGCAAATGTGTTAAATTAAAACATCACATGCACCTCAATTGATATACCCTAATTTACCAGGCATGTGTGTAGAATCACTATGGCAAGTGCATCATTTTCATATTGCAAGTGTCACATTATATTCAATTGCAACTCGGTTATAATTTCCTATGTCTACTCTATGTTAAAACAGTTGCATTAAATCAACCGCAATTGCGGCGAATTTGACATGCAGTTGCGTTGAATCCCTAAAATTTTGACCTAGACCTAACATAGAAAAAAATGCAAAACAAGAATAATAAATGCACTAAATAACGCATATGTATCAATGTCAGGTCCCCTCTAGTCATTGGTATGTCCTGAGCCGCTTGCTGATATGCATGGCGTCCTCATATCCCACCATAGCTCCACAAACTCACTCAGAGACGACTCCTCTAAGTTCTTCAAAGCTTTAGAGTGCAAATGACCTCCTAGGACATATTTATACCCTCCCAAGCCCTCTTCAGTGGACGTGTACCCAACCCATTTGCATTGTCTGTGTAGCCTTTTGACTTTCATAACCCATAACTTTTGTGTGCTACCTCCTTTTTCTGAACAGTCAGAGTTGCATTGCAATCTTGGTCATTATTTTAATAAATTGGTCTTCATTCAATATTTTTCGCTCAAATTTTTGAGGGGGCACCATAATACCTAGGCAATATCACAATCTCACTGGGGCATACCAGGACATGTTTTTTATCAGTTATTCTTTGAAACAACACCTAAAAATGCATTGTCTCAAAGAGGGACAAAATGTAGACACCTAAAATTGACCTATTGCCCGTGGCGACAACTTTACTAACTTTCATCTCAATTGATTAAATAATACTTATTATTTTATTAATTAGTGTAATTCTACTACTTTCAAATAAGTTCACTCTAACTTTCATAATTGAATGATTTTAATTAATTATTTAATTACTAACATGTAATTTTTATTCTTCTAATCATTAATTAATTAATCCCTGATCTTCACAATTAATTAAACAATCATATTATTTAATTAATACTTCCTTGTTGTTATTATTATATTTACATAAAAATTATAATTAATTAATCTTTCTCCTAAAATTAAATAAATGACAATTTATTTAATTTCATAATTCATTATTCGCATTAATAAATAAATTTTATTTATTTATTTACTATCCACATGTACAATTAAATATTTTTTTAAACTTATTTAATTATAATTATTCTACTAGTTCTAACTAACACTAAATATCAGTCTGGCTATTCAATCGCCTTTTCCAACTAATCTAGTCATCTTTCAATCAGTTTAGTCTACTATCCAATCAAAATCAGTTCAATCGCAATCAAATGAGTTAACAAGTCAATCTATTCACTTCACTTTCCAACCAATTGAGTTCAACTCTTCAATCAAATCCACTTGACTCTTCAATCTATTTCAGTCATCTCCTCAATCAGAGAATCCTAATTGAAATCCAGGATTTTTATATAATGAGAGCTAATTCTCATAATTCATAAGCACATTTTTAAATTCTCATGTTGTCCAATTGAACACAAACTAAGAGCCCATATTAAAATGGAGAAGGAGAAAGCCAAGAGAGATTTCATATTGGTCTGCATTTATGATTTCATTATTATTTATACATTTTAGTTGTTTCATTATTCTCTTTTGATGTTAGGAAGATTGTATTGCTTTAACATTAATCTTTTCGTGTTTGAAATCTAACTGAATTATTACAAGATCGACTATTTTTAAGCCTATACAAAAGGTACAGCCAATTTCGAAGTCGGGACAAAATACGAAAGCAATAAATGGTAGTATAGGGCCTAGGTGATGAAATAAATTATTGGATAGGAGGAAAAATAGAGAAGCACACTAAGAAATAAGGGCTTACCTCGATTTTGAACAAGATTGAAATTATAAATGACCCATATTTGAATTTAGATGTCCATTAAGTGCCATGTGAGGTCCTGTTATAGAAAATACACTAAGATAAGTGCTAAATAATCCCAAAATTGTACACTAATTAAGTGCTTACAATATTGGGCAATACATCTTCACTTAGTGACTTATAAGCAGATTAAAACCTCATACAAACTTTTAAAAAAGGCTTTATCTAATTTCAACCTTATTCCAATTATCCTTTTGTTTTTCTATTATACACAGACATGGTGTAAACTAAAAACTAAAAAGGAAACTTAACACCTACACCTATTCCTACAAGAAGAAATAAAAAAAGATTTCAATTTAGATGATTAAGGAAAATATATCAGACCAATGTGTATCTTTGGGTATGGAGTCGAATATCAAAAACTCTGAAGTAACTCTTTCAATAATTAACATCAAATCAATAGTTATCTTTTGTGTTGATGACTTAAATCAATAAACCCTCTAATGCAACCACAAGATTCTACTTTTTGATCCAAATAATTTAACCAAAACCACAATTGTTTATTGAAAGCACATTTAACCTCTCCTTGAAGAGAGCAGAGAATAAAACAATTCAATTATAGGAAAATTGTAATGACAAAACTCAAATATACTTGATATTAAAGTTCATATGATTCTGATTACACAAATTAGAGACAATCTTGTGATATTTTCAAAATAATAAAAAATATGATTGACACTTGTCTCAAGAATACATCCATGGTCCCAAAGTTTATATCAAACATTTTCTCATTCTGCCCTACATGATACTATTTTTTTGTTTTTTTCAATCTAACGAAGGAACGTGGGGGTAAAGCTTACTAAATCCTTCTATACTCCGAAGTCCTGCGACATGTCTTTGAAATCTACTTTCACAAATTATAGGGAAATTGTAATGACAAAACTCAAATATACTTGATATTAAAGTTCATATGATTCTGATTACACAAATTAGAGACAATCTCACGATATTTTCAAAATAATAAAAAATATGATTGACACTTATATCGAGAATACATCCATAGCCCCAAAGTACATATCAAACATTTTCCCATTCCACTTATATCGAGAATACATCCATAGCCCCAAAGTATATATCAAACATTTTCCCATTCTATCATGATACTTTTTTCTTTTTTTTTTTTCAATCTAAAGAAAGAACGTGGGGTCAAGTTTTCTAAATCCTTCTATACCCTAACTCCTGCAACATGTCTTTGAAATCTACTTTCACAATCGAGGGAATGTGGGGTGGTCTTCATTCTTATCTTCTTAAGTATCTCGAAATCCCTCAACATGCACCTTGGAATTGTCAATAGACTCAAGGGAATGTGGGGTGCATTTCCCTCCCTGCATTTTGACACCCCAGCATCCCGCAACACCTTATATCCTTTTCTTCAAACTCGCGAGGGAACGCGGGGTATAAGTCTCACCGAACCTTTATACACTCCAAAACTCCTGGCATCTTTAACTCAACATTAATCTTATTCGCAAGGGAATAGGGAACATGGCATATGCATTTTTTTCCCTCTTTCCGTGCCTTGGAGTCACGCATCTCTTTTCTTCAAAACAACTAAGACCCCGAGGGAATGCGAGGTGGTATTTTCCTCCAATTCTCTTTCAGTCCTGTTTTCTTGGGATCTAACTCCAATAGTTCCTTTAACCGCGAGGCATTGCGGAGTAGCTTCCAACACCTCAAATATTCCCTCAGCGAATTTCATCAATTAGTCACTTACTATGAGGGGACACGGGTGACATTTCTCGTTGGTTTTCTTTACATCCCGCATTTCCACAGTCTATATTTCAACTTATCCATAGACCACGAGGGATCACAAGGTACTTCCAAAATTCAATTCACTACGTACCTCGGAGTCCTATTAATTGATTATGTTAAATGACCACTCACCACGAGGGGATGTGGGGTAATAACTTTCAATGTTTGCTTCTTTCTCCTGCATTCCCCTAGGTGTCAACATCACCACGCTCTGAATACCTCGAGTCCTATAATTCATTATGTTAAATGACCACTCACCACGAGGGGATGCGGGGTAATAACTTTCAATGTTTGCTTCTTTCTCCTGCATTCCCCTGGGTGTCAACATCACCATGCTCTGAATACCTCGGAGTCCTATAATTCATTATGTTAAATGACCACTCACCACGAGGGGATGCGGGGTAATAACTTTCAATGTTGCTTCTTTCTCCCGCATTCCCCTGGGTGTCAACATCACCACGCTCTAAATACCTCGGAGTCCTGTAGTTGATTATGTTAAATGACCACTCACCATGAGGGGATGCGGGGTAATAACTTCCAATGTTGCTTCTTTCCCCGCATTCCCCTGGGTGTCAACATCACCACACTCTAAACCACAAGGGAACGAGGGATCCCTTTTTTTGTTTCATAAAATGTTACCCCACATTCCTCCAACTGAGAAACCAGTAATCAAACATTCACTCAGTATAGCAAAGTCCCAACATGATGATAGCACCTTCTCCTCTATCAAACTCGCCTCTTAAAGAAAGTGAGATCCACTTATAACTCGAACAACATTTATTTTATCTTCTAAACATCTCTCTTGATATTTACCAAATTAAAATCTCTAATTTACACAAAACAAAATGGACTTCATCCTACCATGTGTTCCACGTGACTTTCTCCAATAGGTCAAGAACTCGAGATCTCTTCACTTCAAATTTTATTTTCTACATAGAGAACGCAAAGCTTATCTTCAATCTAAAAATCTCAATGCAAATAACTTGATTCATTGTGAAGACCATTGTCTTGGTATGTCTTTCCTTCTACATACATTTGTTATGCATTGTCAAATCAAAGCCCTTCTATAAAATCCCAAAATGAAAAGTACAAAATATATGACGGTTGGAAACTTGCAAAATACTCCGAAATCGTGTGATTTCTTTCTCTAATTAGACTCATCCTTGGACTGCTCCCTATTGAAAAGAGAAAATAAAATACAAAATCTTAGGCATAGGTATCAACCCAACAGTCCAGTCTTTGTCATCTAGGAGATTAGCATCGACTAAAATGTCTACCTTGTTCAAATTGTTCTCCCAGTTGACATCTAATACCTTGGAAGTATCCTTAGTGAAGTTATTTATTTATTTTTGCCTCCATTAACATTTTTCAAAAGCGATATTAACAATATTAGAAGTCAAATGTTCATTATGTATCAAAGGATCAGCGAAAGGGGAAGGTTATGCCCCAAACTTTTCTTTCCATGTTACCATTACCTTGAAGCTTCCGTTATCCTTTACATTGAGGATTTCTGAATTCAATATGGCCTTGAATTCATCAAACTAACTTTTTAAATAGATCCCAATTTTACTGATGGATGCAAAACGGTCAACAAGATTCTGGACGACATCATTAGTTGTAC
>MU224746.1:278463-299529 GCA_018584345.1 Thuja plicata
AGGCTCGTTGTGCAATAAAGCTAAGGCTCAAAAAACTGAATTTTGTAGGTTTGGCTTAAAAGCAAAACCAAAGTACAATTAACATGCACCATATGGAGCATTGAATATGCCATTCTCTCCGCTTTTTTCCCTATTAGTGTCAGAAGTCTATGCTTGCATGATGTCCCATATGGGTGACAATATACCTTAGTTTTCCTTCACTAATGTCCTCCCTGCTTTTGGGACTATATTTTTATATTAAAATAAGTATGAGGAGATCCCTTTCAACTGCATGATGCTCTTCTTCCATCCAGATTGCCCTTCCCTTGTTTCCCTTTCTACTCACACTTTCCCCTAACTTCCAACATCCAGGCAACCCTTGAATTCATCATCTATCAAAAATTCATTACAAGCCTTTTGTCTTTTATCTTTGACATATTCAGTTCCATCAAATTTATCTAGCATTCTACAAGCTCTAAGATCAACTAGCTTATGCTTTGTTAGACGTTGTGCAGAAGCAATTGTGGCAAGCAAGGAGTCATTTGGAGGTATTAATTCTCCAACCACTCCAATATCATCATTCTCAACCAAATGAGAAATCTCAGGTTAGCTTATTTCCTATGTACCCTCCACTATATGCACAGAATGTGTTGATGACGTTGAAGTTGATTCTTCTTTAATAGATCTCTCCAAAACCTGCATTGAGCTTCTCATTATGCTTATTTTCTTCTTAGTTATGCAACTTGATCTTCTAAGGCACGTGCTTCTTTGGTGTCCTCCCGACTATCTAAACATCATTGAAAAGTTTCTATATTTTCTCAGCGTGATTAATGAGATCAGGGAAGGCTCCAAAATAGTTTCGATTATTTAGCTCCCTAGTCCTCTCAGCTAGATCATTTTTCAACAATCTATCTCTTCCCATATCCTTATTCAGAAACACAATTTCTGATTAAATCCTTGGGTTCATTAAAATCATGCTTGTGACCTGGCCTATTTTGCCCTCTCATATTATGGATGAACTTCTCTAGGTCATAAGATCTATATGACTACATCTACATCCCTAATCAATTTATATTTTCGTATACTCTGTCAAAGCCTTCCTTTTCTAATATCAATAAATTGCCAATCTTTGCTTGATTAGGAAGAAACTGCCCTTTTGAAGGTCTTTAAAATACTATTTATCAACTTAGTGCATTGACCTGATTGCTTCCAGGTAAGCAATTTTATCTACTATTGTGTAGGACAATCTGTAAGGGATAATTCTTCTGTGGTGTGGCATAGATCTCATGCAAAAAACTTTATTGCCAGCTCCTAATTTTCTACTCTAGATGAAATTCCAAAGTTCTGATGAATTCCTTCGCATTGTGACAACCCGCGCTTGCAAGAACCTAACCTCTTCAACAAAGGATTTACAAAGTAGGTTTCAAAAATATTTTACTGGCAGAAATGGTCGTCTTTATTCATGTGGATGGACCACAATTGCACATCCTTGACTTGATCTCTTAGTAATTTAGAGGAAATGTAATTCATTCCTAACCTGCTATCCCATCCCTTTGTTGACACAGACAAGAAGATGTAACATAGCATTGAGTAATTCTTGAACCTTTTCTCTGAGGCAGGGTTCCCGAACTGCAATATTTCATTGTGGATAGCATAATCAAACAACTTGGTGAGAGGGTTCTGGTTGTCAACCAACGGGATTAAAACATCTTCTTGAGACATTTGAGGCTCAACATCCAACCCCATAATCTAGCATAAACCTCGAAATGCCTCTTGGAAGTAATCCCCAAATTTGTCCATATCCAAAGGCTCAATCCAGTGTTACCCAGGGACACATCCCTGGTATTTTTTTCAGCCGCCCCCGTCCCGGAAACATCCCAGGGACAGGGGATGCCTAGGGGACTTTGACTTTGACTTCTAGAGGAAATTCGACTTTGACTCTCAAAGTAACACGAATTTGACATATGAATTGTGCTAATTCTTATATTTAAGGTTCTATTATGTATAAGCACATGCTTTGTCCATGTTTTCATATGAATATTTTAAATTTCTCTACATATTTTAATTTTCCCTATTGTTGTATAGCAGTCTCCTAGTCGTCCCCAAAATTGGCAAAGAAAAAATGTCATCCTGGAAACGCGTGCCCCCCGTCCCCTGTTGTACCCGTCCCAGAAACTTAAGGTAACCTTGAAGCCTCAATCTCATCATTATCCACGTGGATGGACCACATTGTACATGCTTGACTTTATCTCTTGGCAATTTAGAGGATATGTAATTTATTCCCAGTCTGCTATCCCATTCCTTTGTTGACACAGACAAGACGATGTAACATAGCATTCAGTATTTCTTGAACCTTTTCTCAGTGTCAGGGTTCCTGAACTACAATATTTCATCATGGATAGCATAGTTAAACAACTGTTGTTGAGAGGGTTCTGGTTGTCAACCAACAGGATTAAAACATCTTGCGATATTTGAGGCTCAGCATCCAACCTCATAATCTAAAATAATCCTTGGTATGCCTCTTGGAAGTAATGCTCAAATTTGTCCATATGCAAAGGCTCAATCTTATCTTTATCCATGTGGATGTACCGCAATTGCACATGCCTGCCATCCCATTCCTTTGTTGACACAGACAAGAAGATGCAACATAGCAATGAGTATTTCTTGAGCCTTTTCTCAAGAGGCATACTAAGATATATTTGGTTGCTATGTTCAAGAAACCTTGGTATGCCTCTTGAAATATCTTGTAGTGTGATAACCAAATTGTTCTTTTCTTTCTCATATTCAAAAGCCACAAGTCTCAGGATTCGAGAGTAACTGTGTTCAAGATAAAAACATAAACATTTAAAATAATGCAACACTTGTTCAACTATTTGGATGTCCATTTAAGAGGAGGGTGAGATGAGCTAAAATTTTCATCGACTCCCCATTATCATTGCAGTGCCGTAGAATTGTTTGGACATATTCTTATTTTTTTTAGAACAATACAAGATTTCCATGTGTGTCCCATAATTTATCAATTGAATCTAGTTTAGACAATGTTATTTGATAGCCAAATGTGTTCTTTCTGACTTAAGCTTGTTTCTCACGCATAATCCTTGAAATAATTTCTGCTTCAACTTGAAAGTTGTTTCTTACATTAAAATGCTGAGGTGGGCAAGCTGTCTCACTTTGTTATCTTCATGAATCATGTCCTGTGCCATTGACCAACTTTTTAATACCAATTTGGGCGTGCGTCATTCCAAGACTCTCCCTTGTAAGACAAGTTTCTCTTCAGTGAATGAAATTTCAAATTTTCAAAATAATGAGAATATCAGAACAAGAACAGTGTTTGTAGAACACGCCTACCATCTGACGCCTCGCTCAGTATGTCGAGATACCAGTGTCCATTTACAACACATGTGCTCTAAAGCCTTTGAAATAGAACAAATACAGAATAAGTTCATATTATATGTCCTACCGATGAATTCATTTCATATATTGTTTAGCCCTAATGAGCTGACTCAAGAAACACCAGTTCACTGTGGCTTAATTCCCTAACCAATTAAGAAACTCCAATTCAAACATGGCTCAATTTCCTAACAAATTGAACAGTAAATGTTGTGAACGCTTACATAGCGAATAGATCTCCATGAGCAGTAGCATGAGAACAAAGCAAAATATGTACTTCAAGCAACCTTTGCCAACCATGCTCGTGATGACTTGGAAAGCACCCACAATCTAGAGCCAAGGTAAGTACCAACATCAGCTAAGCAGTAACCAGCCTTAACAACAACCATTACAAACAGCTTTCAAGTTTCAACAAGCAGCACCCCAAGAACAGAGCAAAATGTGTGCTTTTAAGTAAGAATGTGCTGCTAAATGATAATATATTGCTTGCAAGATGAAGATACTCTCAAAACTTAAAATGAGAAAAATATTGGACCTGGAAATTATCTCTACCCAATCACTGAAAGAAGAAAGCATTGACAGACAGCAATCTAAAGTTTATATGATCAGTGTATGCTCCAAGGTTTAGAAGCTTTAGATGGATAGCTTATGTCGCTAGTCCAATGGAATTGGTATCACAATCCTCGCAATCCCAAGTCATATTTCATCGAATCAATAATTAAGGATTGTCAGTAAATTACAAGAAATGCAAAAAAACATTTTTATTGTGTCAAAATCCCACCCAATGGGTTTCAAACTCACTCATCATATCTAAGACAAGCCCAGAACTCATTGAATAACACATGAAATGATAAATTTTCAACAATTAACAGACATTGCAAAAGGAAAGTTTCCAGCAGGATGGTGCAGAATTAGTCCTTCAATGTACCATAGTGGATACTCCACGAGATACTTATTAATATTATTGTTTCTTGGAATTTACTGAAGACAAGAATTCTAAATTGCATCATGTCACTTCAAAATAACTTCTTTTTCTTGGCTACCATGACGAAAAATTTCATTAACTTCTGATATGAGAAATTTTATATGTCGGATAATTCTTAAATAAAGATCCAAGAAATATTGAGTTGGCAAAATATGTTAGTGCCCATAAATACCCTAGTCTGGCATGTGTGATGCAGGGGCATCCAGTGGAGGAGGCCCTGCAGAGTATTTATAAAAAAAAAATCACTCTTGCGTTACAACTTACCTTTTGATTTGGCTATATATTTAGCATGGGAAATGAGAGTGGTGAGGGTAACACAGCAGGGGAGTAAACAATGAGTTTTTTTTAGGCATTCATAGCATGGTTTTGAGGAGTGTGGAGGGAGAGAGAAAGGGCAGTTTTGGGAGAAGATTTGAAGTTTTCCTTTGGGGGGATTTGAAGGGATTTTTTAGGGGTGAAGCCATCTTTGGCTGCAGTTACCATATTGTAAATCAGAGAACATAACAAACCAGATTTGTATTGAGAAGCCAATAGACTTTGCTCACTGTTTTTGTAAACCATTTCCACTTTTCAATAAGAATTTCAATGAGATTTTTTGCATAAGTTGATGTTTGAATCTATTTAATTCACTCCTATAGATTAGATTGCTTCACTGTTTGAAGTGTGTTGCAAGTGTTTGCTAAGGGGTTTGTTTCAGCTATTGCATCAGTGGTATCAGTGTTGAAGATTTTGAGTTGGCAAACAGATTCAACGGAGGGAGGTAGTTTGCACCAACATCGATCTAGTGAGTGTCATGAAAATGTGTGTAAGAATGCGTGTAAGAAGAGCCCCGCATGGTTGGAGTAGAGTTGGAGCTAGAAGTGGAGGAGGAAATCCCCCAAATGTTACCCGTACTGATAATTTTAGAACCCTCAGTAGGCAAGTTGAAGCCCTACAAGAAGAAATTCAAAGAGGGTTTGCTCATAGGAGAGCACTTGAAAGTGAAGATGACAATACTAAAGAAACTTCAGACGAAGAAAAAATGTTGAAGATGAAGCAAAAAAGCTCTAAATGATCCTCTTGTTGAAGCATTGACAAGGATTGGGAAAAGACCGAAGATTGAAGTCCCTTTCTTCAATGGGAACTTGGATCCAGAAAGATTAATAGATTGGATATATGATATATGATATGGAGTACTTTGAATTTGAAGAAATGGAGGATTTAGACGAAGTGAGGGTTGCTAAAACCAAACTAAAAGGACATGCTAAAATCTGGTAGAAAGAGGTACAAATTGGAAGAGGAAGAAGCAGAAAAAGCAAGATTTGCAAATGGGACAAAACAGTGAAAATGATGAAGAGACAGTTTCTTCCTATTGATTACGAGTTAGATTTTTGAGGAAAATGCAAAGCTTGAAACAAGGAAGTAGGATGGTATGAAAATATATGGAGGAATTTCAAAACATTCTAATCAGAACAGGCCATTCTGAAGCAGACGAGGAGAAGATAGCTCAATACATCAATGAACTGAGACCAAGCATTCGAGAAGAGCTGGGTGTAATAAGAATTTATATTATGGAGGATGCATTCCAACTTTCTCTAAAATTTGAGGAAAAGATAAACAAGAAATTTGAGAACATGCAAAGAAGAAGAGGCCAAGATGAAAACAAAGAGGGAAGATCATATGGAGATTGGGATGGAGATTTAAGTCTGAAAAATTAGAAAAATGAAGACCATGACAGCAATAAAAATCAAAGGAATTATGATTCATATGCCCGTGAACAAGTCCAGAGGAAGACGAAGAGGAAGATGATCGGGTAGAGAGTTTGGAAGAGGAAATTACAATGTAACTTGTTTTAAATGTGGAGAAGGACACAAAGCATATGAACGTCCAGAACATGGAAACACAGGAGGAAGAGATGAAAGAAAAGCAAGAGTCACAAATGTTAATGAGGAAGTTGAATCTTCACAATCAGAGGATGCTGAAAATACAAAAGTGCTTGTCACCATAAGAGTTTTGTTGAATGAACCAAATCAAAGAAAGAACCTGTTTAGAATAAGATGAAAGTGTCAAGACAAAGTATGTAATGCTATAATCGAAGGTGGAAGCACAACAGACAATCTCGTTCCCGAAGAGATGGTGAGTAAATTGCAGCTAGAGAGGAGGAAGCACCCACATCTGTATAGGATAGCTTGGATACAAGATGACAAGAAGATTTTGATCGGTGAACAAAGTTTGGTAAAATTTAATATTGGAAAGTACTATGATGAAATAATGTGTGATATTATGCTTAAGAATGTTTGTCATGTTTTGTTAGAGAGGCTTTGGCAATTTGACAAGAGAGCAGTGCATGATGGGTATGCTAATACTTGCTCATTGATGAAGGATGGAGTGAAACATAAGTTGAAGCCATTGCAAGGAGTAATGGAAAAGGTATGCAGCAGTGCAAGGATTTGTTTAGTGGATGACATAGATTGTGAGAAGCAAGAAAATGTTTGTTTTGCTGAAACTAACCAAGAGGAAGTTGAGAAAGATAACTTGCTGATGCGTATTGAATAGCTGACAGAGATGGGAAGAGTTAATTTCAGATGGAACAAAGATTGCATCAGAAGGTGAGGTAAAATTAAATTTTACTAGTTTTTATGATGTGAATGAGAGTGAAGAGATAGAGGAAATTATTGCAGCAGTAAGTAACTTTGATAAAGCTGAATTTGAAGGGCATGAAGTGGGGATAAATGACGGGTTTCCTAATGAATCTTTATTTGAGAACAGTAAAGATGAAGGCCCCTTGACTAGAGATGTTGATTCCTTGTTAGGAAATGTGGAATTTGAGTCTCTTGATTATTGTTCTAATGCTGTTTTGAGTGACAGAGACCAGGTTGCAGCAGTAGTATGTCTTTCAAAAGGCATTGAAACAGTGAAAATGCATAAAGAAGACAAGGTGGAAGAAGGTAAAGGTAAAACAACAAAAGAGGTAAAGGAAGACATTGGTTTCGTTGAAGGAGAAGGTATGAATCCAGGTGTTTACTCTGATTTTGATAGATTTTGTTGGTGGGAAGTTTGAATTTGATACTTTGAATGTTATGAAGGATAGAAGAGGAATGAGGATGAAAGAGTATAATGTTATGAGGTTGCAGAAAGTCAAGAACAGGAAAATACCAATGGACAAAGCAGAGAAGTGGATCCGAGACAAGCATAGGGTCTACAAATGTTTCTGAGTTTGACTCAGGAAACATTTTCTTCCTACCATGGGTGTCTGATGCAGTGGCATCCACGTGGAGGGAGCCCTACAACATATTTAAAAAAAAAACACTCACTTTTACGTTAAAACTTACCTTTTAATTTGTCTCTATATTTAGCATGGTAAATGAGAGTGGGGGTAACGCGACAGGGGAGTAAAAGATGAGATTTTTTAGGCATTCGTAGCATGTTTTTAAAGAGTGTGGAGGGAGAGAGAGAAGGGGCAGGGAGAAGTTTTGAAGTTTTCCTTTGAAGGGGATTTGAAGGGATTTTGGGGGGATGAAGCCATCTTTGGCTGCAGTTATACCATGTTGCAAGTCTGAGAACATACCAAACTAGATTTGTACTGAGAAGCCAATAGACTTGGCTCACTGTTTTTGTAAAACCATTTCAGCTTTTTAATAAGAATTTCAATAAGTTTGTTAGCATAAGTTGATGTTTGAATCTATTTAATACACTCGTGTAGAATAGATTGCTTGAGTGTTTGAAGTGTGTTGCAGGTGTTTGCTGAGGGGTTTGTTTCAGCTATTGCCTCTAGGTGTCATAGGTAGCATCCCAATATTGCTGTCCCTGTGTCACTAAGATAAGACTGTCACAGGATTCTCCTCTTTTGTGGCTTATTTGGGTCAAACTCCAATATCAATTGACCAATTAACACAGACTTAACTCTTCTGTCTTAGGCATCATATAGACAAACTTACCAAATCGTGTTTAAAGCCTTGAACACTAAATGATGTGCAGTATCATAGTAGAATGGGTAAAAATTCAATTTTCAAAGGTCTGCCTCCATAACTCCCCCTCAACACAAAAAACAAATACACAATCAAATCCAAAGCAACTATTAAATGATAACACTACTGATTTTCAAAGGTCTGCCTCCATAACTCCCCCTCAACACAAAAAACAAATACATAATCAAATCCAAAAAGCAACTATTAAATGATAACACTACTGGATTGTAGAAATTTGATAAAGTTAAAACTACCCTCAGTAGGGCAAGCAGGGGCCCAGGTTTCAAAACTTTAAGCGATATAGTTGGTTGTGGCCAATTGAAACCCTCTCATATTTCACTTACCCTTTTACAATACCAATCGTCCCATCAAATCATTCAACCTTGCAAATCAACAAAATTCTCTTTCTTGCAGGCATTTCAATTGCAGACTTCGGCATCATTGCTTGCAATCAAAATATTTGTTCCTAAAGAATCAAGAAACCTATTCAAATGCATTCTAGTCGTACTGGAAATCTTGGACCAGTAATTTCTTACAAGTTGAACACATACTCGTAAACAAACTCCAACAATACAACAAAACAAAAAGCTTCAGAATGGCATCTTCATAGTTTCTTTTCCTGAATCCTTATAGAGACAAACCACATTATCTGTATTAAATTCTTTCACGTCTCATATTTTTGGTACAAAATATGCAACACGCCATGAACAACACAGCCTAACAGCCATATCAGTGCTAATAAAAATATTCCCCATGTGATAGATCCCACTGATGAGGGTTTCAATGAATGTCATTCATTCCCGTTTGAGAGGTAATTCTGTGCATCTTATTTGAAAGAACACCAAAAATGTTATATTTTCCTTTTTCAAAATGGCTGCGGTCAACAATTGAATGCCTTCCAGGAATAGCAACATCCCAAGGAAGTTTAAAAGAACTGTGCAGTGTGGAAGACTCGAGAAAAGTTATGACCTGACATTTGCTCAAATTTGAATTAAAAAGAATCTTGGAGATTTGCTCCAAGTAAATTGAATACATTTTAAATGAATGGGAACATCAGAATATCAATAAAAATGAATTTTTTCATGGAGGCACAATTAATGATCGTTGCCAATTTTCCAAACGCTGCAGAAGATGTAACCTAATGTTGTACATAGTAGCAGAAAAAATGGCTGGCATCAAGATGCTAAAGATAGCATATTCTGAGGCCAGTTGAAAAGGAAGTATATTACTCTGATTTAATAGTAAATTTATAAATCCTGAAGCTTTGCAATTTCCAAAGACTATAAAAAGAAAGGAGAATTAAATAAATAAGCAAGCAATGGCTTCAACCACTAGAGTCGGCGAACTTTTCTTGTAGGAGAAACAGTATCTGTGTCTAAAGCGGAAGCACCAGCGTTTTGTGTATCCCTTGTTGTGTGAGGCAGAAAGGAACTACTTGATGACGCGTCTCTTTCCCCTTCCCCAACCTCACTCGCACTCATGGAAGGAATGACAAGGAGTGGATAGGACTCCGCCACTTCAGGTGGAGGAGCTATAGTGCCAAAGGATTGTAACATACCTTCCATACTTGCAAGGCGAGCTCGAATAGCAGCCATTCGATCAAAAGCGAGCACACCAAACGCTTCTCTCTCGTCATTACCCCTTCTCCTCCGCCTCGTGGGCCCCTCTTCTTCCTCTTCCTCCTCATCCTCGATCGCAGTTGCAGCAGTAGATGGGGATCGGACAGGATGCCTCCGCCCAAAGAGCCGCTCGCGCATATGAAGGCGCTCTTCCAAAGCAAGATCTGTGTGCTGCGCGTGACGAGTAGCCCTGAAACGTCTCATATTTTGCTCCGGAAACAAACGATCGCTACCATTTTCACTGCTATTTAAGCGCAGAAGAAGCCTCCGCCCGTTTCTCACGCGAATGATTTCCTCCACGCGTCTGGACAGAGAAGCTGCGGTTTCCCCATCTCTAAATCTCTCTCTTTGCCTTGCACTCTCAACCCTGTGAGCGTGAGGGCGGGGCGGGAGAGGGAGAGGAAGCCCATCTTTACCCTCGCTTCCTCCTTTGACGCCTCTGCCGTAAATGGGCGTTATATTGTTATCCGTAACCTCGCCCTTGCAGACAGGGCATTCTTTGCAAGAGGAATACTCGTGCAGCCACTGATAAAGGCAAGGCCAACAAAACAGGTGCCCACACGATGTCACCACGGGCTCCGACGCCATCTCCAGACAGATATTGCATTCAAAATTCGCATTTGCTTTTTCCTCTGTCTTCAGACTAGCTTCTCTGATTTCATTCTCGATTTGGGGAATTCTGTTCTTCTCATCGCCCTTTTTTTCTTCGACATCTTGTTTGTAGGATTGAATGGCTTCAGGGCAAAGCAGGCGCGAAGGCGTTGCGCCCGAATTCAAGACTGGAACAGACCTAACTCGTCGGCGGAGGGCGCCTCTTATACGATTTGCAGGAAAAGGGACAGAAAAGGGCGCAGAGCTTTCTTCTTGACCGATTAAAGAAAAACGAGGCCATATGAATGATCCTGAGCCATCCTGATCCTGTTCCTCTTCATGGAGTGGCGTTGGTGTCGGTGTTGGCGTTGGCGATGGGGATGAGGCGAGGGCCAGCTGCAAATCGGGCGGCGCCGCTGGAGGGCTCAGATTTAAAGAGAGATCCATGGATAAATCTTCCATCTTCGATCAGATCTGGATTTATGTGAAACCAATGAATGCGACGGAAATTGAGAATTAAGGAGGGCAAAGGAGCAGAGTAATCGCCATTTGCAGATATTTCTTGACACAGAAAAGTCCGTGACATGGGTAAAAGAAAGAGTAAATATCATCGAAATTTAGGTGAGAAGAGCGGCCTCGTCACCTGTGATCTGTTCACTTTTCAGCCACGTAAAACAAAATGCGACCAAATTGTTTTCGACACGGTATTACACAAAAAGGATAGACGGAACCCTTTTTTTATATATATATATTCTCTCTAATCTTTGGTATCTTTAGATAACAATTTCTCTTCTAAGTTTAAAAGGTTGAAACACGCAAATAATTATTTGTTTATATATATGGCACGTTTGTTTCTAGGTATTGACTAGGAATTGGCATACCGGCATGCTGGTATTGTTGAATTTAGTGTTGGGTTCCAAAATGAAAAATAGGAATAGGGCTATGCGAATTCTAATTTTGGGCTTTTTTGAGCATTCCACAATTCCCCCTCAGGCCCTGGAATTGGAATTGAAAATTGGAATTGGAATTAAGAGTATTATTTTGTGAAGGAAAATTCATTCCCATTTTTGTGTTAATATTATATTGTTATCAGGATGTATATATACACATGTGTATATATACATGTGTGTGTATATACACATGTGTATATACATGTGTGTATATATGTGTATAGATACACATGTGTATATATACATGTGTGTATATATACATGTATGTATATATACATATGAGTGTATACACACATGTACATATATAGTATAGATACATGTATGTATATATACACATGAGTGTATATACACACATATATATACACATGTGTGTATATGTGTGTATATATACACACGTGTATGTGTGTGTATACACGTGTGTGAATATACATGTGTATGTATATACCCTTCTGTGTATATATACATACATGTATATATATAGTATATATACATACATGTATATATATAGTATATATACATGTATGTATATATACACACATGTGTATGTGTATATACATATTCATATGTGTGTGTATGTGTGTATGTGTATATGTGTATATATATACACAAATGTGTGTATATATACACATATGTGTATATATATACACATATGTGTATATGTGTATACATGTGTATATATACACATGTATGTATGTGTATACATATATATGTGTGTGCATACATGTGTATATATACATGTGTGTAGATACATGTATGTATACACACACATGTGTATATATACACACAGATGTGCGTATATGTGTGTATATATACACATGTGTGTGTATACATATATGTGTGTGTATATATGTGTATGTGTGTATATGTGTGTGTATATATGTGTATGTGTACAAAAACAAAAGTTCAATTCCAATTCTAGTTGTGTGGAACCAAACGCAGAATTTGCATCTTCTCAGTCATCTTCTAGGTGAACCAAACAGGACAAGCCCATATTCTAGAATTCATTTTGAGAATAGCACAAACCCGGAATGGATTCAATTCCAGAATTGGCAATTCCAACATGCACAAATTCCACCAACCAAACGGGCCCTATATATATATATTCTCTCTAATCTTTGGTATCTTTAATAACAATTTCTCTTTCAAGTTTAAAAGGTTGAAACACACAAATAATTATTTGTTTATACTAAATACATTTATTATGTATAATTTATATTAAAAATAAAATAATATCTTCCAATTATGCAATTTGTCTTTGATATCTTTAAAAATAGTTTCTCTTCAAAATTTTAAAAATTTACCATAAAATGAATAATTATAAATCTTTATAAAAACTTATAATATATCTATTTTTAGAAAAAATTATGTATATATTACATGATTCTATTTTTGTTGTTTTCTATATAAAATTTTCCTGAAAGCATATGTGCCTCTAAATTTTTTTAATCATGTAGTATATTTTAATTTTTTGTTAATAAAAATTTATTATAGATAAATATAATATAATGTTAGTATATATTATTTGACAATATTAATCATAAAAATTATATTAATTTAAATATAACATAATGTTAGTATTTATTATTTGATAATATTAATTATAAAAATTATATTAATTTAGAATATTTTGATAGATCAATTTTTTTTTTTTTTAAATATTTTTGATAAAATAATGTAGTAAAACAATCGTGATGTCCCTTTACAAACCAAGCTAGAGGGCAACTAGCAGCAAAAACCGCAACAACAACAAACGAACCTTATCAGCACAATAACATCATCAACAGTTATATATATAAACCGCAACAACAACAAACGAACCTTATCAGCGCAATAACATCATCAACAGCTATACATAGTCACCACAAAAACTACCCTGAGAGAATCAAAATCAATCACCTTAGCATCACTATCAAAAATAAAAAGGAACATAGTTGAACTTTTCGAACTAGAAAAACTAAACTATCACTGGTATAGTGCATAATAACTAGATTGATATTATAAACCATACTAAAATAGTTCAAAGCACCAGAATCCAGCATAGTAATAACATAGCAGAGAAAAAAGTTTTTAACAAAGACCACTTAGGGTCATAACTAGCAAAATAGAAAGCACTAGTTCAGACAAAACCAGGTAAGCATAAACATAACATCACAGGGCCATAAAGGTCGAGGCTAGCCAAAAAGATGAAACTGGAGAGAGGGTTCCACCCTAGTTCTTTTTCCTTTTCCATTTGTTGGTGAGCATCATAGTCGCCCAATCCTCTATGAGGAATTTGAATAGTTCCTTTTGATCTTCCGCATGCTTGGTATCTTTGTTGTTGTGAGACTGGAGCATACACAGCGTAGTAGCAGACTTATGCATAACCTTCAAAGAAAAATGGCAAACATTGTAAAGCCTTTCATCCATCTCCACCAATTGATTTTTGAGATTGTCCACCTCAACCCAAACCAAATCTTTCCTGCTACAATCATTGTCCAACTGGGTCTTGTCTTTGTCAACCGCCATAGGAACCGTCTTTGTCTCTTTAACATACACACGAGAGGGCTTCCCAGAATCCGTCTTGATGCTATCTGAGACATGGGATGAACTACTATTAGAAGCAGAAAGGGTCTCATCATTATCACCAATTTTCTCAATGACATTGTTTTCACTATCATTTCCATTATTCGATTATGAAGCCTCTTTAAAGGTAATCTCTTTTTCAGGTTTAACCGCAAGTCGGGTAGACTTATGGGGGATGTTGGTCTCCTTAGTTGTTTAGGCATTTTTGCAGGCTTTAGCTTTGGATTTAGGAGGTGGGGCAACCCTCTTTTTTATTTTTTCTTGCTTACCCTTAAGCGAAACACGGTAGGTCTCTTGTTTGATTTTCAAACCAGGGTTTTTAAGGCATTGCTTAGTGCTAGGGTCGGGAGTGTCCATGACATAGTAGAAGGTGGGGTGGGCAAAGCAGGCACCTCTTGAACAATAATGTGGCAGGGAGGGAAAAGAACCAAGTGGAAGTGATAGAGACGAAACATAAGGCCCTGGTGTAAAATGGTGAAGTTTTTGTCATGGTTCTTGGCCTCTTTCACATCATTGACATTATTCTCAAATGAATGCAGTAGGTAAAACAAAATGGAAATAGAAATGTGATTTCTAAAGTGGTTTAAGAAAGGAAGGTGGTAATAGTAATAGATACCAAACCTTCCCTCCAATGTGAGATACTTCATCGCGACCAGGAAGACATGATCCCACAACTGGACGGTAACTCGTCATGATCATAACCACTCCTTAGCTTCACAGGTTGTTCACCACAGCTGAAGAACTGGTTCAGGCTAGCAGTGTTAGAAACCTCGGTAGTCTTTTTCCAATTGTGACCTTTAGTGGATAGGATCGTGGCCTGCGCAATCACATCATCATTGACCTCGAAAGAGATTTTGCCCATAGAAACCCTTCTGGACTCCCAAGAACTAACAAATTGCTTGGAGAGACTCTTGTCACGGTCATTCATCAACTCCATGAACTATGAACCTTATAGGTATGCCAAACTATCCCATCACTTTTCCATTCATTGCACTTGTCAGGCTCAACACACACACAACCTCCACCCATAGTGATATAAAACAAACAAAAGTAGTTGCAGAGAGTATGGATCAAGAAAACCACAGAGATGTTTTGAGAGAAAAAGCCCAAGATAGAACTGTTAATGGGGATAATCATGTATAGGTGAGATTAATGGTCATAATTAACATGTTTATTATAAATTGTGCCCTTAGCATCGCCCAACTCAAAATTATCAGCTTCCTTGTGCAAGAAGTCCTTCAAAAGGTAACTTGTGAAGGAAAAATATTCTCGTATATGGTGCGAGATTTAGTAAAATTCACCTGCTTATCAAAAATCTCACCAATATCGAGGTGGTAAAAAAAATGATAATTCCTTTGCCTCGCCAAAACATAATGGTGAGAATAGGGGACATGTAGGCAGTGCGGTTGATGTCCAAGTGGTGAATTTGAATCATGATAGAGAAAGGTCTCTAACAGGTAGAAAATCAAGAGCCCGCCAAAAAACTCTAACACCACCACAAAGGCCTACACTAGAGTCCAGTCTTTAGTTTTTTAAGTGAGAGTCCTAGAGGGGAGAAAGCTCTCCTTTCGCCAACATTTGATACCAGTGTTCAAGTCAACCCAGCATAGGCTAAATGGTCAACAACAACATTGCCTTCTATGTAGATATGTTAGATGATGAATTAATCAAAGTCGTTAAGAAGGGCGTGAATATCATCAATTATTCCATGAACATACCAACCAGAGGAACGAGTCCCTTTGGTAGCTTCAATAATAAATTGTGAATCCCCTTCTATCACAAGAGTATGAATACCAATTAAGAGGGCAATCTTGATTCCCCGTAATAGGGCCATTCCTTCAGCCTAGTTGTTAGTAGAGTCCTGCAAATGACCAGAAAAAGCAGCAATGAGTGAGCCATAATGATTCTTGATGATCCCCTCACTAGAAGCCAACCCATTCCTAGCAGCACCGTTGAAATTGAGCTTACACCAAGGAAAGGGAGGAGGCTTCTAGATGGTGTTCACTCACATTATCTTTTTGGAATTTTCAAAAAATTTGAAGTCCTCTGGGAGCTTCCAAGATTTGGCTAACAAGTAATCCCATTGAGAAGGAGGCTCAGAAGGGGTTGTCCATCTAAAGACAGAGATATTGTCCACGAGGAATTTATTCAAGACGATCAACACCTCATCAACACTCTGCTCCTTGTCTCTAAACACTCTGTTGTTTCTCTCCTTCCAAAGACACCAGCAAATATTAGGAGGTATTTGCTTCCATGGTTGTTAAGAAGGGAGTGGTGGGAGGGGCTTCTCCATTCAAGAACAAACTAGTGTAGGTCATTTTAAAAAAACCCATTACAAATTAAGCTTTTGAAGTATGTGATGCCAAACCAGGCAAGCAAACTTGCAATGGATGAATAAGTGGGGAATTATTTTAGTCTCCTGTTTGAAAACATAGCGTCATTTTGGAAGTTGGAACTCTCTCTTGATAAGGCTATCAAGAGTTAAAATTCTGCCATGTAGGGAAGCCCACTAGAAAAAGTTAATTTTTGGGATAAGTTGAGCATTCCACACTTGTTTCCAACAATTAGGGTCAGCATTGAATTTCAACAGCAGAGTGTAAGAAAATCTGACAGAGAAATAACCAGAGGACTGAATGGTCTAAATAAATCTATCCTCCCTAGGGAACAAAGGAAGTCTGACTTTCCCCAAGAGGAGATGAAGATTAGAGACCTTGGGAAGGAGGTCAGGTCTATTGGTAAAGCACTACAACAAATTTTTCCATCCACCCCTCGAGGTGAAATAGTCAGCAACATTGGCCTCATAAGAGCAACAAAGTCTTTGTCCACAAAAGGCTTGTTCCCCAACCATTTATCATCCCTGAATCCGATAGTCTGTCCATTACCAATAAGCCATTTGAGGCCATCCTTTAGTAGAGATCTACACTTGATAATGTTGTTCCAAATTTTTGAACCTGTAGGGAGATCATTCAAGCCAAGGACCTTGTGAAAGCACTCATGGTTGAGGTACTTGGATTGCATTATTCTGCACCAATTAACCTTCCTACATCCAGGTTCCATCCCAAATTTGTAATTATGGCTTTTTTTAGGATAGTAAGCTTTCTAACTCCCAACCCCCCTTGGGACTTAGGGTGACAAATTGTGCCCCAGTTCAGAAGTGGCATTCTTCTCTTCTCTTCCATTCCATTCCAGAGGAAGGCCCTCTGGGTTTTCTCTAGTTTGTCAGTCATGGATTTGGTGATTTTAAAGATGGAAAGAAAACAGACAGGAACCCTTGGAGGAAAGGAGTGAGAAGTTGCAGGTTACCTGCACTACTTAGGATCTTACCCTTCCAAACAGACAAACTTTTATGTATCCTCTCCAAGATGTCATTCCAAAAGGTGGGGGTAACATCTTTGAAAGTGAGGGGGATTCCCATATAGGTACACTACTACATTTGGGGATAAATTTTGATGGCAACTTTCGACGGATGAATTTTTTTTGTGAATTTGGGTTTTTTTTTTGTAATAGTCCCCAATGATGTCAGAATTCCGATGGGTTTTAAGTAGACCATCGGAATTCCGACAGGTTCGGGGTATACATGAAAAAAAGTGAAACCAAATCATTTTGTGGAATATTGAAGACAAGAGAGGAGGTCGAGAGAAGGAGCTCGAGTGACACAATGACTATTCTAAACAGTACATCTACACCTTGTAGCACAGGTATTTCCCACACTTGTCCTTTTTTTTTAAATGTCGGCTAATTTTTGAAGAATGGTTGTAAATGGGATGCACATTGCAGTCTAGGGTTTTGTAGGTACCAGTTCTACATTTAACTAGGTTTTTACTACACTAGTTTTTGTGTATGACATACAATCTCTGCAACTCTTTCCACAACACCAACACGGGACAACTAAATCATTCCATACTTCACTGCATAAAAGTAAAAATATAATATCAATTTTGATCTTTACTGCAAACATTTGGGATTTGAGTAAAAATATAATATCCTTACATTTGGGATTTACAAACCCTGCAAACATTTGGGATTTGATCTTTACTGCAAACATTTGGGATTTACAAACCCTGTGAACATTTTCTATTGACGATCAAATGGTCTCTTTGATTCCCACCCTGCCACAAATAATGTTCTACTCCACCCGTGTCTTAGGAAACTTTAGTCTCTAATGTGAAGGAACTTTAGTCTCTAATGCGAAGAAACATTAGTGTGGAAGTATACAGAAGGAACATGAAATATTCGATTGCAGTGATCTTTTTGAAAATTAATATTGATTTGTTCCTTCGAAGGGTAAGCAACTAGTAATCATTATGTTTGAGTAATGTATCTTTGTGTTCCATTATCGATTATTTAATGGGTATCTTCTTGTTATAACTTAGTCTCTGCTCTAGTTTATTAACCCTAGTTAGGTTTTTTTAATTTTTATTAGTTATTAAGTCATATTATTGGCCTTTGGAAATGAATGGGTTGTTTGACATAGTAATCACAATCAATGATTAATGTATCTTTAAAACTTAATAATTGTTTATTCTTTTCTGTCAAAAATCAGAGAACTTCGTTGTAAACTCTAGTTTGTTGCTAGGGAAATTTAATTGCTCAAATCTTTGATAGTTACCAAAAGTTTCCCTAATATTTGTATAGGGTAAGTGTCTTGGATAAAGGTCTTATATCTTGGAACATATTTGTATAGAGTTTGTGGCTTGGATAAACTAAGTATTATGTCTTGGAAATTTCTTCCTCAATTTGATCAGGCATTCTAAATCATATTCTAATTAGCTTGAAAGGAAGTTGTGCATTCGACTTTTATCAGTATGAATTTTGTTTTCATTCAAAAATAAAGATCACTATAAATATGGTATAATGATGGATTGGAAAGATGGGTATTCATAGAAAAAATATATAGAGATAAAGGGAATTGTTTTGATATATTTCAAGAAATAAAAGGCATTGAATTATTTTTATCATATAGAATTGATAAAGATTTGATCCATAGAATGTATATAATATATTGTTGTATTTAAGGTTTATTTATGTGCAATGATATAATGTATGGATTCTTGTATTTATGTGATACATATGGTTTGTGTTTGGATATCTAGACCATACTATTGATTTAAAAAAAAAAATTATTTACAGAATGCAATATGAGTCACTACCTATGTGTATTGATTGGGTATTTGTTAAAGCCCCGTTTTACAAAACCATAAAGGTGTCATGATACTTTTAACTACTTTTCAAGAAAATTTGCACATCTTTTGAATGAAAAGGTGGAGGATGGTCTGGAGAATAGACAAGGCATGCGTAAAGGCATGTCACCACAACCTGAAAAGAAGGTGGGTCAGTATGAGCCAAAAATCCAATTGATTGATAGATTGATGTTGAGATAATATTGTAATTGTAGATCTGCGTGTCTTGGGAATTTGCAGATTTATTGGAACCTTATACGTCATTTTTTTAATAATATGTACCAAACCTTATCTTGTGGCTATTTTTGTCTAGATTTAAATAATAAGGTAGTTTTAGGAGACATAAACTAACACACACGAGTCCACGCTTCAGTTTAAATCTGTTTCATTTATCCATGGAGTATAGATATGAATCCTACCACTCACATAAATCCCAACCACCACACATTAGGGTCATCTTATACAACATCATTTACAAATGGAAAATCAAAAAATTTCAATCACTCATTATCCTCATTCAGGATATTTGAAGCACGTGCTCAGAAATGCTCTGATAGGAGGTGTTACTTATAAATGAAAGAAACTCATTGATGGATTTGATACCAAATGAAAGATTGGAATAATTCAATGATATTATTTGATAGCATTGTGTGCCTTTTATACAATTCTAAAAGAGTCGACAGTTATAGAATAGCACAATTATACAACTAAACAATGTAATATGGTTATGAAATATAGTTATGCCAAGACATAATAGAAATAATAACTAAACTAACCAATCTCTAACTAGAGATAAAATAATAGACCAAAAATACAAAATAGGGGAACCAAGCCTCAAACAAGCTACAAACTATTTACGTGAATATCCTTCTTTAGCCAAATCTCTTCATTAATGCTAGGGACCTTATTAATGATATTGTCAATGGTGCAACTCCCTTGTCTTTGATTTATAATCTGGTCATAGGTCCAAACATTGTATCCATCTCTCTACTTCTTGGTTAGGTATTTATCCTCAATAGAGGCTTTGTCCTTCTTCACCACACCTTTGTCCACAAATTCAACTCTTTTAGCTGATTTAATAGTGGCATGCATAGTTACATTTGGATATAATCTAATAGGTGTAATTATCATGTTGTAGGAAGGCATTTTCATGGTAGCTTATTATTGTACATTTTGCTCTTAAATATAATCTCAGCTTCAATTAATTAACATGTTTATTGCATATGTCTTAGATAAACTCATATTTTAGCATGCATTTAGCTTAGTTGCATTTATGCACTTCATTTTCATGATCTTGATAGTTAGAAGATTGTTTGGAGGCGGGAACAATGGGAACATCAGGATTAAACTAGAACAACGCGTGTTCTACCCTTTCTCCTCATTGTTTCTCCTTTTGTGATATGTAGATTTCATATAAAATATTCAATGTTTGATGAATAGTTTGCATTTGATATTTGTTGAATTTATCATTTGAATTGTTGATATTACTGGCACATTTAATGATGTCATTGTAGATTAAAGGGGTGATTGTTCCCTGCACCCTCAATCAACAACTTGCCTCCATTTGTGGTCTCAAGTTGTCTCCATTTGTTGTTCCTTGCACCCTCAAAAAGTGTTAGATAGGCATATTTGTCATTTTAAGATCAAAGATAAAGGCCCCCTTTTTTATGCGCGCACACACACACAACATATACAACATATACTATACTACACTACACTACAACATCATTTCATAGCTAACTTTTCAATTTCTATATATAATTAGGTTATAGATAATCTAAGTGAAGAAGGATCATGTCAGACAATCCAAGTGAAGAAGGTAATGGGGATACAATCAATAGATTGTGGTCTAACTTGAAAAGA
>MU224746.1:299644-314870 GCA_018584345.1 Thuja plicata
TTCATTATATTTATTTAACAATTAATATATATATGAAATACACTTGATGATGAGATCATTATCATGGTTTATTTGTGTTCATCATTTTTATATAGGTCGACCTCCCCAGGGGAGTACATGATATGGATTGTGGAGGTGATAATATGGCTTTGGAAGTGGAGGATCATGGAGGTGCGAATATTGAAGCTGAAGATTATGATCCCATAGAAGATGACGATCATGCACCAGATAACACATTTGAAGATGATGGTACTAATACATTGATCCATGACACATTTGGTACTTGCGCAACTGATGATGATGATCAGGATGATGTTGATGTTATCCATGATATACCTCTACTTGAGAAGGCAGCCATGGCCCTTTACAAAGGCTCCCAAACAACTCTTTTCTCTGTTGTATTGTTGTTGTTGAAATTGAAGGTTATGAATGGTTTATCCAACATAACAATGTAACGTATGCTAAGGTATGTCATATATGTCATTATAGTAATTAAAGGGTGAAACATGTACCATAAATATTGTTAATATTAACAGCTTATATTTTTTTCTATAGATTGATAGGTGAGTTTTTGTTACCACCATCGAATATTCTCCCTTGCTCATACCGAGAATTATGTGCCACTATGAAAGATATTGGAATAGAGTATCAAGCAATAAATGTTTGTCCCAATGATCATATTATTTATCATAAAGAATATGAATTTGCAATAGAATACACTAAATGTCATATGAGTAGATATCGAACAGATCAAATAACAAAAAAGGTGCCTCACAAGGTTCTTCGTTACATCCCCATTATACCATGTTTGCAAAGATTTTTCAGGTGTAGTAGCTTGGCACAATTTATGGATTACCATCCATGCAATAAGAGTTGAAATGACATTATTTGAATGCCTTTGGATGGTTCTGCATTTAAGGACATAGAGGAAAAGTGGCCACA
Organism: Thuja plicata; assembly: GCA_018584345.1. NCBI lineage: Eukaryota > Viridiplantae > Streptophyta > Pinopsida > Cupressales > Cupressaceae > Thuja > Thuja plicata. Next base: position 300,587 of record MU224746.1, read on the forward strand.
CTTTATCGAATAACCTCAAAATCTCAAGCTTTCAGTAGCAGCGGACGGTGTCAATCCATTTGGAGAGCTAAGATCTGTTTACTCTGTTTGAACTATTTTTGTCATCAACAATAACATTCCTCCATGGATGTCAATAAAGAGGGAGAACATTATGTTGGAAATGATTGTTCCAGGTATTTGATCATTTAATAGTTGTCTGCATGTAATTATAAATCTTGCAGTAAAATGGTCACAATAATTATGTAATGTTGTTGTTCATTCAACTAGGTAAATACCAAGTTAAAGATATGAATGTATATATTGAGCCTCTTATCGACGAGTTGGGTGGAGTTATGGAATGGTGTCACTATGTATGACATCTCTAGACCAATAGGACATAAACAATTTCAATTCCATGTAATGCTTGTATGGACAATACATGATGCCCTAGGGCTAACACATTTTTCTGGTATGTTGTGGTGAATTCAAGTTGCACATGATAATTCTAAATATAAAAATTAACATATTTAATCCAATTGTATCATTATCTTGTAGGTCTTAAAACAAAGGGAAAATTTGCATGTCCAGTTTGTGGTCCAAAGATGAAATCTCGTCATTCAAAAAGTTTAGGAAAGCAGGTGTTTGATGAGCATAAACACTTTCTCCACAAAAATCATCACTATCGAATTACCAAAAAATATCTTTTCAATGGGAAAGAAGAGACTACATCTAAGCCACGGAGAATGACACCTCGCCTATGGAATTTGGAATATAATAGAATTAATCATCAAGGTACTACCGTTCTACCTAATGTTTTTTGTTTGGAATTTGTATATTTATATTGTGTTTTGTTTGTTGATTATGTGTTTAATGATCGTGAATGTTGTCAAGGCAATACTACTGAGCACCTTCCAAAGGGACTAAAAAGTTATCTCAGACAATTTAGTAGGTTTCCCTACTACAAGCAGCTGCAAATTGTGCATTTGTTTGATACTATGCATATTGGAAAGAATATAACAGAGACATTGTGGAAGATATTGGATGGAAGGCGTGACAAAGAAAAAATTGTCAAAATTTGTAGCGACATTCATGAATCCAATCATGTAATGAAAAATTTCATTGGATCAAATAGAAATGGAGAACGGATTAATACAAGTGCCCTTCCTTATTTATTAACAGAGCAACAAAGTGATGCCATAAAAGAAGTCATACAAAAAATTCAATTTCCCACGTGATTTGCTGCGAACATAAGCAATACCATATCAAAGAAAAATGAATTTGGGCCAGGGTTGAAAACGTGTGATTGGCATACCTTCATCAAGGTAAGTCATGCTCTTTTTTATTTACAATATATTTGTAAACTGCATGTCCTTCTCATTGTATTATGTGAGAAAAGAATGGCATGATTATTTTTATAATTGTTGCAGTACATGCTACCCCTATCTCTCCTAGAGAACTTCGATAATAACATCAAATAAGTGATATATGATCTTGGAAAATAAATGAGGTAAGCAATGATATTTGTTCAATTTGTTGTATATATTGTAAAATCTTGTGTTTATATATTTTTGTGTCTTGAATGTCTTGTAGGTGATTGTCATCTAAAGAAATCCATAAAGCATATATAAAATATTGGAAGAGAAGAATTCCTCATCTAATGTGTGAAATGAAAAAGTGTCTACCTTCAACCTTTTTCAATGCACAAGAACACTACCTCATACACCAAGTTGAGGAGATTGAATTGTGTGGACTCGTACACACTCAGTCAATGTGGATGGTTGAAAGGCACCTGAAATTTAGGAAGGTTTTGGTTAAGCAAAGAGCACGTCTTGAGGGTTCTATGGTGGAGGGATATATGGTATACCAGACTATGATGTACGTTACTGAATATATTCCTAAGCTTGCAGCAAAGATCCATATAGATCGCATTTGGGATCTTGACACCATTAGAAAATTTGAAGGGGAGTACTTGGTGGGGAAAGGTAGAATGAGGAAAGTGAGAGGTAATAAATTATAAGATGTTATTTTAGCTGTTAATTAATTCTTAATCTTCAAAATTAATCGGTTGTAAGTCGTCTATTTATTTTTTGTACAGTTGCTTGAGAGTGGGATGCAATACATTTGTTTATTGCAAACAATCAAGATTGGATGACGGTATGGATTGAATGATGTCATCATTTAGGTTGCACGTTAACACGGGAAGTTGTGTCTTCATTGGTTAATGAAGCTCATCGTAATGGAGATCCAAATGTTACGCAAAGGGAAATAGATTTAGCACATGGTTTAAGAGATTTCCAGGTACGTATAAATTTGTTAATCACCCGTACATTTATGAACTCCCGATGCAATAATTTATACATGTTTGACATATTTTTGTAGGTCAAACACCACAAGGCTATGTTTTGCAATGGTCATAAATTTCGCATCAAAAAGTTGGATGACACAAAGAAAAATTGTGATTCTAGGATAAGTGCAGTCTTTCAAGTGACTAATATTTCATCTAGAAATGACTTACATCCTCGAGAGTCTGAAAATTGATACTATGGCATTTTGGATGATATACTTGAGTGTGACTTTAATTCTTTCAGATTAGTTATCTTCATCGTCAGATGGTACAGGCTATGACTTAATCAAAATGATCCTGATAGAACTATTATTGAACATGACAATGGATTTCCAATGATTAATACAAGGTGGTTTGAGCCAGTTGGGGATGAGCCCTATATTCTTCCAAGCCAATGTGAGCAGGTATTTTACTCAGAGGTTCCACATAAATCGGGTTGGTCATTTGTTGTTAGACATGATCCAAGAGGAAGGCCGATGAGGTGTAAGGCGATGGAAGAAGAAGATTGCAAACAACTAGAAGATGTTGTAGATGATGATCATGGACAACAGTTAGTCGATGATGTTCCTGACGCAAATTTTCTTGAAGAAGAAGAAGATGAAGAAGATGATGATGATGATGATGATGATGATGATGATGATGACGATGTCGATGCCGACAACGATGACAATGACGGTGATGGTGATGATGTCGACGACAAAGATGATCATGGTGATGAGTTGGATGAAGAAGAAGATGAATGACAAGAATGAAATGTACAATTATGTGATCACTGCTTAATCTATTTAATATTGATTTCTTGATAGAAATGTGCAGTTATGCGATCAATGCTTAATCTAATTAATTCCTGATGTAACTTTTAATGGTTTTTAATTCATATGGGATGCTTATGGTTTTTAATGTACTTACTATGTGTTTTTGAGTATATGTATCATGATTTTTTTGCTAACATAAGATAATTGAATTACATATGTAGGTAACCGAACCCCTTTCATGAGCATCCCACACAGTCTCATGGATCGACATGTATAAGTCAATACACCCTATAAAGATTAATGTATTTCACAATTTGCAAAATATCTCGCATTACTTGCTATCTCTCTCATTTGATGGAGTGCAGGTAGCAGCAAATAGGTATTTGTCAGATGTGTCTTCCTCGAGTGAAGGAAATATAGGAATGGAAGAAGAAAGTGAGTCATGTAGTATGTCTGAATTAGGAAGATCAACTAGAGGTCAAAATACTAGAAGGAAATTCAATAAACACATGAAATTTTTTCTTTCTCAAGGGGGGTCATGTTCTTATGATGATGAGAGAAAATGTGACATTGAGGTGCCCTCTAGGTACCAATATGTACAGAAACAATGGATCCCAAGGAACTTCCTCCAATAAACACTAACTTTAGTGTTAAAGGAAAGATATATCGCATTGCACCATCGTCAATACATGGTTTGGGCCTATTTTCCATGGATGGCATAAAGGTCTCTTACAACAAAGTTGTCAAATTGATGGAGTATGTTGGACCTCGTTATGATTACAAAAGTTGGATGTAAATTGTTCAATATAAAAAAAGTATGTGTAGGTATGCACTCTCGGCAAATTATATTCAACAAAAAGATAATGAGAAAAGTAAAAGAGTGGCTATATACATTGATGGAAGGCCAAAAGCATCAGGGAATATTGTAGGTTTTATAAATAACACACAACCTCTGTCAACTATTAAGCAACCCAATTGCATATTTGAGGCACGCGAGGGAAATCATGTATTTGTATGTGCGATAAAATCAATACGTGCAGGGGAAGAGTTTCTTATTGATTACAATTTGAATCACATAGATACAAACAATGTCACTATCATGGGGGTGTAGGTACATACTATGTACCATTAAATAATTGAGTTTTTTTGCTAGCCACATTTAGAGAGTCTCCTCACCATCCACCTCATTTCCATCATCATCTTCTAATGAAATTTACTAATGTAGTCCTTTCTAATTATTGGTTAACTTTAAATAATAACACAGGGCCACAATATGGAGAAACCACATAAAGGGGACAATGATGATCTTGCATGCACTTCTTCCCAATAGGTAAACCTCTTTGTTATTGTACTACAAATTAGATAGAAGCAAAATGTTAAATAGTGTTTTTTATTATATTCTTTTCATCACTATTTCAGATTAATTCTAATAGTGTTAGTAAAATTGTTGTCACAGACAGGTGGTCAGCAAAGCTTTAAGGGAAAGGAATTTGTAGTCCCTGAAGAGGAGTCCTTTGACGAGGACCTAGCTGTTGATTTCACTACTTGTGATGACCCAACCTCTGCAATTAAAAAATGCCTCCACAAAATTGGAAAAAGAGTGGCTGAATTGGCATCTATATTCCCTCCGACTCCTGAGTCACAAAAGAGGGCAACAAAATTGATGCACCTATTTCAAAATTACAGATTAAGTATTAATGTAATTTTTAATTATAAAAAAAGCTCAATAATAGTTTTTATGTTATACTAGCCTTTTATGTCATTCAAAAATAAGTGGATGTGTTTCTTTTACAACTTTTTTTGCGTAATTTTGATCCTCACGACCATGATGAGGGTACTGTAGTTGCTTCAGGTAGATCGCATGTTGGACTATTTTTTTTTTACTCTCTAACAATATTGTCCATGCTAATCACTACTTTTATTATGCTCTAACAATCTTATTCTTCAGCACGTGTCAATGATCATTTACTATCGCCGCCTCATACAATGGCAAGCTCAGATGTACTACGTCCTACAATGTCGACAATGTGTAGCATGGCCACAGACACCATGGCACCACCTACTCGTACACAATTTTATTTTCTCTGTCATTATATATATGTTTATTTCCCTTGAAGTATTCTTTCTTAGGGGCATTTCGTAATGGATTCAATATATGCAACAGGAGATGCATCACTTGATGGTGAATTTCCTGGATGTACTCATATTCCTACTACGGGAATGGTGAATGATTGCATATTTCTTATGAGCAACAAAGGAGTTCTCTTGAAAATAGAAAAACTTCCAGGTACTTTAAAGATTGGACCTTTCTTTTACTATACTATCATATGTTAATTACACCTTGCATTCAATATGAGAAGCATACATCTATTGTATTCTTATTTTATACTATTATATCCTTAGACTAATGATCCCATGATTATTTTGCAGGGAATGATGTTTTTTATGATAAACTTAGTGACGAGTGTTTGCCGATATTCGGGCCCACCATCTGTATAGGGTGGAACATCATATCTGAACTAAAACCCCAATCCACTATTTTGATTTCATATCATTACTAGGATAGTTATCATTACATCCATTTCTTAAACTATATTAAAGGTAATTTCACTTCATTTTTGAATCTAACACCATTTTTTTTCTTAAAAGGTGGAAAACCCAAGATATAAAGTTAAAGAATGCTCTCGTAGAGAGTATGACAAACTTATTTGGACCTCCTGCATTTGAGAAGGGTAAGCTCCTTCAGAAAGTTGGGTTATGTTTGAGGTATATTAGGGACCAGTACAGGTGTACATTGTCCAAAAACCCAAAGTACCAGCGCCCCCTTGCATTCCTGATTTCAAGTGGCAAAAACTTATTCTGGATGAGAACGAGAAAAATGAAATAAAAAAAGGAAATACACCACCAGACAACAGAAGAAGGTATGTGATAATGTTATGAATGTAATTGTGTACTAAATACTCTTCATATTTATATGAACTAACATATTTCAATCTCTTCATAGATTGCATGACACATCAAAGGAAACAAAGGCAAGACTACAAAAGCAAAAGCAACACAAGCTAGGCTCTGGCGGTTATTCCAAACTTGCTGCACGAGTTGTAAGTGCTAATATTGTCAACATTAAATGAGGAAAAATACAATCTGTAGATGGCTTTTAACACTGAAAATAATAATTTGATCTTTATAATATTTATTTATAATTTGGAATCTTTTTTGTTTTGATGAAACAATGAAATAAAATTTGATGATACCAAGCAAAAATGCAGGGCGCGGAGTTCAATATAAGTCTCACAGAAGAAGACAAGAGAATTGGCTTCCAACAAGGCTATAAAGCCGTGGCAAAAAGAATAAGAAATGCACAAGATTCTGTTGGTGGATCCATCGTGGTAATTAAGCTAAATAGATGATATTTCAAATTTAATTATTTACCAATTAGTTTATTTGATGTTAAGTTCCAACATAAAGTGAGTAAATTTGTTTTAAGTAAGAGAACAATGATAACATGAATGCGTATGAAATTGAAATGCAGCCTGCCGATTCTAGCCACACACAACTTATGCGTGAGGATGACAATGAGGATGTGCATCAGAGTGATGGAGGTATACATTTGCTATTCAATTTTTTATATGTAACCATTAATACAAGTAAACATCTTAAATTGATTGGTTTAGTAATACAAATTTAATTGCAATTGGTCTTAGGATTAATGTAACAATTTGTATTGCAGCTGTAGAGAGTGTAGAGGTCGTTGTTAATGAGCAGGTTGAGGTTGAGGCTGATGCCAGATAAACTGATCTCGATGTTGATGATGTGACTAGATCAGGTAAAGAGCTATACGATTATGGCCTTTAAAGTACTGAAATACTTTAAAATGTTTTTAATTATAATAAATATTTTTAATTTAACCCTTTTATATGTTATTGCAGATGACCCCCCTTTGCAACAACAGATAACTAGGCGTGAATTGAGATCTAATGAGAGGGGAGATGATCATGCTGACATCGATGCTCCTCTTAGCGATTACTTCTTAAAAAGGAGAAATCAAAAGAAAAAAAAGAAATGATTGTCATCTATGCACCTTAATTGATAATGACTAATTTTTATGTGTCAATGAATTTAATTATGTGCTATTGAATGTTCATAAATTTTATAACGTGTTAATGAATGTTATCGTGTGCTAATTAATGAATGTTACATTTTATTAATGGATGAAATAATGAATGAATGTTAGATGTTAACGAGGAATTTAGAGTGATGTTAGGGGGGGGTGGGGCCAAATGAGCTTCCACCTTCACGTGGTTGGCCCTGTTTAGTACATAATATAAAACTATTCTCGAAACAAAGTGAAGCTCAATAAGGTTGTTCCTTATATAGGGTCTCAAGTGTAGCCTTATCCCACTCTCAACATTGCAAGGCTTCAAGTGGTATTCTGAGATTGGTTTCTCCATCTCCCACAGACATCTTGTCTTTTCCCTAAGAACTCTTACCGAGCTCTGATACATGGATGAGTAGAAGATGTCCCTTACAGGCTGCACATATATAATATGGTAGATCTAGGGATTTGTGTGCTAGATTCTGACGGAATCTAGCACATGAATACCAGCTTTAAGGGACAATTATAGGTGCACCAAGGATTGGCCCAAGCACCCAAGTTCCTACCAAAGGAACCCAAGTCGAACCCAAAGGAGAACAAAAGTAGAACCGGAACCAAACCTCAAACAAAGAACCGGATAACTTAGCTTTTTTCTAATTCAAGTTTATTTCTAAATTCTTCTCCAATTCCAACCTGATTATTCCATCTTTTGTTTTCCAATTTTCCTTCTTCCTCACTCCAAATAATATGCATTTCCTTCTATGCCTCTATATCCAAATGAAGTGATGCATCCCTTTGAACAAAGATCTCTTTTCTAAGAGACGTGGCTTTTAATTTAAACTGTAAGCGCTGCTTTATACTTATTAATAAAGGTAATAATTATTAGTTATGTTGTTATTTCCTTTTACTAATTATGTTTATGTCTATCAAAAAAGAACATTATTAGTTATGTTGTTATTTCCTTGTTCTTTGTCACAATCATAAAAGAACATGATAAAGATGTCATGCAACCATGAAGAATATTATGGTTATGTCTATCAATGGCAATTACATAATCTCATAACCTATCTTATCTATGTGATTGGTTGTTTACAATTAAGAATGGGTTCCTTCTATTGCTCCATGTGAGTTCATGGTCAATAGTGTGTTCCTACCAAGTGAGGGAAAATTGAATCCTCACTTGAATAAAGAATAGCAAGTGAAAGAAGAAAGATTAATTCTGAAGAGATTCCCTTGCCTCATGATGAATGTGTGGAAAATTTCTAGGATGATCCTTTAGATGTACATGCACCTATACATGCTAAAAATAAATACAATGAAATTATCAAAACAACAACTTTGAATGCACATGTAGAGCTATTTGATAAGGTTGATATAAATGCTAGGATAGTGGAGATCACCCCAGTATCTACCTAGATCTGGTGGAACCATTTGATATGCAAATATAATGGACGTTGTCTTCGGCATACACACCAGCAGTAATCTACCCGCGCATTGCACCGCCTTCAAGAAGCCCTATCTCAAATGTAAGTCACTGAAATTTTTGAAATTTTTCTTATGATCTTTTCTTGAATATTTTTAAAGGGCTGAAAAATATTTCCATTTAAATACTCCATGTTTTCTTTCCCACTAGATTGAATCCAAGTACATTCAAGAAGAAAAGCCCTTGTTTTTGGGTTTACCGAAGAAAGATATTTCTCTGCAATCAATAATTACTCTCAGAATGTTGGTGTTTAAAGAAAAACTTTTTTGGAGAGGATTTGGTGTGTATATTAATACCTTCAATTTGTGCTAAACAAGGTTTTTGTTATTCACTGATTCCATGAAATACAATACTCTTCCACCATTGCAGTTAAGCTTCTCAAGCGTAACAGGGTTTTGATTTTGTAGTAATAGAAGGCTCAAACTGCTTGATCGTTAAGCTCTATAGAATAGGTATGTTATAATATCATTTGAATCATTTTTTTTTTGCTCCATTTGACTGTAAATATATAATTTGTATATATTTGAATCATATTTTTGGGTTTCATTTCAATATGAATACACAGGTTGCACATGTGGGAAATACATTCCATTTGAGACTCAATTTTTGATAATTGAGGATAATGGGGATCACTACTGAGCACATATACCATCTATGTTATTTTATCGTCACTTTTGGAAGGACCTTTTAGAGCAGTTTTGCAAGGAAATTAGAGCAATGAACTCAATTTTTTTTTGGAAAGTTGTAAATGTCAGAATTTTAGAAAAAAACAAATCTTAAATGCAACATTTATTATTTTCTAGGAGAAATGTTGATTGCTAGTTTTTAATTTTTATTGAGTTCATACTAAACCTAAAAAATTGTAGGCGATCTTGTTGAAACAACCCATTGGAGTTCATTCAATTTTTGTAGGGCCTCGAACTGACCCATATAAAGTGATTACAAGTGCAGTAAAGTAAATGCCCAAACTATTATCTTTTATTTCTTCTATTTCTTTATGTCTTGTATTATATATCAGCATGATAAAAATAATTATGTATATTGCAAGGATGTGGAGAGACATTCACAAACGTTTTCTCATCGTGAGAAAAAAGGGTAATTTTGTTTGAAATTTTTTGGTTCTTTCAGAAGGATGCTTGAATATATCAGTTTTTACATTTTTGTGAGTGCATTAGTAGCTTACAGATTTTTAATTAGAAATGAAGTATATTTGTGTGTTTTTTGTTACTTTGTTATTTCATTCATCTTTTCTTCTATGCAATCTTATTCTTGAAATGTTTGGCTTATAGTTCCCTGACACGTTAAACTGGTTTGGGTGGTGCACATGGGAATTTTTATATAAACATTACAACTAAGGGTGTAAAATAAGGCTTGGAAAGCTACATTATCTGTCAAACCTATCATGCTACACATTTCTATCTCACTTTCTCAAGTATTGTGTAATTCTCAGGTTAATATCTACAATTATAATATATTGTCAATGATCAACATTCTATAACAGCTCTTCCAAATTCCCTTTGTTTATAGATTGATAATGTTTCTATTGTCATGACAACCTAGAGAAAGGAGGTACACCTCCAAGGTTTCTTCTAATTGATGATGGCTGACAATCAATTGATATGGATCAGAATGTCAAACCTAATGAATTTGTACATTCAACGAAGTAAGTATCACCATTTTTTAGAACTTTGATTGAAATCTAAGGATTTTGTTTTCTATTAATTCAGTTTTGCAAATCATCTAACAAATATCAAGGAAAATTATAAGTTCCACAAGGAAGGAAAGATGGGGGAAATACAAGATGATCCTGCTTTAGGCCTTCAACACATTGTTTCAAAAGAAAAAGGGAATCACAATTTGAAGTAAGATTTTGACAATGGTTTTAAGTTTTTAACATTAATACACCTTGTTGATTCTGTAATTATCCATAACTAAACTGTGAATTCAAATGGTGGATATGTGTATCTATTCAAACGTCTTATGTTTGTCTTAATTGGCCAGGTATGTTTATGTTTGGAATTCTCTTGCTGGGATGGAGAACCAGCCTGATATAGCATAAAAATGAATGGATTGGGTTTAGTTAATCCAATAAATTTCTTCCAGTTTTATAACGATCTTCACTTGTATCTAGAAAATGTCAGCATTAATGGTATCAAAGTAGATGTCCAAAATATTATCGAGACATTAGGTGCAGGTCATGGTGGTCGTGTAAAGTTGGAAAGTCAATACCATCAAGCATTGGAGGCATGATTGCTTGTATGAGTCATAATATTGATGGCCTTTACAAGTAATTTAATAGAATATGACTATATTTTGCTTGGCTAAATTAGTGAGGTTGATTCTTGAGCCATTTTGAGCTTCTATATTAACTTGTATCTCATTATTTATACTAATTTTATAGCTCAAAGAAAACAATAGTTATATGAGCGTCTGATGACTTCTGGCCAAGGGACCATGCATCACATATCATTCATATTGACGTTGTTGCTTACAATAGTATTTTCTTTGGAGAATTTATGCAGCCATATTTGGATATGCTTCATGTAAATATGCTATTGGAATTTTACTTTTAATACATTAAACTCTTATTTTATACTTCAAAAGAAAGCAAAGTAGCTTATGGGAATTTTAACTGGTTGAGTCTTCATCTAATGGCCGAATACCATGTTGTTGAACGAGTTGTTGCGAGATGCTCAATATATGTCAGGTAACTTATCGATTTCCCTTTGTGAACAAATAGGTAAGAAATTTACTTTATACATTCTGTGTAACTCATGGGACATTGGTAGGATATAGGATGTCAAATAAGAGTTCTTCTTGTATGCTTTGGTAATCTCCTCTGTTTATACACAATCTTATCTTGTAGCTATTTTTCCAATTTGATTAATGCCCATGTTTGTTTGCTATTGATAGCGACAAACCTGGCTACCATGAATTTGATTTGTTAAGGAAACTTGTTCTTTCATATGGATCAGTTTTGCAAGCACAACTTTCCGGAAGGCCTAAAAAAGATTGTTTGTTTGCATATCCAACCCGTGATGGGAAGAAGTGAGTTTGAATATGATTTATCTCTTTATCAAGTTGATTTTTTTCCCTAACCATATACCAGAAATTCATAGATCTGATCAGTCTGTTCTTATGTTCTTATGACTAGGTGGCTCTGAGTAACTATAGTTTGCATCTTCTCTAGTACATTCAAATTTGATGTGTTCTTTTGCATGTGGTTTCCTTGCGGCTTACTTAAAATCTAGAATTTGAACAAGCATACTGGAGTTCTTGGTGTCTTCAATTGTCAAGTTGTTGGGTGGTGTAGGGTTGACAAAAAGAATTTGATTCATGACTTTGACCCCAATGCTATTACATCCAGCATCCATCCAAATGATGTGGATTATTTGCCAAAGATTGCATATGGAAATCGGAAAGGTGAATCTGTCATATATTCCCACAAAGGAGGTAGGATATCCATTTGAAAAAATTATTACTTTCGCCCAAATTTGTTAAATTTTGGTTAGATCCTATATCAAGCTCAAATATACATTATTGACCTATTGTGCTTTGTCTTTCTAATTTTCATATAATACAGATACTATAAAATTTATTACACAGTTCTTCCAAAATGTCTGGGATTTGTGCCTATTTGTTGTTCATTGTTGTTTCTTCTTGTTTAACCTTTAGAGCTTATTTAGTAAAAAAAATAATTTAAATTTATGAATGCCTCTTATGATTTTAAAATGTTTTTTTGTATATATTTTTATTTATGAATGCTTTTTATTTAGCTTTCTATTAGTTTGAACTCTAGGCATGGGATTGGATTTAATTGGTTATTAATTATTAATAATTATTTTCTAACAAATCAGATAGCAGATTTTTTTTCTATTAAAAAAATATTAATGTTAATTCAAATATAGATACAAATATTTTAAGAAAACATATTTTAAAATTTATTTCTTTACAATTTTATTGCCCTAGATATTCTACGTGATAGGGATGATTATTGCACTTGCATCTACCAATGAACTTTGCGTAGCTTGGACCAGAAAAGATTTCTAGAGATTTGTATTCAATCCCTATAGATCAGTCTCATTAAATGATTAATTTTAGTGGTTGCACAAAATATGTCGTTAGATTGAAGAAAGGTTTCTCAATTAAAATGACAACTAATTCAAAGACATAATTGTTTGAATTATAAAGTCACTATCTCAGTAAGAAGCATTCATTCCTTTCATTAAACTTTTGTAGTGAAAAGGTAATAAATACTTAAATTCCAAGCTACATTAAGAGTTCAACTAGAAATAATTCTTTTTACATATTACTTTCTCCATTATAGTTGTTCCTTTTAATGTTGAGGTTAAATAAATGTGTGATATATAATGATACTTTTATAAATACGTGAGGTTAAATAAATGTGTGACATATAATGATATTTTTATAAATATATAGATGAGACAAAATTATTGAATGAAATGATTAGGTCTTCAATTTTCCTACTTGTGTGACTATTATTAATTTCATATTTACAAATTCCTATTGTTTAGCTTGATCTCTACACAATAGATTTATAATATTCTATTGTTAAGATTGATTTCTAAAGAAGCCATGAAAAATATACAATAGATTCTCATCGATGAGATGAGCTTCATAGGCCCAAAACATACAAAGGGAGATGGAGATAAAACTCCAAGTACAAAGCTAGCCTAAACAACCAGGATCAATGATACAGATACATGATCCCATTGCCAATGGAGATCAGCCTTGTACACACAAAAGTAGTGTACTTCTATGAATCCTTACATGCAAGGAAATTCAAGAATGAGCCCTCACAAATCGATCCATAGCTCCCTGTGCATGGAGTTGCAAGATTTGTAAAATTACTCTCAACTAGAGCTATAAACTCATGACCTTGCCAATAAACTATACAATGAGAGATTCACAATGAAAACAAGGGCAAGAATGTCAATATCTCCAATGAAACCAAATGTATGCAATGCAATGCAAATCTAAATGACAATGCAAGCTAAGCTATGAAAATGAAAGTACAATGCAACTAATCTATGAAAGGAAAGAACAAGTGTTACCAAGCCTTCCTATTTAGACTATGTGAGATTATTCTATTGCATAAAAGGAAACTAAGCTATGAAATAAAGCTATGGATGCTATGCTAATGCAACTATGAAAACAAATATGAAAGCTGTGTGAAATGCAACTATGAAAACAAATATCATTTTTTAATTGATACCAGATGAGCGGGAGAGGAGGAGACCAGGAGGCTGGAGGGAATTCGAATTCCCCTATGGGCGGGAAACCTGCGGGTGGAGGAGTGCAGTCGATTCTAGGAGATGGTAGTAGGAGCTTCAAGGTAGGAGAAAAGGAAGGGGAAGGAGAAAAGGACCCAGACCGTCATCGACCTCGCGAAGGAGGAAAACGGGACATTTTGAATAATGAATCAAGCGGGAAAGTGTTCTCTGGAAATGCTCAGATGTCATCCGTGCCAACGAGTTAGGAAAAGGTAAAAGTTGCTGCTGGGGAGGGCTCCACAAAAGAGACAAGAGCGGATTCCCCTCTATCGAGATCCCAAATCTCCGAAGATGTACTAAAGACAAAGGAAAGAGAAGGTAAGTCTACTGAAG
>MU224746.1:331037-343120 GCA_018584345.1 Thuja plicata
CTCAATTTAGGGACAAAAGAGGGATGCGGGGGGAGGGGGGGGCAGAGGGGTGATGTTGTCTATATTATATACTATACACATAGTACTTGAAAATCTAGTTATGAAAAAATATATAATAGTATAAGAAGCAAAATATCACAATTACAAGTGCCAAACACTAAATACTTGAACATTGAATATCTATTAACAAATTACTAATCATTGTCAAAAATTAGAGTACTAAATAAATGTGTCAAATCATAAAATGGAAGATTTTTATTAAATATCAAATATATCATAAAAATAATTACAATGAATAACATGACATCAAATTATATTCCATAATGTTCTCCATTGACCCTCACACTATTATATAAAAGGGAAGTTTAAGACATTTTTAATTAAAAATTAAAAATATTTTTATTGTCTTAAATTAAAAATCAACACAAAATAACATGATTTTTCAATGGGCGCTAAAGGATAGAGGAATGGAGGGAAATGAATTTTCAACATGTTTTTGTTAATTTTGACACGTCTTTGTTCATTTTTGGTCCAAACCCCATCTACGATATCGGTGTTCTTCAAGGCAGGTAAGGTGAAATTATGAAATGCTTTGAATTTATCCTGTATAATTTCTATTACATAATGTGTAGGGTGAAAGCTGGTTGTGCGGATTTGTTTTTGTTGGATACCAAGAATGTGGAATTCATTATTTCATTCGAACTTGAAAGATGCCGTGTTGCCAAATTTGGAGAAGAAAAGCTCTTCTTCCCTTATTCCTTTACCTATGTTGTTGAGGGTTATGGATGACTGCTGTAATGAATCGCTCAATGCTCAAACCATCCAAGGTAATCCTCTTTTGTCCCATTAATTCTGGTTGAAAAGGGTAGTGATTGGCTGCTTAGGCTGCTTAGGGTAGTGATTGGTTACTTAGGTCATTTTAGAACAGTTATTTTTCATGATCATTGACATTATTAATAGAGCAAATCAGATATCTGTGTTTACCAAATTCATATCTATATTTCAGAATTTTACTCATTTTTTGAGTTCGTTCTTCAACATTGAATGTTGAATGTTTATTGTTCAATGATTCAATGGAATAGATGTTAGTGTTATTTAAATTTCATCTCTCTGGAGTATTCAACACTTAGATTTAAATGGTGAATGCAGTTCTAAGGCTTCACTCTCATTTCACTTGAATAATAAGTGGCGTGTAACAACCTTTTGAATCAGCATTCTTGCATCTAGCAAGATAAGCTAACAATAACTTTGTCCTAATTATGCCCGAGATTCATTATAAATATAAACTTGTAAAATGAAGAAAATGCCACATAATTTACAAGAGAGGGGAACTGGACAAATTTTAACATATAATGCCATCTCTGGAAAGAACTTATTACCTGAACAGTCTCGTCCAAACTCTCAACTGCAATAAAATAAATATATACTGTGTAGAAATTTACATGAATTGTTTTCTAGACTCTCTATTACACGTGTTCAAACATTTGATTCACTACACATGCCATTTGAGGACCTATTTTCAGTGGAAAATCATATCCTTTTAAGAGAGACGTCAAAGCAGTAATCGAAACTAATACAAAAAAACCAATTGTCAACTTAGCATGGATGAGAAATTGAGCATGAGAAATTGTCATATAAAATTCTTCTTTGCTCTCATTTCACTTCATTTCATCGGCCTTATAAAAGATTTTATCAGTCAAATGTACTAGGGTAGAAGCCATTAATGCATCATACAACATTTTAACTTGTTTGCGGCAACATTATGCAGGTGGGGCAAGGTGTGTACATGGACAAGATCAGAGGCCTGATCACCCAGGGTCACCATCGTCTGCTCATAGACGTGGATGATCTAAGGAATTTCGACCATGACTTAGCTCGCCGGGTGATAAGGAGTCTAGCGAGTACATTTAGCCGTTATCCGATGCACTGGCTAAATGTATGTATATTTTAACACAGGCATAATCCCCTCTTTTTAAATAAGTCTAAAAATGTCTGGCAGATTGAGGAACAACAGATGCCCTTTATTAGCCTTTTTCTTCTAGCTATGACTATTTATATTGTTATCTAAAGAACCGATGTTATTTTTCCCTCTTTGGCCTTTACGTTTTCATCATGCAGGAATCCATATTATTTGGCACTAACTTCACTTTTAGCATTGAAACTGCTTATATCTGTTATCTCCCTAGTAGATTCACGTGCATTCATAAGAGTGGGGAGCATGCTTTCATTGACACTCATTTGATTTGGAATGCTCACATTTATGTTTGATTGTCATTGATGCTGGATTCTTATTCAAGGCAAAGTTGCTTTAATTCAGCAAGTGAGATATTGATTGACTCATCAAAATAATTATCCTCAACTTACATAGCAGCAATTTCTAGTTTTGTTGGTGTGGTGTTTTCATCCTCGTTGCAATTGTACTTTGCACCCAAATTCAAAATATGAACTTATCACATGGAATTATTTAAATGAAAGGCATATTTTATAAGTTAGTATTAATGCATTTTTATATGGTTTGATATTAATCTCTCAGTAGGACATGTAGAAATAGATGGATAAATAAAATGAAGGAAATAGACTCATTTATTCTTTTTTCATATCCTTCTTTCCACTGAATATCACACTTTTTTTTTCCTCCAACAAACACTTATTGCAATTTCTATGTCGTGGGTTCTTTTTAGTTCGGATACTTAGTCTGTTACACTTCACTACTGCCTGCATGATGTTCCAATTGTTAAAGATCTTATGACTTGATGAATGATAAATAAAACCCCTGAAAAACATACTATGGTTGGGAGAATGAATTTGGTATAATTACATATCTAGTACTAACAAATGGCATTCTAGATCTAGACTGTAATAAAAGTTTGGAAACAGAATAGTTCAATAAGAAATGAGAAATGAAAATAAGAAAATAGAAAATAGAAACAAAGTAGTTCAACAATAACATTTGGGCGACTTGTTATTCCATTTGAGATTTAAAATTTGAGGACAAAACATTTGTCGATAGATTCAGCTCATTCATTGGTCTTTCGCATTTAAGAGTCTTCCATCCACTTGTAATTTTAACAACCCCTTGACGGATTTATCTTTCCTTATTCTAGCAGTTCAATACCTTGGCTAATCCTAGGCTCTGTGGCTTTCCTTTTCGAGAACAACTTCTGCTCAAAAATTTGTATTTATTCCCAACAATCTTTTTCACCTTTGTGAATCCTTGAATGTCTTTTCTTTTAACTTCCCATTATTATTTGTGTCATACTGCTGCAACGTCCACCATCATTTCCCCAAATCAAAATCCATTTTTTTCCTGTAGCTCCCTTTGATTGTCTTTATTTGTTTGTCTCATCCTTTATCTAATGTTTTCTTACAACTTGATTATCCTATAATCCATTCATAACTCTTCTCATGAATTCTTTACTTTCAACATCTTTGCATGCTCTGGTACCATTTAATAAAGACAAACTTTTTTAATACAAGATAAATATTCCGCTTTTCCTGAAAATTGATCTAAATAGAATAGAAAAAAATACTACATAGCAACTAATGTAAACAGTCCTAGATTTCGCTGGGTAGTCATAGCCATTTTGGACGTGAGTTTTCTGTTGTAAGTTTATTCAAGTTCAGGATAAAAGGATTTTTCTGCTGCTATCTTTTCTGTATTCTGCATTTGTTTGTGGAGTTAACAGAGAATGGGTAGAGAATAACCATTTTGGAGGAGAATTTGCAAATGTGTTCAAGTTTAGGTAGGGCAAAGAATGTGGGGAATGTTTACATTAGCTGCTATGCAGAGTATTGAACTTGCGTCAACAGACAGAACAAGTCAAAAATACTAACAGAGCAGAAAGTTTCCTTGTGGACTTTGAAAGGTGGCACGAGTCAATTCAATTTCAACCATGGATTGGCAGGTTTCTTGCTGCAGCTATTAAAATTTTTGTTTCAATATATGATGTTGAGAGTGAAGCTTGTTTGCATTCCTAACAGTGTTGTATATTGTCTAATTAGGCAGAAGTTGGCTTTCTCAATGTAACGACTCCCACATTTGTGCTAGATACTAGTGTAAAGCACCAATTCCATTCACAGATATGGGTCCAAGATTATCCATCACATTTTTCACTTGATTGTGGCAAGCACGAAGAACCTCATTGTTGTGCACCTGAATTTTCCAACCATGCCTCATTCGTGGTCTTATTAGTTTCGGATGGATTAATTACTGTTGGACCAGAATATACATGTCACTTGTCAATGATTCTTCTCATATCATATATGTTATTCATCTTTTATTATGAGGAGTTACTTGTCAATGTTTCTTCTCATATGTTATTCATCTTACTCTATGAGGAGTTATTGCATGATATTCTGCCAATTTATTCCAAATACAAAGATTATAAGAAAGAAAATGACAGATACTAATTAACTTGGATTATGAATTCTTATTTTTTAAATGTCAGTTCTTAATTTGTGTTCAACTCCTTAATCACATGGCATGTTTCTTTTTCAAATGTAGTTTTGATACTTCCTTCGATGTATGGATATATTTGATCTCTAAGTCTAAGGTTGGATGCTTCTTATATGATAACTCTCAAGAATTTTGCTGTGTTTCTAAGTTTAGTTTTGTAATATGTATAACCATGAAAGTAGAATATTTTGATTAGTCTCAAGCACTGCATTATGAAAGTATTGCCATAAATATGGTCATATCTCTTTCATGACTATTAGTGTCCCATTTTTGAAAAGAAGAACATGAATTATAAAAAGTAAGCTGAAGAGAATAAGGATATAGAGGGCCTTTGGCAATATCACTAGCCATACTTTCTGCTTCTACTTATAAATCGTGTAGTGCTCATCAAAATGAAGAATACTTTGAAGAGCTTTCCAGATGAGATGAGTCCCAATTGAGAAAATGTAGGCATTGGGTGCCCTGCAACCCAAGGCTGTTCCATGGCTTTTTTGTGAGGGACACCAAAACTTACTGATCTTTGCCTCATGCTAAACAAATAGATTGAATGCCAAGAATGACACTTTGAAATCCCCATTCCTAGCCAAAATATTGAAATGGAGGTGTTAAAATAGAACCCTCAGATCTTGCTATAGAAATATCAGATTTGTCATCAACCTTGCCAATTTTATGATTGTTACCATTAAAATATCCAAATTTGAAGTCTTTAACGACAAGATGGAAGTTAGGTCTGTGTTTGCAGAATGACCTTCTATTAGCATCTAAAAATATTTTCTTCACTTTCTTCCTATTTCTGAAAGCATTTCTGCAACTAGTCCTTTAAATTGTTCTCCAGGCTCAGTTGAAGTTCACTGATTCCAATCTTTGAGACACAAACTTCCTTCATTGAATCAACAATAGATTTTTAATTATGTTAATGCGTCCAATGGAAACTTGTTGGCATCAAAACTAATGTGAATATTAAACCTAAAAAAAGCCTCACCTATCACTTTTTAAGAGCATCATGCCACATTTTTGCAATCCCATGGTTCTATTATATCTACAGATTATTGAAACTGCCAATGATTGTCATGTATTATCACAATTAGACAAAATCTGCAGACTTCAAATCCATTCTTATCTTTCTCTTGACATGGCTTCTCAAAAAGAGTGATAACATTGTTACTACTCTTGAGACTGATTTTGTAGGGACTATCCTAGAACATTCTTGGTTGTGTAATCTATACTACTCTTGTGCATGGACTTTCATCTCTTTCTAACTATGCATCCATAACATAACCTCCTCCTTGTTCAATCATCAAAAGTGCTTCATATTGTTGTCTTCGACCATAGAAAGTAGTGGTAAGTATTAACACTAGCTCTATCTCAATTTACACTACTTTGTCATCATGCTTCTCTCAGGGACCATATATTCACGACTATCCCATTTTCTATGGGGCTCAACCTCTTATCACTACTCTTGAAACTTTATCTTCATAACCACTCGTGATGAAATTACATCACTATCCCTCTATTCTTCCTTTCAACCATATTTCAGATGTCTTGTCCTGAATTATTGTTTATGTGCTACAATTGTCTAGATGTACTTGGGATCATGCCAAAACAGAGTACTAGTGGGTAAAGATTAAGGGTTCTTTCAAGCAATGTAGAGACCACTCCTAATCTAGCCGTACTTTAATTCAATATGTTTTTGTCCACCAGTTATCCAAACTCAAAAAAACAATGTCTAATAAGCAAATCTTGTTTTTTTGATAGAATTGCTTATAAGACCATTTTTACAGTAGTTTTCCACTCCCTATTTCAAGCAGTCTTCCATCTACATTAAGGGATTTTCCACAAAATTAATTCATGCAACAGAAATCTCTGCATTCAAGTCTCTATGAGGCTTGGATATTTGTAGCACAGTACATATAATCTAATCCATTCCATCAACCATGTTTGAAATGGAAAAATGTTAAGCTGACTATAAGCCCTTTATTCTTACCACTGCATTTGATGGATAGGCTTTCCCATCACCACGTGCCTATCTTTTACAAATATAGCATTGCTAACACCTTGTAAATTTGACCCAGTGTTGATCATTGTTCTATGCAATGCTAAGCCAAATGAACACTTCCCGCTACTCTTCTACCTAAGGCAGGGACTCT
The DNA here is from genome assembly GCA_018584345.1 of Thuja plicata. NCBI lineage: Eukaryota > Viridiplantae > Streptophyta > Pinopsida > Cupressales > Cupressaceae > Thuja > Thuja plicata. Next base: position 337,641 of record MU224746.1, read on the forward strand.
AGCTACGTGCAACCCTTGTTTTCTTAAATTTTTGCACTCATTGCATTTCGTGGGATGACATATCTTTGAGGCATTTTGTAAAATAGTTCATGTGCCTTGTTTGTTCTTGCATATTTTGCATACATATACACATGATAATTTTTGACAATAATGGTTGAGAAAAGTCCAACTTCATTATGCTTTGATGGACATCCATACTTGATTCAAAGTTCCCATTTTATCATAGGCAAGGAGGATGTTGGAAACAATTGTTGAATCTGACTTTACATATACCAATTGCATTTTCTTCAAAAAATTTAAAGCTTTTTCCACAAATTGTTTTTGCATATATCTTGCAATCATTGTAATCTATGAGATGAAATTCCTTTGTAGGATACTTCCATGAGTATATCCATACCTGATACTTCCATACAAATTCATTATCCATACAGGCGGGGAGGATGTTGAAAAATGTTGTAGAATTTGTCTTTACACCTGCAAATTGTTTTTGTTTGAAAGATTCAAAGGAATTTTTTCCAAATTATTTTTGTGCATAACCAGTATAGACAACTAAAGTTTGTCACCTTAATTATGTTGTAAACATCCCATTTAATCGCCTTAGTCTCATGCTATTGGCTAACTTTTTCATTCTAATTAACAAAGTCTATTATCATTTGTCAGCCAACCAATTCTGTTATGACATTGCTATTAGGATTCAACTATGTAGTTTTGGAGCCAAATTCATTGAACCATATTTCATGAGGTTCACAATTGTTCATAAGTAGTGGTTCATAAGAACCCGTATCTCATGAGAATGAATGGTTACACCTACTTCTCATTGCATCCAGGTGAAGCATTGGGCATTCTCGAGAGTTACAATATTTTATATTGCCAAAATAGAGTTGATATAAGATTATACTATCTCATCTTTATGATCTCATTGATCTATATAAATAATTGTTCTTGGTTATGGTTGTCATGGCTTCTTGCGATGCATTCAATCCCTTTTCTTGATAAATTATTACAATACAAAACATCACTGCTACTTGAAGATTTTGAAACCTTCACTCTCATTAGCATTGATCTTCATCATGTTATCTGATAAATCAATATCAATTCTTTTCAAGCATTGAGATCATTGCTTTGGTCTTATTTTGTGTATTACTAATTTTCATATTCACAATAGCACTATTATTAGGTATTGTATTTTGTTTTGTTTTGGCTCTTAATAGAATGTTTTGTATTGCTCCTTACTGGTTAGTCATGCAATTTATTAGAATTTTGATCTCCTCATTCAATGAATTTAATAGTGATCATTCTTATCAAATGCTATTAAGGCCGCTTATATCACAAGTGCACTGTATTTACTATCATTCAAGCCACTGTGTTGGTATTTCTGTTGTCATTACATATCTTGATGAAATTATTTCAACCATTCACTAATTTGGCTATTGATTGTCACTATTAAAGTTTTACATTTGGACATTTATCTAAAAATGCAGTGTTTGTCTTTGTGCTTTTCAAACTCATTGATCACTGTTTTTCTCTTTCATTATAACAATGCTCTCTATTTTCTATATTGATATGTAGGAGATATTTTCCACAACAAGTCAAATTGTGATATTGCTATTAGGATTAAACTATGTAGTTTATTTTATTCAAACTCATTGACCCATATTTCATAGGGCACACTTGTTGAAGGTTTTGCAAATGAGGTTATAAGCAAAGTAGGCTTATCCGTATTAATATGTTGGACACTATTTCCATATTTTAATCACCCTTTCCTAAGTTTGGAAGAAATTTATTGGGCACACCTTATTCATTGTAATCTTATAGTTACTCATTATAATATTACGACAAAGTATTAAGGTGTTGCAAAAATATTTGAAGGCAGATTATAGTTCCATTGCGCTGGGAATCCTCATCATCAGGTGCATAGAAGTGATTAAATTTCCTGCAATCTAGTCTATCATTCACGAGAGTTTTGGCAGAAGGAATCTATTTCGTATTTACCGTAAGTCTATGTGAATGGACCTTGGTTCAAACCTCCTAATTTTATGTTGTGTCATTATCTATTTGGTGACTAAATACAGCTGGGCAATTTATAAGGTATGATATTCTCTAGCTAAGAAGAAGCTGCTTATTTTGAAGGAGCCATTTCCATCTTTATTGAGTGTTTGGTGATGCATCAGTTCAAAGTATTTTTGACATTTTTCTGCATCTCCAATTGTGGTCATTAATAAACTAGGGTTTCCTGCTTACTTTCTCTATTGTATATTGATGTGGTGATGTCTACTGGGCATTTTTCTATGGCATGAGACTCTTTAAGGTGAAAGCTCCCTCGAATGGTTAAGAAATTGATGGAATTAAACTATAGTACAGACCATTGTATGAAGCTTAGTAGAACTTGAATATGTATTCAATCTACGTAATTGTCAACAACTCAGAATTGTATATCAATTTATCATATTGAAGGTGAAAGACTACTCTAGCTGCTCGATTATAGATTGCCACGAAAGAGATTATGTGAGTAGATATTGGCATCAGGTCAACTAAACATTCCATTATTGTGATTACATGGAACTCCTATAGCATTGGTGGAAGATACAATAGTGGTGTTGAAGGCAAAATTAACAAGTCATTACTTAAATTGCAGCATTCACTGAGCATATAATTAAGGTCAGGACTCTGTTTCAGAATTATATTATAGATTTTATACCCAGAAATTGACGTTGATTTTCAGCATATTAATGTATATCATTTTGTATTCATCTATCATTCATTCACAAGTCTGAAACAAATATTAACAAAACAACCTTACAAAGGAAACTTCTCACCAAGAAAGTATACAATGTGTTTGACAAAATGTGTATGAGAATGTTTGTATCTTTGTGGAAGTCTGAATTATTTTTTATAACAAACTGGGTGATCATTTACATTCATTCCTCTAACATCTGAATGAAAATGTATTTTTTATTAGAGGAGGTCTGGTTGTTGTAAACTTTTTCTTATGAATGAGGTATTTTGGTTTATGGAGAACCTTGCCTGTTTGGAGTCTTTAACTAAATAAGTTAAGGTGAATTCAGCACATAAGATTCTATGATCATCCATTTATGGAAAGCATTCAAGAGGATCTGAGATTTAAATACTAGCATGCCTAATTCAAACATGATGAATAATAACATAAATATAAATATGCCTTACGGAACTTAAATTTTAGCTAAGTTGATTATTTCTCTTTTGATATTTGAAGGAATATAAGAGCTTGGTACATGGTTCATATAATCGCTCTCTATTGATTGTTGTGCTTTTCTATTTCAGTGTTATAGAACTTTATATTTGATTTTTCATACTAAAGTAACATGGTATGCAGGTATTATGGAACCCTTTTGAGGATATTGTTCCAAGGAATATTCTCAACATATCAGATCCAGTTGTATCTGAAGAGCCAAACAAGGATGATAAAAAGAAAAGAACAAAGTAAGCCCTCTTTTTTTGGCTAATTTTTTTGCATGATTTGATGTGCAAAATTTTATTTTGTACTTGTCATTCATCATGGAGTTTACAATGCCAATATTTGTTAGTGCATATGGTGTGAATAAGAGTAAGTCAAAATGGACAAACTGGACACTTATGTCACTGGAAGACCCTAATTGTAATCTATCATTGAGCATTCCAACCACTTTCATATTACCCAAATTGCTCCACAAATGTTACAAGGCGTCTTTCTTCTCTCATGTTGTGATTAATTTCATTGAGCCTTTAGAATTTCAGAAAGGACCACTCACAGACACAGAGAGCAATGGATCAAAGGTTTCTTCCTTGGGAAATTACAAGGCAAAGTTTTTAAACATTATAAGTTGAGATTTTCAATATCATTTTGTACTTCCATCTTAACTAAACTGTAAATATATCGAAGGAAATATTTAAGCCTTAGAAATTTAGCTGTGAATCACTCTTGATTTCTTTCACAATACTTCAAATATTTATCTACTTGCCCTCTATATCTATGTTACTAGATTCTTCCCTAGCGGCCCAGGGTCCCAGTCCGGTCTGACCAAAATTTTGGTCTGGATGTGGTCTGTCCAAAATTCGCCCAGGGTCCTAAAAATTCATTACCAGGATGAATTACAATCTTTAGGATAATTTCAAACTTTAAAGAGGAGCAATATAAATATTCTTTAAAATTAACGTTCACTTCCCTTTTCTTGATAGAAGTATATATATATCTTGTTCTTGAGTATACTCCAAAGAGCCAACTGCACAAAGAGCTTCAACACTGCAAATTGTTCAGTGAGAAACACACAGCTAATGTAGGTTAACCTGGTCTTAAATCATGCATATGAACTTGAAGTTTCATATAACATCAATCATATCAGAAAGGAACTCTCTAGACAGTCTAGATTTGCAACCTCGTATACCTAGATTTTTTGTCTATGGAATCATCACTTACATAGGAAGTACATAGGTAGTGCCAAAAGCTTTGCATCTAGCTACATTATGGTGGGTCTCCATTGGAAGAAAAAACAATTTATTGTCTCTTAAACCTATGTTAGTTTTCTATTGTGATTAGGCCTGGTGCAGAATCCAACCTTTTCTTTTTTCATAGTATGTTGTATCCATGGAACAAGCTTTGCTTTACTGCCATGAAAAGCATGTTATACACCTTTGACATCAAGACAAAATATTTTGGTTGGTCTTAAGGTCCTTTCTGATGTTTCAATTCATGCTTAAACATATTCCATATAGACAAAACCCTTTCATCATTCTGACTGTAAACTTCTTCGTTGAAATGTGTCACTAACTAATCTGGACTTGAAAGTTGAACTGTCTGTAAAACTTACTGGTTTTTTTGAAGTAATGAATTCCAGGGTGAAATGAAGATTGTCAAATTTGGACTTTCTGTGCATATCTTTAAGAAAAGGTATACCATTTGCAGAACCTTGAATTATTTACTACCCAAAATGGGTATATTGAAATTTTCCAGTCCTTTTAGTTTCTTTATTGCTTTGAACATCTTTCTTGAGTTTGTAGTCATTGAGCTTACAGTAATACTAAATGGTTTCAGAATAAACTATTCACAGTTGAGGAGGAAAGTGATAATGAAGTTAATATTTGATTGTAAAATAATATCCTGTCCACCTCATTGATGGATAGGAGGATGAGGATGGACTTGTAAAATCAGACCTGTAAAATAATATCTATTTTGTCTTTCTGAATCTAGATGCACTTTGTACTTGACACAACATTCACAATATTTACACAAGTGCAATCTCACAAACTGTTCCATGCTGAACTCAAGCTCCCCTGTAGATTTTATACCATGTTGTTTTCCATGATACTTTATTTTGATCTCTACACTATGATATATTTTCCACCTTTTATCATACATTGTTATCATGATTTGCTTCCTATACCATTACAATGGACATAATTTACCATTTATATGTATGGTGATTGTCAGATTGATCTTATAAGTACCTTTTGCATAGCCATATAGC
>MU224746.1:343170-414290 GCA_018584345.1 Thuja plicata
AACACCATGACCTTTTTGGCTTGTAACAACAATGAAGCTTATGTATATCCTTTGTTTTTTCAATGTAAAAATATACACTTCTGCATTGAATGATTATTGTCAATTGTTATGATATTATTGATTGGTCACTTGTTGTTGATCCATTCTATTTTAAACAAAAAATGTTTGTACTCCCGTCCCCAAAAATATTGACATGACTGTTATTATTTTAATGATATCTTGCTTGAACAATGGATGCTAAATAAACTAAACGTGTTATTGTCACATCCTCCTTTGCAGCTACATTTTGTCCTCTAAAAAACTAACACATTGTCAAATGTTATGGATAGGTTTAAGATTTGTCATTTCTTAGTCTTTAAAGACTAACACTATTTTTTATATTGCAGCTGTAGGAAAGGTGACCAAGTTTTGTAGAATATTGAATCCTCGGCTTGCAATCCAGCACATACTTCCTTGTGTGAAGGTAATTTAATTTGTACAAGCTATACTTTCACCGAAATTCTTTATGCTTATTTTAAAAATTGTTATACTTTCACATCTATTGTTTAGTTGTTCATGAAGTTAGATTTGTCTTGACAGGACTTGTCAACAGATTCTTCACAGCATGTCCATTCTGTCTTGGCTTCTGTTATCATGGGTATGGCTCCTTTTTTGGGGAAGGTAAGATTTGATTTGGTAGATTGTATCTTATGCTCATCTTTCTACATTATATAATTGCTATAAAACATTTTGTATGATATTCTCATTTAATATGTTGTAGTAAACAACTTTAGTTTCTAATTTTTGTTATTTCTCATTACCTTATCATTAGACCACCATAGAGCCATAGTCCTGCGAGTATGAGAAAATGAATTTTTGACTACTCTAGCCAATGCCAGCCAGGGACCATAAATTTTCTGTAGCAGCAGTACTTAGATAGTGGTTTCACAGTTTTCTTATTTTCCGAGGACTTGTGCTTATTCCATGTTAGAATTGTGTGTTGGCAGAAATCCATATGACTATCTTAGTCAACTAAGAACGAGAACTTATCACAATATGGATGATTGATTTGTTATTTTCATGATTAGTTTGCTGAAAAATAGAGAAAACACATTCTGGCCACTTGATTGAAAAACCACAAGTTTAATGTGCAAAAATCCAACCTCCAACCCAATTTGCACTTACCCATAATTTTTTGGCTCTTTATACTTCTATAATCTAGACAATTGCAAAGTGTCTTGATTGATAACTTGATAACCTGCAACCCAATTCACACTCACTCATAATTCATAGGGAGTTCTGTTGGCTAGAAAACATAGGCAACATAAGGGGTACATGTATGCATTTAAAGTTGAGCACTGTGTAGACTAATTGTGATAGTGCCGCTTAACATATTCTAGTTAAATTTTATAGTTATTTAGAAAGGAATCTTCAAGGGTTGTACCATTGATAATAACCTTATAATAATACTTGGGAAAACAAGTTTCAATTGATGTAATCATCATTCTTTTGCTAAGTAACTAACTTTTACTGTTATTTGCATGCATAGTTGTTTGATCATTGTTTTTATAAATGTTGCAAATTTGTTTACTTTATCTTCATGTATTATCATTGGTGAACTGGACATGGTAGTGTAATGGAAGTTTATATCTTGCTTGTGGACTGTAGTTTCAACTGTGGGTAAGTCACAAGGTAAGAGGTGAAAAACAATCAACAAGCAACTTAGATACTAAAATCTACTCAGTTGTGGAAGACAACCAAGTCAACAGATATTTATATCACCCAACAATTTCAGAAATAGAGATCAATAAACTGTCATAGTAGACATGGCAAATTGAGGTAACACAAGCAGAGCAAAAATAGGGGTAAAGAGACATCAGTTACCAAGAATTCAGTGCTAGACCATTTACAAGGTAAATAAGAGAATCAAAGCCATTGATAATTTTTAAACCAGCAATGTTAAGTAGTAATAAGTCAAATCAAGGTCCACCAACCCATTGTCTGAACTGGGACTACAAATAGAAAACCAAAGAGGAAACTGAAGATAAAACCAGATTCCAGTATTTTCAAGGAGCATTGCAAGATTATGCTATCAAATGTTGTGACCAGCAATAATATGAGAAGGCACATATCCAAGAGCAAAAAATGGCCCAGGCAAAAGAGTTAAAGAAGTGGTATATTGATGCCCAGATACTAAAAGAACTAACAAATAAATCATGGAAATAATTGGTCCATTAAAGACTAAAATTAACAATATTAAATTTGGCACAGACCGAAACAAATGCAGGAAAAGGAGATAGCAAGGTGAGGGAGTAGAACAAACTATAGTTGAAAAAATTTGACTCAACAATAACTAGGCACACTCAAAATCTTCTAAAACTCGGGACTTTGCAAAAACTCAGTAGTAACCCAACAAATTTATTGAACATTTGAAAAGATATATATATATTTTGAATATTCTTTGAACAAACACATTATTGAAATGAGAACTTATCACAATCTGGATGATTGATTTGTTATTTTCATGATTAGTTTGCTGAAAAATAGACAAAACACATTTTGGCCACTTGATTGAAAAACCACAAGTTTAATATGCAAAAAGACAACCTCCAACCCAATTTGCACTTACCCATAATTTTTTGGCTCTTTGTAATTCTATGCTCTAGACAATTGCTTTATAACCTGCAACCCAATTCATTTTGTCTATTTTTCAGCAAACTAATCATGAAAATAACAAATCAATCATCCATGCTAGTCAACTAAGAATAGGAACTTAAGAAAGAGCTTATGTCTGAACATTAATCAAATAATTACCATTATAGGAGTAAAAGAAAGAGACATGAACTGGTATGGGAGTCAACTATTGTTGTACTGTTAAAGTATTTAGGGATTTCTATATGATGGACTGTTTGATTAATGCATACTCTTTCAGTTCCCTAGTTTTTTTTCAGTTGTCAGCATTTCAATATGTTACTAGATAAAATTTAGAGTTGACATGATGTTTGTTCTTCCCTTCAAAAAATTATGACATAGAAATTCCTATATGCCCACAAGACTTCATCCTCATGATATATTTTTTTATTATTATTTTGGCCACAGTAATCTCGCCTATAAATACCATTTGTTGGACTGTTAAACAAAACTGTAACAGTGGCTCTAACTGTAACAAGCATGGAGTAAACATTAATAAGATCGTGACATCTCTAAAAATGTAACTTTGATATCTATATTTCATAGATCCATCATGTCAGCATACTGAAGCATCAAATACTTGACAATTTGGTCTTTGAATTAGTTTATTTGGTTAAGAACCGAAGAAGATATTTGTGTTTGAAGGTTTATTGGTAAAACCCTTAACTAGGTTAACCCGAGAGCCTCTAAAATGTGATTTTATAGATCACATGGAACCCCACCTTATTCATGGCCAGGAGGATGAGGTTGGATGTTTATAATAAATTCTTGGTTTTGCAGAGCACCATATAGTGAAAATCACGTGTTGTTGGTCATTGAAAGATGACTGTGATCTATTATTGAGGGGTTTGACAGAGATAGAAGTTTATCAAGGATTTTACCATTGATGGGTGATTGAGAGATGGTCATAAAGGCCATGTGAGGGATGATTGAAGGAGTTTTTGATGTGTGCAAAGTCTCTGAGGTGACAAAGAATCCAAATGGGAGGGTTGAATCAAAGAAAGTTGCGGGATTGGTCAAACAGTCACAGTAGGACAATAAGGTAACATTAGTTGTTTCAATTGATGAATGTTGATGCATAGTGAGTCAAGGATAGGAGTGGGTGTGGGAAGAGCCTTAGAGTTTTTTTAAAGTTTCTTACATGGTAGGAAGAAGGGGAAACATCTTATAGGGTTGTTTAACATGACTGTTATAATGAATGAGATGAGTAATTGTCATGAGTAATGCTAATAGGAATGATAGTGGGCTATTGTCATGGGGTTTGAGACACAAGTGGAGTGAGGGTTGAAGGTGGGGATTCTTTAAGGGTAAAGAACAAGAAAATTTTCTATGTTATAAGGTATTTGGAGCCTAATTCAAGTTCTGACCCAAGGAAGGGTCTAGGTGTCCATAGGGGTTGGGATTGGACAACCTAAACAGGGAATGCTGACATGATCAGTTTATGATCAAGAATGGGGATGGAGTTAATTTATAGAGGGATGATGGATCTATGTGAAGGAGAATACTATAAATAGGTCTCATCCTACAAAGAGTTTGGGTTAGGGTCCCTTTTGATAACAAGTTTACTAGGATAATGTTTATGCGGATAACAAAGAATTCCACTCTTTCAAAAAGATTGCAAGGAGTATAGGCTAAAATGAAAAGGACATTTGTCTTATATCTTACCAGTCAGTATCCAAAGGTACTTAATTACACTCCCAATACACCTATATGGTGTCACTGTACTCAAAACATTAGACTGTACAGTCATGCAACACAAAGAATCATTGCTTTTACCTTAATTCCTAACCTTGCAACAATGTTCCTTTCTCCAATATGGGAATGATCAAAGAATCAGTAGGGTCACTAAGGTCTTTGGATACCTCCACTGCAAGCTGGCCTATCCTTAAAGTTCAGCCTTTGCAAGGACTGCATTTACACACAGGACACAATGTCTCTACCTTACTTCTGTCTGCAGTAACAACAAATTTTTCTTTCAATGCCAATAACGAACAAGGAACCAAGACTCCTACTAGTTTCAAGACCTTCTAACACCACAAATTTTTCCTCATAACAGTCTTTGTCATACTTTGTTTTGAATGATTGTCATAACCATTTACTATCATAACCCTTGAACTATAGATGGAAAAACTTGAAATCATGTTTAATGGAAAATACTAGTATACATGGTATGATTATTCTTTAAAGGGTACTAGCTCAATGTAAGAGCACCTACTTTACAAGTAGGAGGATGGTGGTTTGATTCCATCATGCCCTAATATGACTAAATAAATGACTAAATATATGACTAAATAAATGATTAAATAAATGACAAAATATATGACTAAATAAATGACTAAATAAATGACTAATTCAATGACCAAATAAATGACTAAATCAATGACCAAATAAACAACTAAATCAATGACCAAATAAATGACCAAATAAAGGACCAAATAAATGACTAAATAAACGACCAAATAAATGACTAAAATAGTTTAGTCATGAATTTGGTCACAAGATAAATGACCGGCAATAAATTACCACTGATCACGTGACCAAATTTGGTCATTTATCTACAATTTTTAGTAGTTTATTTGGTCATATATTGCTATTTTTGTACTAGTGTAGGGTAGATTTTTTTCCATTAGCAATGTCCCTTGTGGTAGCTTTCTGCCTTACCAGTCTTTTGAAAGGTCTACCAGCTCTACTTTCACAACCCACATCATCTTTCTTGGTTCTAGTTTTTATTTTTTGAGACTGTTATTCCTCCTTTTTCTCATCAGAGTGAGGGGGAGTAATCTTTCCATTGGGGGTAGAAATTACTGACTTGGTAATTTCCTCAACCACTACATCCACTAGCAAATGTTGGGGGGTAGGGGTAGGGGTCTTTTGGTCTCCCAAGTTCAGTTCGAGGGTAACAAAGTTGTAAATCCTCAGTAACAACCATGGAAGAGCTATCCTGACAACATTTGTTAGTAGTAAGGCTAGGGGAAGAGCACATGGCCACCTTATTTTCCTCAAACACCATCTCCATGGGTTTGGCACCATGGGGAGAAGAGCCCTTGGGGTATCCTGGGATCGTGTCTTCATTTCCTTTTTATTGCTCTCACTAATTTTAGGGCTCGACAATTTCAGTAAAGCAATCACATCTTTGATGAAAGGGTATTCTTTGAAGTCGTCAGTGATAGTTTTACAACTTTCCTTGGAGGGATCAAGCAACACCTGAGACGTGGGTACTAGTGGTGGGGAGGAGCATCTCCCCTTCAATTTAAGATCCTTAGGTATAGGATCTTTGCATTCTACAATAGTGTGACCCTATTTTGCACACCTTTGGCAATAGAGGGTAGTGTTTTTGTAGACTAACGCCTGGGTCCATTTACCCCATTTTGATTTTAAGGTAATGAAGTTGGGGGAGATTTATTAATGGAAATATTCACATAGAAGCGAGCAAAAACTAACTTCATCTTGGAAAGAGTGATAGTATCAACGGTAACATACCGGCCAAAAGAGTATCCCACCCAATAGAATATTTTTTCATCCTAAAAATTGAACGAGAGGCCAAGAAAATGAACCCAAACTGGGGCAAACCCGTTCAGCTCTGTAGAAGGGTCAAAATAAGGCTTCTATTTAGCCAAGGAAAGTGAATATTTTCCATAGGCATGGGCACCAGATAACACAAAAATGAGGTCCTCATCAGAGGTGAATCTAAATAGAAACAAACCTGTAAGCATGGCTAAAATGATGACACTACCCTTGAGCTTCCAACAACCACTTGCTCACCTTCACACCATGTCAATAATCATTCTAAAAGCAAAGAATCGTCCAACCAGATCCAGATGCATTGTTGAGATGATCTTGTCCACCATCGTATCTAGGAGACAGATTTTTGGCCCCACTTTAGTTTGAGAAATATCAAGGATGAAAGAGTCAAGGCTTTTATTATGTGATCCACAAGGGCACCCTTCTGGTCTGTCTTGAGGGGCTCATCAGCAGTAGAAGCATGATTATTGTTAGAGGTTGAGGGCCCAAAAACTTTGGCTCCAATTGAGGTATCCACAGAGACCTCAGGACTTTTAACCCCACTTAAAGAATCGACAAACACCCCATGTGCCTCCTAAGAAGGAATATTATATGTATCAGGAGGGGGTTAGGCTGGGGGGACTAGGAAGAGTCCCCCCAGGACTTGCCATCATAACCGTATGCAGTTTGAAAAATAAAAAGGCGGGAAAAATGTAGAGTTGTAGAGCAGAGCATAGTATTTCTTATGTTATTAGGATTAGTATATCGTGCAACATTTTTAGAATGTTTTTAATAATATTATGTTGATATTTTTAATATAAATTAAAAAATAAACCTCATATTTTAATATTCATCATCAATAGTTATGATTGAAGGCATTCCTGTTTGAAGTAAACAAGTTAAGTTTGATTTTTCTCCTTAGTAATATTTTATCCCATCATGCAAATTGGTATAAGCCAAAATAAAAGTATTTGTGCATGCTTGCAAATCTTCATTTCTGGTAATATTTTTTAATTTGAAATAAATAAATTTTCAAAATTTTTGTTTCAATTTTAGATTTTAGATTTTAGTTTTACATTTTAATAAACAATTATTTTTAAATTATTATTCATAAAAATAATTAATTAAACCACCTCAACTTCTCTTATTTGTTGTTAATCGCTTCACAATGAGCCAAAAATGTGCTTGTAACCCCATTGAGTCGTGGTCTTTGTCATCAAATACTGCTTAAAGTGTCATGGGCATTAACAATACAATTATTGCAAGGGCTCTACTTAAAGTGTCATGGGCACTAAAAATACAAAAATCACGAGGGTTTACACTTCAATGCACAACAATTGACATCGACAACATTGACCATCAAGGGTTGATATTCATAGCTATTTCAAGAGTCTAAGAACATGCAAGTCTCCGCATACACCCTACCTTTACATTCCAAAGATATGTGTGCATACAAACTAACACATATGTTGCTCGTCAAAAACAAGAGGAGGAGTGATTCCCGTCATTATCAAATGCAATCCCTTCACAAAAATACTTATATTGCTTCCACTTTATCTACTCTTGGTTAACTTGCATATCATGTAACCAATTTCTCATATTATTTTCCACATATTGATTATATCATTTTTTCTTTCAATTCTACAAAAAGTATAATTTCTCTTATTCCTAATGTTATTATATTATTACTTGTAATTTTACAAACTGGACAAATTTTACTTGTGCAAAGAAATGAAGATAAATTTTTTTTTTCATTTTACTTGTACAAAGAAATGAAGATAATTATTTTAATTAAATTGATTGTAAGAGTTTCAAAACAAAAATAATATGTCACCTATATCTACGATCTAGCTTCAACATAGTGATATAATTTTTTTTATTTTAATGTTTTTACATGTAAAAAATGCATACAAAATTCTTTATTTGAGATTACTCAATTGTAATCACATATTTAAAGGTTTGTGACACATATATACAGACAAGTTCTTACTTTATATCCACCTTCAAACAACTAAACAAATATCTCCTCAATGTACCTAATGCACACTAAGGTGTGACTACTAGTATATAATAGCATATATATCTTTTCTTGTTGGAGTTATTTTTACTTTATTATTATTTTGTCAAATTGTAATTACTTTCAAATATCTTAGTGGGTGTTGCTTAGATCTATAGGATTATTTTAAAGTGGGAGGTCCCATGAATTTTTTAGTGTGATTCATGCTTAAAAGTTTAAGCTCTGGATTATATAGAAGTTGGTGGTCTCATGAATTTTATTATTTAAAATATTCAATTAACAAGAGTAAATAAATATAAAACAAAATAAAAATTAATAGATAAGAATTAAAAAAATTCATATGATTGACAAGTGGTTGAAAAAAATAATTTCTAGTCTCCCACCTTTTTCATTCACTCAAATTTGCAACCTTAAAAAGTAGGGGCTGCTACTTTTGAGGAAAAGATTCTAATTAATCCTATAGATTTGTTTTTACTTCATGGGACCTCCCACTACATAAAATAAATCTTGAAACGCCCTCATCGGACTGCTAAATATCATCAAAATTTATGTGAGGAAAGCACCTTGTCACATGTATTATGTTTACTTTGTGTGTTATGCAAGGGTGTTGTGGTGTATCTGTTCCCCTTGCTCGCCCATGCAAACTTGGGTGCAAGAGAAACCACAACATCCTTATTTTTTCCGTAGGAGGCATGCCTAGGGACCTCATTGCCCCAAGGTTCAACCTCAAGAAAATTTATTTAGCGAGTGTAGACACATAAAAATGACCTATCACTTTAACGCAATGGCTTTACTAACATTCCTATGAAAATATCAAATAATCTTTATTATTTAATTATTTTGTGTCCTTCTACTATATCCTAAGTTCAAATTCATCATTTCTCTTCAATTTTGCAATTAAGTGATTTTAATTAATTACTTAATTATTAAACGTATAACTCATTAGTCATAAATTATTCCTCTATAAAGTAATTAAATAATTAACAATATTTAATTATTCTCTATAAATACTCCAATTAATTAAATAATTATGCTATTTAATTATTATCCCCTCTTTGTGATATTATATACATATAGTAATTACATAAATCATATTCCCACTCATAATTAAATGAATGATATTAATTTAATTAAACTAATTATTCCTCCAAATAAATAAGTTCAATTATTTATATCCCCCATGTGTAAATAAATGAATTCTTTTTTTAATTATATTTATTTTCCCACTTCTGACTATTTACTAAGTTTCAGTTAACTTTCAAGGGAGATGAAGTGACTAGCATTTTCTATGAGGGACAATGGAGGCGAATTCCATGACCGTTTTACAGGGCCTGGTAATGGAAGACGGGGTTGGGGCCTCCCATGGCGACCACTAGGACGGGCTTGGGAGCATCCGAAAAGGGGTAGGGGCCCTTTTTTGAAGGATTTCAATGAGAGTAACAACCATAGTAGGGTAGGTGAAAGAAATCTTTGGGGATAATCTATGATCATTAATGGTTTTAAGGGTTGTTTCAAGCCATTGGAAAAGAAGGAATGACAACTAAAGGACTCCGCTCCACCTCTCCCAAAGCATCTTGCTACTGTAGAAAATAGAGTGGTTGATGTTCCGATAGAGTCAAAGGTATGGAAGGAGTCTATTTGTATCTTAAGAGAAAGAGATTTTTCATGAAATGGGGTGGAGGCTGGCTGACCTATCCTAGGATTCATAAATGGGTGGATGAAAACTGGGGTTCACATTTTTCTTTGAGTACTTTTCCGAATGGTTTTTTTCTGGTCATGACTAGTAATGCCAGGGAGAAATAATGGGTAATGTACAATGGCCCATTCTTAATGGGTGGAGTTGGTTTCTTCATAAAATACTAGATCCCCAACTTCAACCCTAAGCAGGCAACCATAGAGGAAGTCCCCATTTGGGTAAGATTGTATAATCTACCCCATGAATATTGGAACGAAGAGACTGTACAAACCCTTGGTAATAAGCTTAAAATTTTTATTAAAGCAGATGAAGCGATTGCTAAGGAGGACTTCAGTATGTATGCTAGGATTTGCATAGCCTGGAAGCCTTATCCACTACTTCCTCATGTGATTGAAATACCAACCAGTGAAGGATATTTGTGGCAGGAAGTTGAAGTAGAAGAGACCATAAAGAAGTGTAGTAAGTGTAAAGAATGGGGTCAATGAAAGGAAGAATGTACAAGTGATCAAAAAGGGAAAGGGTTAGAGGTAGACCAACTAGAGGCAAGAATAGCTGCAATGTCAAAGAACCAAAATAATGGAGCCGGCGAAGAAGAAACTATGGTGATAGAGAACCAGGAGGATAGAGAAGAGAAGGGAAATGGAGTATCGAAGGCTCTTAAGAAACCAACATGAAATGCAATGTGGAGCTAAAAAAAGATCAGAACCGTGATAGGGACCTCAAGGAGGATGATTGAGGTATGACAAGAGGGAAAAAGGAGGAAGCGAAGGTGAACAAGGGACAAGTAGAGGATAGCTATAGAACATCCCCTAAAGAGAAGATGACTATGCAGGGGCAGAATACCATTTTAGACACACCATATCAAATGCAGAATGAAATATCTACAGAGGGTCAAGACTGAGCTTTCAGTCTTGTTGTAGATGAGATAACTCAAAATCATGAGGAGTGTCTATCACAACCAAATATGCCTAAGAAGGTTGATTTGGGGAAAGAGAGTAGAGGAAACCAACCTGGATAGTTCTAAGAGTGGGGATGTCCCTATAATAGAGATTACAAGCAATAGATTGATGTACAATCATTTAGAGGATAATATGATTATTGAAGAGATCTTTAAGGACATCCATATGTCCCCAGCTAGAGAGACATCTATACATAAAGTGGATGTGGGTGAAGCGGTTGAAGGTGATCTCTATCAAGATAATACATAGGATTAGATGGGCCTTATAGATAGAGAAGGTATTTTTGAACCTAGAATGATTAAGAAAACTAGATCCAAGATTAGTAAGGCTAATGTGGGTGGAAAAAAATATAAGGGTAGGAAGACGGTGCAATAGTTGTTGGAGGACGCTGGGAATAAGAAGGGACAGAGTAAACTTAGACCCAGGAGAGACTTGTTCTCTCCTAGGAAGCAATAAAGTTCCTTGCATGTAATTTCAGGGGTTGCAACGCCTTTGACAAGAGACACCTAATCAAAAGAGGCTTTGATCAGGCGAAATCAAGTGTTGTGTGTTTACAAGAAACAAAGTTAGACAGAGAGGTTGCGGTGAGGTTTTTAGGTGTTAGGAAAAGATGGTTTGGTGTTTTCGTGGATTCAGATGGTACGTTTGGAGGCTTAAGTGTTCTTTGGAATCCAGGAATAGTTAAAGTGGAGCTTATTTTCCAAGCAAGGCATTGCCAACTTGTCAAAGTAAGTTCCCTCTCCATTCAATTTGCAGGATTTTTGTTTAATGTTTATGGTCCCCACTAAAATAGAGGGAAAAAAGAGAAACTTAGAACAATATTTTGATAGTACTTGGAGGATTGGATTTGGGGACAACTACCATCATAGGAGACTTTAATGCAACTCTGGAGTTGACTGATAAGAGAGGAGGGATTAGATGGATTAATAGACTTCAATTAGATTTTTAGAACTTTGTGACCAATAATGGCCTCTATGAAGTCAAGACAAAAAAATGGGACTTTCACCTGGATGAATAGGAGATTGGGTTTTTCCAACATAACAGAGAGGTTGGACAAGTTTTTATTTATAGGGGACATGGGAACTCTTCCTATGACTTTTGAGGTAGAGATCCTGGGAATCATTGGATCCAATTATTTCCCAGTAGCAATGATTCTATAGAAGGATATAGTTCCCATCAAATGCTTTTCAAGATGGAAAAGATGTGGTTTTACAAAAGTGGATTCTATGAGATGGTATCAGGATGGTGGCAGAATGTGCCAAGAGTAGAAGGGAATAAGAGTTTTCAGTTCTTTAAAAGGTTGCAGTTAATCAAACAAAATTTAAAAAGGTGGAACATGGAACATTTTAAGGACATTTTTGTAGAAAAAAAACTTTAAAACACCAATTAGAAGCTTTAAATAGAAAGGTTTTTAAGGAAGGGATGGATGCGATGGATTATTTGACTAAGAAAGATTTGAAGGTTTAATATAATGAAATTTTGTTGCGTGAGGAAGTATACAAGCATAAAAAAATGAGGGAGTGCTAGTTGAAAGAAGGAGATAGAAATACCAAGTTTTTCCATAGCTCAGTTAAGGCCAAAGATCCCTCAACTAAATTTCTTCTATCAAGTTGGAGGATGGATCGATGACCAATGATATGAAGATCATTAATAGAGAGGTTGTTAAAAAAATTCAGATTTGTGGTTCGTAAATGATGTGGCTCAAGAGGAAGCTCATGTGGAGGTTTTGGACACGATCCCATCATTAGTGTTAGATGAAGATAACATAATTCTTTTAGAACCGATCAATATTGGTGCAGGGGCACCACCTCCCCCTTCAAATTTTATATTATTTAAAGTTATGGGTCATTTGCTAAGCCATGCAATCATGTCTATAAAGGATAAAATTGTTAATTTGCATTGTAATGATTCAGATTAGACATTATATAACATTTTGTATCCGAAAAGCTACATGGGAATACAGAGGGTCTTGGGTAGGTGGACAGTGTCTTAACTGTCCAAGAATCTCTATATTTGGAGAGAATGGTAATTGCAAAAGGAGGAGTCGACAGAGAATAGAGTAGGGAGATAGAGTAAGAATTGTGAAAAGAATTGGGCTCTCTGGCCTCCAACCAGAGAGCCATCTAATATGTATTCATTTGGATTGTTAATGGAACGTGTTTTATTAAAATCGACCATTGGTTTATGAATTTCATTGGGTCATTTTTGTTAATGTATTTGCAGACTGATTGCACATGTTTCCACTTTGAATAGTTATGATAGTTTTACTGATCTCATTTTTTGGTGAAGGAATTCACATTGAAATGAATCAGGTTTTTGAAGTTGTTATTAAATGATATTAATAGTTTTTTTTGCTTATGAATTGGGTTTCTCCACAGTCCCGATCTGGAGAAATGGAGGTCGTGTTGTTAAGCAAAGAATGGATTTCAAATCCTATTGTTAATTCGTGGATATGTTTGAATATATTTATTTGAAACGGTTACCCAGAACCATTACATGCAGCTAAGGATTAGTTTCAAAGCCATGCAATGCTCAGGACTGGTTATTAAGTCTGTTTATGCCACGCAAAATAGCCTCAGTGCGTGGGAAATAACTCCTTAATGCACCGTTGGATTTTCCTATGATTTTAGTATGTTTTGGAGAAACTAAATACGCTCATCCTCACTAGAGCAATCGAGGAGTTTTGATCGCATTCAAAAGTTACAGCTCTCTGTGTGTAGGTCTATCTAGAGACATCGTGAAGGTTTTTGAGCATAGTTGTAGACCGTAAAGACCTAGGAGACATGCATGAAATGCATCGAAGGAAATAGTAATTGAATATTGGTGAGTTTTGAAGCAAAGGCCGACTATGGAGCATAATGTGAAGTTGTCATTATTATTATCATGGGAGTATTGAAAGAATATGATCCTCTATGATGAAAGAATGATGAAGAATGCAGATTTCAGAAGTTTTCACTGCAAATTTAAGAAAGACATTGAAGTATTTGAAGATGTAGAAGTGTGTGATGATTTGCATTACATCAAGTGGTATCAGAGCCCACACAAGATTTGGGCAGGGTAAAGCAATGTTTTGATTCATGGTTGCAATTTTGATCCATCAATGTTGCAGAAGGACAAAGTTTTCCTTGTGGGAAGGTCTCAGCGGAGGTCTTGGTATTGTCTCCATCGAGATGAGCCTAGGTAGAAGGTGCAAGAGAGAAACCACTAAGAGAAGGGTGGTTAGCATCTTCCAGAATCTTGTGTGGGTAAGATGGCAATATGGAGGTTGTGTGAAGTAGCAAGAAGAGTGGTGGATAGCGACCAGTATGCACTCCATTGAGAGGAGTCACAATTGAAGGCAATAGAGGAAGCAACAGAGGCGTCGATGCTGTGATGAAGACAATGAGGCCAAAGATTTGTTTGCAGTCTCACCAAGGCATTTCCATGGGACATGGAAAATTTTCAAACTTGGGAGTATGGTGCAGGGGCACCACCTCCCCCTTCAAATTTCATATTATTTAAAGTTATGGGTCATTTTCTAAGTCATGCGATCATGTCTAGAAAGGATAAAATTGTTAATTTGCATTGTAATGATTCAGAAAAGATATTATATAACATTTTGTAACCAAAAAGCTACATGGGAATACGAAGGGTCTTGGGTAGGTGGATGGTTTCATAACTGTCCAAGAATCTCTATATTTGGGGAGAATGGTAATCGCAAAAGGAGGAGTCTATAGAGAATAGAGTAGGGAGATAGAGTAAGAATTGTGAAAAGAATTGGGCTCTCTGGCCTCTAGCCAGAGAGCCATCTAATATGTATTCATTTGGATTGTTAATGAAATGTGTTTTTATTGAAATTGACCATTGGTTTATGAATTTCATTGGGTCATTTTTGTTAATGTATTTGCGGACCGATTTCACATGTTTCCACTTTGACTAGTTATGATAGGTTTACTGATCTCAATTTTTGGTGAAGGAATTCACATTGAAATGAATCGGGTTTTTGTAGTTGTTATTAAATGATATTAATAGTTTGTTTTTCTTATGAATCGGGTTTCTCCATAGTCCTGATCTTGAGAAATGGAGGTCGTGTTGTTCATCAAAGAATGGATTTCAAATCCAATTGTTAATTCGTGGATATGTTTGAATATCTTTATTTGAAACGGTTACCCAGAACCGTTACATGTAGCTAAGGATTAGTTTAGAATCCATGCAATGCTCAGGACTGGTTATTAAGTCTGTTTATGCCACGTAAAACAACCTCAGTGCGGGGGCAATAACTCCTTAATGCACCATTGTATTTTCCTAAGATTTTA
The DNA here is from genome assembly GCA_018584345.1 of Thuja plicata. Classification (NCBI taxonomy): domain Eukaryota; kingdom Viridiplantae; phylum Streptophyta; class Pinopsida; order Cupressales; family Cupressaceae; genus Thuja; species Thuja plicata. The sequence continues at coordinate 358,309 of MU224746.1, forward strand.
GTAAGTTTTGGAGAAACTAGATACGATCATCCTCACCAGAGAGATCAAGGATTTTTTATCGCATTCAAAAGTTATAGCTCTTTGTGTGCAGTCTATCCAAAGACATCGTGAAGCTTTTTGAGCATAGTCATAGACCGTAAAGACCCAGGAGACATGCATGCAATGCATTGAAGGAAATAATAATTGAATATTGGTGAGTTCTGAAGCAGAGGCCGACTATGGAGCATAATGTGAAGTTGTCATTATTATTATCATGGGAATATTGAAAGAATATGATCCTCTATGATGCAAGAATGATGAAGAATGTAGATTTCAGAAGTTTTCACTTCAAATTTAAGAAAGACACTAAAGTATTTGAAGATGTAGAAGTGTGTGATGACTTGCATTACATCAAATATTAAGGAGTTGAAGGTTATTGTTTTTGGACTAGAGGGTGAAAAGACTCCGGGTTCAGATAGATTCCAAGATTTTTTCTACCAAAATTTCTGGGATGTATTGAAGATGACCTTTTGGAAGTGGTTGAGGGGTCAAGATTCAAAGGTTTTTTTCTGAAAGACTTCAACAACACCCTTGTTTTTTTGATCCCCCCGAAAGGAGAAATTTGAATCCTTTGAGGAATATCGCCCCATATCCTTGTGCAACTAAAACTACAAAATAATCATGAAAGTTGCAACAAATATATTAAAAAAGGTGTTGGATAAATTGAGCGTATTCACATCCAATAGATCAATTGTTGATGGCATTATTGTTGCGCATGAGGCTATTCATTCCATTAGATCAAGAAATATTAGGAATTTTTTTGTTAAACTTGATATTAGAAATTCTTATGACAAGATAGATAGATAGTTGCTTATTAAGGTGTTGAAGTAGATTGGGTTTGGAAACTCTTGGGTTGAATAGATCAAAGGAATAATTTCAGAATATTGTGCTTCTATCCTTGTCAATGGAAGTCTGCAAGGCTTCTTCACTACTTCAAGGGGGATCTGTCAGGGTGATGCAATTTCACCATTTCTCTTCATCTATATGGTTGAAGTCCTTGGAAAAATGATCACAAGAAGGAGAATTCAAGGTCAATGGAAGGGTGTATAAATTGCAAGAGGAGCGGATCCGACCTCTCATTCTTTATTTTCTAATGATACCTTTTTAATGGGAGAGGCATCTATGAGGGAAGAAAGACTAATGAAAATATTTTTAGACATCTACAAACAAGCATCAGGCCAATGTATTAATTGGCAGAAATTTGAGATCTATGTTTTCAACACAGAACCCAACTCTTAGAAGGATATTGCAAGGTTCTTTGGTGTGCGGATTGGAAAGATTCCTGATAAGTTTCTTGGTATCCCCCCCCTTTTTTTCCGATCCAGGTAATTCTTATTTATGGAAAGACTTAATAGATGGATATATCAGGAATATGGAGGTTTGGAAGAGTCGATGACTCACTTTGGTTGGAAGGATATTAATGTTGAAGACAATGATCTCTGTAATGCCACTTTATTCAATGACATGTTTGAAGATTCTAGCTAAGGTTATCAAATTTATTGAACAAAAAATGATAATTTTTTTTGGGAATGGTAATTAAGAACAAGACAAGATCCTCTCCTAGCCTGGGACTAGATTTGCAAGCCAAAGGGTGGTGGGGGTGCAGGCCTTCAGAATTGGAAGTTGATGAATGAAGAAATGGGTTCTAAGTTGGTATGAAAAATGTATCAAAGACCAAATTAGAGATGGGTATAGATATTGCAAGCTAAGTATTTAGATAGTGGGGAAAGGGAGAGAATTTTGATAATTGACAATCCGCCAACGAGATTGAATTTATGGAACTTCATTGTAAGTTACAGGCCTGTCATCAATAATCATTTGACATGGCAAGTGGGGAGAGGTAATCAAGCTAGATTTTGGTTCGAATCTTGAGATGAACAATTGGCCTTACAGTAGGGTGACATACATAAACATTTATTACGACAACAAACTAGAAATGGGAAAATAAGATTTTTGATTTCTTAGAGCTAGAAGGAAGGGATTTAGGCGAGGACTGTAAATGGAAGAACCCAAAATTTTTGGGGTTGAATGAAGTGGATCTGAATCGGTTGAAAGAAATTTTAAGGCATATAGCTTTAGCCCTCTCCAATAATCCAGATGCAATTATATGGCGTGGATCAAAAAGTGGGAAGTATTTGGTGAAAGTAGGATATTTTCTTTTGGAGAATGAGGCAATAAGTGAGGAATGGGTTGAACGGGTGTGCTAGGACAAATTTTATTTTCCAAAGGTTGGTGCATTTACTTGGTTATCTGGAAGAGGTAGAATTTTGATAGGGGATAGATTGAAAATGATTGGTTTTGTTGGGCCTTTTAAATACTTTTTGTGTAATAAAGATGAGGAGACTTTAGACTATCTTCTCCTCAATTGTGAATTTTCATTGGCAAGCTAGAAATTTTCCTTACAAAAATTGGGGTGGCAAGGTCCAATACCCCAATTTTTTTTGGGATTGGATATCTTCATGGTTAATACTAAAGGAGAAATCCACATTCTCATCCATTAGGCATTTGGATCCTTCAACAACACTTTGGGAGATTTGGAAAGAGAAAAATTGAAGGTTCTTTCAAGACAAGGAAGAGAATATCAATAGACTCTTAATGAGGTTGGAGAGAGCCATATCAGAATTGTTAAGTAATGTTGCCACACAAATTAACATAAATAATATACCATTTAATCAAAATTATAGCAAGATACAAGCAAGCTGGCCTCTCATTAAATTTAGGCTTGTTCATGGGCTGATGAGGGTTCAACCTCAAGGTGCAAAAGGAAAAATGGAAGTTTGGAGACCACCGAAAAAGGGGTGCTTGGGAATATCTAGGATAGGATATGTGGAAAGAGATGAGGGAGGCAAAATTTATATGATAGGAACAAAGAGACTTCCAAGAGGATATAACAATGACGCTGAATATCCTGCTGCAGTGAATGTGATTTTAATGGAAATGAAGTTGAGAGTGAGGAACATCCACCTGGAAGGGGATTCAGAAATAATTATTAATGGTATAATAGAAGGGGAACTAGATACTTGGTATTTTAACAAGCATATTCAAAGGATCAATAATTTGTTAGAGACTTTTGAGGAGTTTAAAGTGACTCATGTTTTGTGGGAGGTGAATGAGGTCGCAAATAGATTATCTAATTTGGGAGTGAAAATTGTATACCATAATGAGCATGAATTTTTAGAATATTGTAGGGATTCAATTTGATGCATCAACATAACAGTTGGTGATCTACCTTTAGCATATCTAAATTATTCTAAACGGGATTTTACTTGATTGTTGGTTGTCGAACGGGGACTTTGGAGTTAGTCAAGATATTTGGAATATAAATTTTCCTTTGGGTGATGATTGTTTGATGATGGTGGCACCATGACATTGTCATCTCCACATCATGCCTTTTTGGCTGAGATAAGCATCGGGAGGATTCTAAAATTTTCTAGATTGGTTACGCATATATGAGTGGATTGTAGTGCAATCTTCCTGATTGCGACTTTCTTGATTGTGACTAGTGGTGTGGTGTGTTAATGAGAGATCCTATTATGGAGGCTAATTTTTCTTTGAACTCACCAAATCAATTGTCTAGTTTTAGAGGGGATATTAGGATTAGAAGGCTACATAGTATTTTAAAGTTCGATGAGATAGGGTTTGGGGATGCATTTGGAAGCTGTCTAGGGAGGAATTTATGAATACTGATATAAGGCCAAGGAAAAATTCATAAATTTCCTCTCTCTCTTTATAGCTTGGGAACTCCAACTTGGAAGTCATGGGGAGGCATTGAAAGTAATGCAAATGTCTGTAAAGCCTGAATGGGCTGGAAGAACATTTCCAGTGGTGGGGCATGCAGAACTAAGGGTAGGGAAAAGAATAGGGGAGGGTCCATGGAAGTTTGTGGAAGGTGCAACCAGGGATTTTCAACCTTTTATCATTTGGGTCTCATTTAAGCCAAAGGAATTTCAGATTGAAGATGCCCGGAGGGTTGGAATGAGTTGTGGTTGTATGTCCAAGCTGAAAAAGAGGAGAGGGTTAGGATTGAGACAGAAAGGTGGAGGAAGATGAAGCTTACTCCAATGAAGTCCTTCGCAAAACTATGACCAGTTGGGGTCAAAGGTGTTGTGAGGTAGGTTAAGGAAAGGAAGAAGTGCAAGGTGGACACCCATGGTAGAACCTTCATCCCCAATGTCTCAAAGGAAGAAATGATGCAAAAATAGCTCTAGTGAGTGGGTCTGTGACTATTCAGACATTTTTTTAATCTCTATGTTGCATAGATTTGGCCCAATTTTGTTTCTTATGTCATATTATAGCTTATGGTATATGAAATGATAGTAAGCTTATCTAGGTGTGGTTTTCGTTAGAACTAGTATCTATATTTTATGCAAAATTATGAATCGTAAGCCCCAATGACATAGAAATGAGAAGTTTTTGCAGAATGTGGATGAATGTTAGGTAGCCAGAGACATATTTTCCAACTCGAGTGGCTCAAGATGTAAAAATTATATTGATATCAATAAAAATATTATATTACCGATAAAAAAAATCAGTTAACTTCCCAATCACTCTACTCTAACTTATCAATCAATTCAGTTATCAAATCAATCTATTTAGTCTTCAAATCCATCTAACTAGTCTTCTGATCAATCAATACATATGACTAACCAATCTATCCAGTCAACTCTTCAATCAATTCACTTCACTGATCAATCTATTTAGTTAACTGATCAATCTATCGTGTTGACTAGGCAATCAAGTAAGTTGAACTCCCAACCAATTTGAGTTCACTCTTCAATAACAAATAATATGTCCCAATAGTCATGAAATCACGATTGAAACCCCAAAATTATTATAAATAGAGAGTTTATTATTGTATTTGGTAACCACACATACACTTCAAACTCTTATATTGTCACATCAAGCTCTCATTGTGAGAACCCACATTGCTTGAAGAAGGAGAAAAAAAAAGGAGGATCAAAATGGTTTTCATATGCTATTATTGTTTTTTTATTTGATTGATTATGCATTCCTTTTTGTGATTTCCTCATTTGATATTGGAGGTTTTGTACTAACTTGCATTAATAGATCTTTGTGTGGTAATATTTGTGTATGATTGTAGGTTATCCTGATATATTTTACCTTGATTACAACTGGTGAAACCAACGTGAAGTGATGAGCTTCTAAAACTAATATTTTTCTCGTGATAAATAGTTATAGGTTACAACGATGCACTTGATAGCTTGTTTTGACGCACTCATGCAAATGATGCAACACACTTGATAGACTATATCGACACACTGATAGACCTGGATTGACGTAGTTACAGAACTCAAGTGATGCACATTATGCCCTTATGCAACACACTTTCTTTCTTACTCTTAATTTGATCTTTTTGTTGCTCATTATGACTACTCTATTTAATGTTTTTGCTATTGTCATTTTACCTTTAATTCTAAATATTTCACTGTGTTATCTATCTACCATGTTCGGGTATTTGCTATTGATTTATTTGTTTTCACGATCAAAATCCTATTACTAATTTGTCTCTTCTCTCTATTTTGACGTAGATATACTGATAGAGTGACACACTTACCTCCCTGGTTTGATGTAGTCATACCTATAAAAAGACAAACTTGGAAACCCAGAGCGACACACTTGGTAACCAAGATCGCCACACTATTAACCTGAAATGTAACACTCACAACCCTAAAGAGACACACTTGCCTGAAAAAATATTATTTTCTATCTTAAAATCATGTTTCTCTATTGTAAAAAGACAAATTTTGCATTGTACAAAAGACACAAATGCAAACATGAAAATGCACAATCAACTAGTTAAACACAAGAAAGTTGACATCCAAGAACCAGTTGAACATATATATATATATATATATATATATATATAGATAGATAGAGAGAGAGAGAGAGAGAGAGAGAGAGAGAGAGAGAGAGAGAGAGAGAGAGCATAACAAAGTACTAGCTCAGAAACTACGAATCAAAGCATTAGAAGTAGAAATGAATACAGAGGTCTTTTCAATGCTTATTTGGACAAGGTAAGTAGAATCACTCAAAAAAATTATTGTCGTTCCACTAACCCTAGTGCACACATGGATTACCAAAATTGATTGCTATATCATTAGGGTTTTTGGTACTACCATTTTTTTTAAAGCTTGTGGCATAGAAGCAATGTTAACACTTTTAATCTAAAATCAATCCATTTTTATTTTGGTGCTTAAAAATAATAGTGTATGTGAAAACATCACAAGCTTGGGGTCAATAATTGAACAAGGTGTGTATATATAAACTATACCTTCATGAAATTAAGGTGCAATCTATCAATTCTATGGAAACAAAAGTCTAATTCAATTCAAAGAATTGACAAAATAACATTTAGCATTCCATGGCTCTCTAACTAAGCATGCTAATGAAGCTCTCAGCCTTAATTTCCATTAGTGAGAGTCCTAGAATGATAATTTATGTATGATGATGCCTAATCTAGCTCTCAACTCTCAAAATGCAATGCAATTTATTCAGTTATGCTCTGAATTTGTTAAATTATGCTCTCAAATGCTATGCTCTTGATAAAATTCTCTATAGTGTAGATGCAATTTCTCATGAATGTCTAGGATGAATAATGCTCTTAAAATGCATGGTATTTATAGGATTTCCCAAGGGTAGGGGGTAGAGTTAAGTTGATCGTGATCAAATCTTGGTTGAGTTGAATGATTTCAAATGGAGAGACCATTTAAATGGTGGTCTGAAAGGTTGGGACAAAGAGACAAATTGAGTGGTGAGGATGCTAAAGAGTTAAATGAGTGATCAAGATTGCAGAGTTTGGAGTGATCCATGTGCTTTCAATTCTTGATTCTCATTGGCTCTTCAAATTCTTGTCTCCTTTTTTGAAATAAAATAGGATTTTATTAATTCAATTAATTAATTAAATTAGCCATGTAAGGGAATAGGTTAATTTTGATTTTTAATCTAAACTATACAAATTAATTGATTAAATCAATTACATAGCTTTGATTAATCCCTTTTAGGCTTAGATTTAATTAATTGATCCTTTGATTTGATGTAATTTAGTCCCATTTGATTGAATTAATCTATTTGATTTCATATAGTTGCCTTTTGATTTGATTAAATACACTTGACCAATTTTAGGTGTCTACAAATGTCCCTCTTTGAATTGATGTGCGAAGCACATTGATTCAAAGAAAATTGATATCCTGATCTGATTGATTGATTTGATCTGATTTGATATGATAAAAATGTCTGATGTAAAACCCTGATTTGGTAATCTGATATGAAACCCTAATGTGAAACTTGGTGCCAACTTGATGTTTGATGAGAAAGCTTGATGTGAAAAATTGATGAAGGATAATGCAGAAATGCCCCACTGATAGAAAATTAAAATTTTAATGCCCAGATGTGAATGACGCATATTTGATTGATGCAGAATAGATAAAAATGATGTTGCCCCCAGATGATAAGAAAAAAAATTCCAAAATGAACTCCTGATGTCGATACATTGATGCCCCCTTGGGAAATGAATCCAAATGATTTAGGATGATGCGGGTTGAGATTGGAATTTTTTTATTTGTTTCACGATAAAATAAATTTGAATATGCCTTGGTTATGAGAGAATTTGATGCCAATAGCTATGATTGAGAAAATGTTGGTGATGTTTTAGATGCGTTGATGATGTTTGGATATCACTTGATGCTAGTCAGAATCACTAGGTTGATGTTGTAATGATGTCAATTTGATAGGATATGTAGGTTGATGGATTGATTTGATAAATTGATAATTTACTCTCAATATCTAGAGAGATGAACAAATCGATGCGCTCAAGATGAGAAAATATATGATAGGATAAATGATTGACGTTAAATGATCAATTGGATGATCTGACTGATTGATATTTGATTTAATTGAAAAATAGACTTTCCTCTAGAACACTGATGGTGTGAGGCTTATAGATATGGACATTTGATATGATTCAGGTGAAAATATAGGTATAAGTGAAGGACAGAGTTGGGTTTCCCTTAGATGATCAGATGGTTAGGTTGCTCCTAGGTGAGTAGATGCATAGTGATGATATCCTTGATGTAGCATTGATCATTTCATGGATCAAACATTTGATGATGTAACTGTATGCCTCTCTTCATGATTCATGGTTCCCAAGCTTTCCAAAGGCGAGGATTAGTAGCAAAAGTTTTACAAATGATAGTAATCAAGCACACAATAAATACTAAAATGAATAACTTGAAACGTAACCAATAGAATGTACAAGCACAAGAAAGGAAAACAAATAAATGCAAACCCCAAAGCGCTTGAAGCTTTTATTGTCTCTCTCTACTCCTTCTGAAACCCTGTTCTTTGATGCTCAGTATTGGTGTGGGCAGTGTCTATGACTTGAGAAGTGTCAAGAATTTGCTAATTGAAATGTGTGTGTGATCGCAAGATGGCTTGAATGCTAGAACCAAACTGACATAGTAATGACACATGAGAGCTTGAAATCCTGGATCCTTCAAATGGTTGTGAAGGGTTTATTATATAGGAATTGGGGATGAAATGAACGGTTGAGATCAATCCTAGAGATAGGGAGATGAACGGTTGAGATCAAAGGGAACTGGAGAAGCCATCAGTAAACTCCACTTCTTAATTTGGTAAAGAGGAGATAGAGTTTGATTGACTAAAGAGCTAATGGTGAGTTACCTTTTTGAACTGGAGAGATGGGTGGAGTAACCCATGTGATCTGATTGGAGTTATCTCTTTGAAGATAAATGAATATTTAAATAAAGTTTTCAACATGTGAGATAATTGAATTCTTTTTTTTGATTTAGAATTGCTTTATTTGATGAAATTAAATTAATTTAATTAGTAAGTTTAAATATTTGAATTTAAACAATAGGAAATTGAATTTAATTAATTAATTAATGGTAATTAATCAATTAAGGTTAATTAATTAAATAAAATTAAATATTTAATTAATTTTGGGAATTTGATTAGATGATTTGGGGAATGAATTTAGAGGAAAATAGATGATTAATTAATGACTAAAAACCATTAATTAATAGATGAAAATTAGTGTTTTTAATGTAAAGTTGCAAGCCTGTCCATTTTTGGGTGTCTACATTTGCCCCTCTTCGATGCGATGTGACTTGTCGCAGTGTGTCAAAGATTCTTTAATTTTGATTCTGCCCCAGCGATAGTAGGTGTATTTATGCCCCCTCAACAAATTTGAGCAAAAAGTCAGGACATGAGTGTTAATTTGTTGAAACCGTAATTTCTGAATCTGGGTAGTTGACTGATTTGAAAAAAATGCCTTATATTGCCCCTGATATTGAGTGTGGAAGTTTCCGGGGACCGGGAAGAAAAAATCAGACCTCCTTGTGAAATTAGGGTTTTTGAAAATCCCTATAAGTAGCCAAGAGGACCATTCATTTGTCACATTGCGATCTTGGAGCTCTTGATTTCTTGGTGAGCTTTGCTTTAGTTTTCTCTGCTTTTTCTCTTATTTTCTTGCGATGGTGGGTCTTCCTGGTGTGACACATATTTTCGACCGAGTCCATACTTATTAGAGACCAACTAGCGCAGGACGTCCAATGAGTTTTATCACTTTGTGTGTCATTAATACCTTCATTTATTGCTTTCAAAATTTGTAGTTTTTTGAAAATTTGCATGATGTGCTGCAATCAGTTGCAATTTTGCCACAATTGCGGTGTACATGCCGCAATTGCTGGTTAGAAACTACAATTGATAAGTGTACCGCAATTGCAAGCTTTTTATGCCACATTTGCATGGTGTATGCCAAAATTGTATGTTATGTTTCACATTCACATAAGAGTTCCACATTTGTAGGTTTTATTACCACAATCACTTTTTTAGAACTGTCTGCGTGATTTCCTTATTTGATATCTATATATTATAGCTCCTAATACTCTCCTGTATGACTGTTACTGATAGTTTTCTGATTTATTGCTGTGTGAAGTTCACTGGACGGATTCTGCGCTATTGAGAGTCGAGACCGGCAGGTCTTGTTCACAGGGTCCAACTCTTAGAGGATGAGAGGTCAGTACTTAGGGCTTTAGGTTTGTAATGGATTTGTTACATGCTAGAGATCACGACCAATAGGGGTCTGATCTCAGCTCTTGTAGAGAGATGACATTCCGAGACATGCACTTTCTGGTTACCCACTGGAGAGTGCACTATTACCTTGAAGGATGTGTACCACTTCCTTCAGTTGCCAATCCAGGGTGCACTTGTAGAGTATTCTACCCGACCTGGCATCATTGCTTTGACTGAGCTATCTGGATTGCCTCGAGATCAGCTTGATTTGTCCAGTGCGTATGCTATTTCATGGTCCCGATTTGGTTTGGGCCTTGATAGGTTGAGTACTTTGCTAGGTAGTTTGATATGTGGTATCTTATGCCCTGATTGTTGCCAGTGTGGATTTTCTGTTGGCTTTGGTTCCATTTTGCAGAGTATGGTTTGAGATCAGATTGTGTATGTATGGGGGCCATGTGTGTTGGCACATATGCACTTTCATATGTTTTATGCAGCTTACCTTAATGGTCAGTCACTCGGTTGTGGTGCGACTCTGCTTCAGATATGGACATGGGAGCACATAGCTATTTGCCGCCCTGTTGGTACACGTGCTCTTCCTGTCGATAGGCCTTATGTTTATATGTATGATGGAGCTATCATTCAAACTCACATGGGGCATTTGACATACTGGTGACAATAATTAGATGTGATTCCTTACTTCATTTGGAGGCCCTATAGAGATTGCCCTGTCTGGGATGGAGAGGACATCCATCTTCCCTTCTGTCGTCAGTGAAGATACTTGATTGGTCGTGTGATAGACCATGTGCATATGATTGAATTTCACAACACCGAAAGGGTGTTGCGTCAGTTTGGTGAGTGATAGGATGTGTCTGATTCATACACTTACTTTGCTTGTAGGTCGAGAGAATTTTCCATTTGGGGTGGTGTAGTATCACTTGATGCCGCCCGTCATGAGTTTGCATGTTTACTTCCTATTGCATGGACATGGCGTTCAGCTACTGCAGATGCATGTTTGTCTTGTTTTCTGATTGTTTATGTAATTTCCTTACTACTTTCTGATACTTGGTTATCTTCTTTTTTATACCCTTGTCTTCCTCTATTGTGATACTGATACTTGAATTTGATCTCTTGCAGGCACCACACCACAGTATGATGCACATTGGGTGCAGGCCCAGCCAGTTGCACTGACGGATGTCTCTCATCCTGTGGCTAGGACTATTATGAGGAGGGCTCGATAGGTACAATGAGGGAGAGGAGGTCAGGATGGAGGGAGGGATGGTGGCCATGATGGAGGGAGAGGTGGAGGCCGAGATGGTGGACGGGACGGTGGGAGAGATGGTGGGAGGGGGAGNNNCGATCCTGGTCCAGGGGGTGCTGGTGGTGGAGTGAGGACTAGAGGTGGATGGAGTGGTGGCTGATCCAGTACTGCTAGGGTTGGTTTGAGCACTATCCTAGAGGATGAGGAGGCGATGGAGGAGGATGCACCCCAGTTGGTACGGAGAGTACGCCGACAGACTGGTGTTGTTTTGGCTCTGAGAGAGGAGGACAAAGTAGTGATTGAGGATGTTGATGTTGAGATTGGGGATATAGATGTGGATTCTCTAGATGCGCAAAGTGTAGAGACTAGTTCCTCGACTGGTAGTGGTAGTACTGGCAGCAGTACGGGCGAGAGCTCTGATAGTGATGGTGATGGATTGGGGGATAGGGTTGAGGAGGGATATATGGATGTAGCCATGGGTGGTATGGAGGATGATCCCTCAGAGCTGGAGCGGCTTACACAGTAGGTATAGGATCTCCAGGCTAGGCTTGCTTCTGCTGATGCCCGTGCTACAACATTTGAGGCCCAGGTTACAGCGGTCGAGTCTAGAGAGTGACAGGCTCGAGCAGAGGTTCGGTCATTTATTGACAGTGTACAGGACGCCTCTCATCGAGATGTCCTTGATCAATACTATAGATCTAGGCATGATGCCTAGAGAGAGATCGAGTATTGGAGGCGCCATTATGAGGGTGCAGTTCTTGTAGAGCAGAGGGTGCCTAGTTACATAGCTTCCCAGAGATTGAGCAGGGCCCAACGATCATAGAACAGTGGTGTTGGGGCTCTTGGTTCATCACAGAGACCAAATTATGATATGCCACCCCCTCGTCCACCTCCTAGCGAGGGTGGGGGTAGCACATGTTGATCCCATTTATGTATCATGTACCATTTTTATAGTGATGTCATTTGATATACTCTGAGTAGTATCCATTTTTGTATCCCGACAAACTGATATTTATTGATATATATGTTGATTACCTTCCTTTGTTCAGACTTGCGACCATACATTGTAATCAGATAGTTTGATTTATATGAGATGCAGCTTGTGTTTTTGATATGATGTGCATTTTTTTACTTGCTATATGTATGATTCTACATGATTTGGTGATTTAGATGATGAGATGTATATGCAATATGATTCTATTATGTAGACTAGTATATGGATGATTTACTTTTCCTATGATACTGACATGTATATGCAGGATGGTGGAAATGAAATGCATGTTTATATGAGATGTTTCTGGATGCATGTGATTTATGATTTACCATGTATGCAACTACTATGTTTTTTTCATTTTCTGATACACTTAAATGTAATGAATGCAATCTATTATGCACAAAATATCTGAGAAATGCATGTGTTAATTAGAAAGAAGTTAGTTTGGATAGATGTTCTCTGAGATTGATCTAATAGAATGGAATGATAGAAATGATTTCCTTTTTGCTTTTTTTTTTTTTTGATAGATATGATTTGATAGAAAGGATGAGAATCCCAAGTCGCTGCCCCTGTTTCCAATATTTGTCATCATTGCATCTTTTTTTTTTTTTTTTTGTATTTTTTGAAATTCTGAAGAGAGTCCAATGTATCCAGATCACATACCACCCGGATACCACCACGAACTCTTGATAAGTGGAAGGAGTAGAGAGATTGACTAGAAAGAGAACCTAGTGCACCCAAATATTGACCATCTGGGTTCAACTATGTTCCCTGTTTGAAAATAAAGAGAGCCAAAAGCACCCAGACATTGACCATCTGGATACCGCTTGTCCTCTGAATTAACTAAAGAAAAGAAACCAAGATAGAACTCCTATGCACCCATAGTCCATCTAGATAACACCGTGATCTCTTGATTCCGAAAGGGAAATCCAAAGCAAACAAGATAGAACTCCTACGCCCCTAGAGTCCATCTGGATAGCATCGTGAGCTCTTGTTTGCAACATAAAGGGAAAGACCATAGAAACCAAGATAGAACTCCAACATGCTCAGAGTCCATCTGAATAGTGCTACGAGCTCTTGATTCTATAAACCAAACAAGAAAAATAAAAGAGAAGGAATATCCAATTCTTTCCCAGGGTTAAGCTCAGATCGTGGAACTGTGTGGTTGCTAGATAAGTGACAGTGCCTATCACATTTATCCTAAATCATCATGGCCCTGAAATCGAAGTGAACATTCAACAGACAACAATCAAAGAAAATAAGTCATGATTTATCATAGCTACTCTCCTTACATGGTGGATCCTGGAGTAGCGTAAGAACATAACCGTGAAATATAGACTGACATCTGACCGATTGACTGACCTAGTCAACATTTGTTTTGGATGGTTACTTGATGCAGTTGGATTCTCTTGATTGGCTTGACTCTTTGGATAGGCTTGATTGGATTGATTGCTTGAGTGTGTCTGGTTTTACTGATAGATTACTCATATAAGACTAACCTGTCTGGTTTGAGCGTATCCATCACCGTGTAAGATGATTGACATGATTTGATTGATTGATTGTGATCATGTTGGCAGCTGATCAAGTTGTGTCAGATGGGCCCCATGCTAGTTCTCAAAGCTCATGATTGTGACAATTGATATCTTGGCTTGGTCACCAGTTGCTTGCTGATTGATCTGATAGATTGATAAAGCTGTGTTAGATGAGCCCAATGCTGATTCACAAAGCTCATGATTATGACATTGATTGACTGGGCATGATTGCCCTTTTCTCTCTTGATAACCAAGTTGGTTTTATTGTTTGGAATTTTGCAAATTTTTGAATGTTTTTTTATGAAGATTGATTTTCTCAGAACATTTTGATCTTTTTTAGGATTTTTGATGTGTTTTTTTATTTTTAGGGATTTTTTCAGGACATTTAGAATTGCCCCCTAGTCTGGTGGACCAGTATTAACCATGGGTAAGTGTTTGGTTCTCAGAGGGGAGTGTGCTTCTGGATACAGCTTGGGTAGTCAGTCTTGCATTTGAAATATGCTCAAACTCTTAGAGTTCATTGATGGTGAAGCTGGATTTGAACACTTGGTTCCTGTTTGTTAGGTTTTCACCAAGGTACCTACTCAATAGTGCCTGTTTGCCAGGTTTTCAATCAGAGAGCGATTTTGTTTCTCTTTAAATTTTTTTTTCTTTTTTGATTTATTTGTTGTCGCCAAGGCGCCTGATTGCCAGGTTTTCACCAAGGTAACTTTTGTATTTTCTCTTTTTTTTTGATATTTTCTAGAGATGTAGATAGGTGCCTTAACCATAGAGACCTCAAGGGTAGAACCTCTTTAGATGCATGCTATTGATGTATCTGGGGAGATGATCTCCTTCTGGTGTCGCTAGTATGAATTCCCCACTCTGAGTAGAGATAACAATGACAAATGGGCCTAGCCAGTTAGGCTCAATTTTTTTGGGTTTGACTCTCTTTGTTTGGTTCTTTTGATTTTCCATGAGGAAAAGGTCTCCTACCTCAAATGTTCATGGCTTCACCTTCTTGTGATAGTTTCTTCTAAGGCGATTCTGATAGCCTTGTAAGTGGTCGAAGGCATGTTGTCTTCTTTCATCTAGTAACTCCAGTTCACTGAGCCTTGCTACTCTGTAGTCTTCATCTGAAACCAGGTTCTTTAATAATATCCTTAGGGATGGGATTTCCACTTCAAGGGGTAATACTTCCTCTGATCCATAGACTAGGGAGAAAGGAGTGGCTCCTGTAGGTGTTCTCACACTAGTTCTGTATGCCCATAATGCGGGACTAAGCTGTAAATGCCATTCTCGCCCTGATTCGTTCACTGTTTTCTTCAAGATTTTCAAGATTGTCTTGTTTTTAGCTTCGGCTTGGCCATTCCCTTTAGGATAATAAAATTAGGAGAACCCTTGCTTGATATGGAATTTTTCGCATAGCTCTTCAACATCCTTGTTTTGGAAAGGTGTACCATAATCTGTCAGGATAGTTTGAGGGATCCCGTATCGACAGATAATGTGGTTAAGTATGAACATTGCTATTTTCTTTCCAGTTATGTAAGTGAGGGGAATTGCTTCCACCCACTTAGTGAAGTACTCTATTGCTACTATGATGTATTTGTGTCCATTTGCTGAAGAAGGTGTAATTTTTCCCACTAGGTGAAATCCCCACATGAAAAATGGCAATGGTGATGTGATAGGATTTAGTTCCTGGGCTGGTGCATGGATGAGGTCTCCATGAATCTGACACTATCTACACCTTTGTACATGTTTGTGTGCATCTATCTCTATTGTGGGCCAATAGTATCCCATTCAGATGATCTTCTTAGCTAAGTTGTTGCCACCTCCATGGGTTCCACAAATTCCTTCATGTACCTCATACAAAGCTTTTTGGGATTCCGTGGAAGTGAGACATCGTAGTAGCGTTCTGTCTAGACTTTGTCTATATAAAGTAGTTGAGAGGATGATATACCTAGAGGCTTGATGGATGAGGGACTTTCTCTGGTTCCTAGACAAGTTGGGAGGTAAGACACTATTTTGGAGATAGTTATAGACATCTTGGTACCATGGGGATTCAGGACCAACAAGGACGCATGCTAATTATGTGATGGATGCCTAATGTGATGGCACCAAGAGTTGCTCTACTAGAAACTAGAATCTTGTTTCATTGCCTGGCATATCAATCAATGATGCTATGGTAGCTATCACATTTGCAACTTTGTTCTGTGCTCGTAGTACTTGCTCGAAGAAGATGTAATGGAACTTGGTGCATAGTGTTTCCATCTGTGCTCTGTATAGTATGAGCTTCTCATCTTTGGTCGTATAATCATTGTTGACTTGACTGATGATCAACTGTGAGTCTCCAAAGACCTTAAGGTTCTTGATTCTTCATTGAATTGCTATTTTTAAACTGATGACCAGTGCTTCATATTCTGCTATGTTGTTTGTGCATGGGAAGTTGAGTCTGAAAGACTTTGGAATTGTATCATGATCTGGAGTGATAAGCACTATCCCTGCCCTTGCACCATGGTTCATGCATGACCCATCAAAATATAGTTGCCATACCTCGATTGCTGGTTGTAGTGTCATAATAGATTTGTCAGGAAAGTCAAAAATAATAGGCTGATGGTCCTAAATGGGTGGCTCTGCTAATTGATCTGTGATCACTTGCCCTTTGATGGCCTTTCTGTCTATGTACTCAATGTCAAACTCACTTAGGATCATTACCCACTTTGCAAGTCTTCCAGTGAGCGTTGCTTTTCTTAGGAGGTACTTTAAAGGATCAATATGTGCAATCAACTTTGTTTGGTGACTCAACATATAATGTCTCAACTTCTGGGAAGTGAAGTCAACTGCAACTCATGAATTTTCAATTGGTGTATAGTTGAGCTCATATCCTACCAATGTTTTGCTTAGATAATAGATGACCCTTTCTTTACCTGTGTCATCATGTTGTGCCAGGAGTACTCCTAATGCTGATTCCATTGTTGAGATATACAAAAGCAATGGTCTACCTTGGACTGGTGGTACCAATATAGGAGACTTGAGGAGGTAGTCCTTGAATATTTGGAATGCTTGGTCGCATTGCTCGGTCCATATGAATTTGATGTCTTTGTGCAGTAGATGTTGGAATGGGTAGCACTTATCTGCTAGCTGAGCTATGAAGTGTCTGATTGATTGGAGCCTTCCTTGTAATCCTCTTAGTTGCCTCAGGTTCGATGGTGGAGGCATGTCCAATATTGCTTTGAATTTCTCTGGGTCTACTTCGATGCCTCTATGTGACACTATGAACCCCAGTAACTTTCCTTCTATGACACTGAATCCACATTTCTTTGGGTTTAGACGAACCTTGAATTCTTGCATTCTATCAAAGATTGGTCCTAATACTTGTAGATGATCCTTGCGAAGCATTGACTTGGCTAGTATGTCTTCCACATAGTCTTCCATTGTTTTGTGGATGAGATCATGAAATATAGTTGTCATATCCCTTTGATATGTCACACCAACATTTTTGAGGCCAAATGGCATGACATTCCAATAGTAAGTTCCCCAAGGACATGTAAAAGTTGTTTTATGTTGATCCTCTGGTGTAATCCTTATCTGATTATACCCTGAAAAGTCATCCATGAGTGATAGCATTTGATGTCCAACGGTTAGATCTACTATCATATCAATGTTGGGTAAGGGAAAGTCATCCTTGGGACAAGCTATGTTGAGATCTCTGAAGTCTGTACAAATCCGTATCTGATCACTATGCTTTGTAACTGGTACCAAGTTAGATATCCAGTCTGCGTATGGTATAGGTCTTATGAATTTAGCATCCAGGAGCTTTTTCAACTCTGCCTTGACTAGCAATGCAACATGGGGATGCATCTTTCTCAGCTTCTCCTTGACAGGTTTGGCATTGGGTAGCAATGGGAGATGGTGTAGTACTAGCTCTAGATCTAACCTTGGCATATCCGAGTAGGACCATGAAAAATTGATCATCTTTGCCTTGAAGAAACTGATGAACTATTCTCTCTCCTCTGGGGTGAGTGATTTTTCCAAGTATATGTTCTTTGGGTTCTTGTCATCTCCCAAATTGACTTCCTCTATTTATTTTGCTAGTAATGCTGATTTCTCCTTTGTCAAGGGGAGGAGTTCCTTCTTTCCATCTTCTAGTGCCTCAGTGAGGTTTTTGCTAGAAGATGTCTTGTTTTAGCCTTTTATCATTCTTTTGTTCTTTTTTCTTTTGTGGACTGGAAAGAGGAGCTGCCTCCCTAAAATATGTCACTCTGTCGAGGTTAATGGAGAAGCCTGCCTTGTGGTCTCCTGATGGAATGCCTTCCCTAAGTCCTATGAAATCAACAATAGCCTCATCGTTCTCGAAGACATCTAAATCAGGGTTCCTTGTTGATCCCACTTTATTAGCTCTGGGTTTACAAGATAAATACTTTCATGGTTGTTTGACTCTGGTTGACTGAAAGGGACTATAGCTATGGTTCCTACAAAACTGGACTTTGATGTGGATGCACCACTTGAGGTTTGATAAATGACATGCTTATCTATGCAGGGTTGTCCGGTAATGGACAGTTGGTCAAATAAGTCTTCTAGGTTTATGATAGTGTCTGACCGAGGGGAATAATCTGGGATCGATGGTTCAGAGTCATTAAAGGATCTCCACTCATACTCATGGGAGTCTGTCTCAATAGAACGCTCTTCAGATGTCTCACTTCCTTTGTTATCGTCGATTGCGATGTGGAGGTCTATTCGGGTTTGTGTGGTTCCCTCTTCTACGGGAAACAACTGTGCTAATATGTTGCTTATCAAGACATGTTCTATATTGTACCCCCGATGCATCTCTGCTATTTGTTCCTAATCAACTTGGATATCTTGGATTATAGGACCGATTGTTTGTTGTCCATAGCCCAACCCTCTCTTATTTCTCTGGGTTGGCGGGAGAGACAATTCCATTATGCCTTGTTATCTTTCCCCCAGGCCGGTTGTACCATCATACCCAAATCTTTGTAACATTGTACAACCATTACCATAGTTTGACAAGGGTAGGGTTTGTCAGATTGTCTCTTGTGGGTCTTGGTATAACCATGTACTGATATCTTGTTCAAATAGCTTTTCTTCTGCAATGTCTGGCCATCGGACAAAGGTTGTGGGCGGACATCTGAATAGAACAGGCTACGGAGTTTCTATTGTAATAATAGGTTGTGGCATGCCATAAGTTCTCAGGCTCTGAGGCATGTGCGTGATGGTGAAAGCCTCTTCATATCTATACTCACCACAACCTTTTTTGATGATGGAAATTTTGCCCGCTTGTCGTTTGACGTCCTTAGGATTTGAATCTGAAGAGGAAGGAATACTTGCATCTTGGTTAATGACTATCTTTCCTGCTGTCCGTGTGACATCCTTGGGATTTGAATCTGAAGAGGATGGGATGCTTGCATCTTGGTTTGAGGGTACCTGGTTATCAGTGCTGATTTGGACCACATAATAGTATTGGAAAGGATTGGGATCTCCCTCTATGATGATTTCCTTTCCCTGGTGTGGGAACTTGATGCATTAATGGTATGTCGAAGGTACGACTTATATTTCATATATCTAGGGTCTCCCTAGTAGCATGTTGTATCCCAACTCAAGGTCTAGGATCTGGAAGGGAGTGTTTTTTACCACTGGACCGATACAGACAGGTAGAATGATAATACCTTTAGAGGACCTTTCCTCTTCATCATAAGCTCTGATATTTATCCTTCTTGTGACATAAATGCTTGATTCTAAATAGCCCAGTTGCTTAATTAAATTTAGAGTACAAATGTTTAACCCAGCTCCACCATCAACAAGGACCCTACGGATAGCGCTTTTGTCGACCTAGACAAGTAAGTGTAAAGGATCATTATGCAGGGGTTTATGTGATGACACATCACAGTCCGTGAATGTGGCATGTTTATTAGCAACTATATGGTTAACCCTCATTTGGAATCTCTCGGGTGTTATGTCCCTTGGGACAGCTACATTCTGAAGGGCTTGGTCAAGTGCCAATCTATGCTGTGGAGATATGCACAATAGGTCAAACATGGAGATCTGGGCAGGTGTGTGTTTTAGTTGATCCACTATGCTTGACTGTGGATCTCAGTTTGCATTAGGATTAGCAGATACAATAGATGAGGATGGTACTCCCTGCAAGATGACTCTGGTGCGATGCATTGTTACAACACATTTGTTACCTTGGTCTTTGATTGTGATAGTAGCCACATGGCTATCTGAAGGATTGAGGCAATTGATAACATTATCACTGTTGGCATATGTATAGTTAACTTGTTTTGCCTGTCCACCAGACCTGTAGGCTTTTCTCTTGTTGTGATCGTGAAAGGTATCATTGAAGATAGTGTGATCAGTTGTGCCTTTGGTTTGGGTATTTGTCACATCGATGGTCCCTGTGTTAATCAAGTCTTGGATAGCGTGTTTCAATCGGTAATAGTTGGATGTTTTATGTCCTTTCGCCTGATGAAACTCGTAGAAGTCCTTGTCATTATATCACCTTGGTTTGTTTACATCCTATTCAAAGTCCCTAATTTCTAGGAGAGTGATAGTGTTTAATTGTATCAACTTGCGTAAAGATGATTCTATCGGCTCTCCTAATGGTGTGAATTCTTGTTGCTGGAATTGAAATTGTGGTCTACGTTGATTTTGTTGTTGACTATTTGACACAGTGGCCACTTGTACAAGGGGAGGTTGGTTTTGGGTGTATTCTTGTTGAGTGGGCCCTATGGGTTTTTGGTTAGCCATAGGTGCGCCTTGCAGTGACACCTTGGGTTGTGCATAGTTAACTATCTTCACATCAATAACACCATCACTAGTGACATTTTTTTGTTCCACCACTTAGCTTTGTCCGTTTCATTTTTGTTTGCATTCATTTATGTTAGATCTACAAGGATTCCTCATTTGACTAAGTTCTTCTCACAACGAACTCCTTGTTCGATGAGTTGTGTGAAGTTTGGAGCTAACTGTAACTCTGTTGTGAATGATATGTCTGGAATTAGATTGTCAACAAACATGAATATTAGGTCTTGTTTGGGCACATCATATGTTATGCGGTTTTCCATATTCCTTCATCTCTGTAGGAACTTGACAAAAGACTCTCCATCCTTCTATTTGATATCGCAAAGGTCCTTGATGCTGACCTTGCGCTCGATGTTATGATGGAAGTGAGCTATGAACTTTTCAGCTAGTTCTCCCCAAGACTGAATGCCATGAGGTAAATGTGAGAACCATTCCATTGTTGGTCCGGCCAAGCTTTATGGGAACAGTCACATTAAATATGTCTTATCATGGGCAACTTCGACGCAACTAGCAAAAAATTCTCAGATATGTTCAATAGGGTTGGTATTGCCCCTATATTTGTCAAATTTCGGTACCGAGAAGTGATTTGGGAACGAAGACATGTGGAGAGAATGGTCAAAGGGGTATAGATATAAATCCTCTATGGTGTAGGATTTAGTTTGCCCCTGATTTTGCATATCCATTATTTGGGTTTGAAGGGTTTGCATTTGTTGCATTAACATGTTCATTTGATATTGAGGTTGGCGTGTGAGGATGTTCCTCTATGTTGTAGTGGGTATGAGGTTGCGCCTTTGTGTCCCTTGAGTAGGGACATAAGATTTCATCTTGGGGACTTGATATTGATTTCCCACCGAGTGATTTACAAATGGGGGCACATGAGTAGCCCATGGTGGGTTTTGATGCATTTGCTGTTGTGATTGAAACTGGGGTTGATACTACTGGGGTTGATATTGCTAAGGTTGGAATTGAGGCAACTAAAGCTGGGGTTGCTATTGCGGGGGTTGGTTTTGAGGCAACTGAAGCTGGGGTTGCTATTGCGGGGGTTGGTTTTGAGGCAACAGAAGCTGGGGTTGCTATTGCGGGGGTTGGTTTTGAGGCAACAGAAGCTGGGGTTGCTGTTGCGGAGGTTGGATTGATGTCAGAATGGGCAAAGGTATAGCCTTGGGTGGGCATTGACTGTAAGTTATACCTGCAGGGATTGATCCTTGTGGGCATGAAGTGTTGATCCCAAGACTAGTATGAATTGACTACAACAATGACATAGTTTCAGAATAGTTGGTGTTTGATTTAGCTTGAGAGCTTGATTTCCCCGGCCATGTGACCGAAGGTGGGAACATACTAGTAACCATAGGTGCACTCAGTTGCGAGCCTGTCATGTTTTGAGTGGAAGATGTGCTGGCCTGGTTCATGTCATTGGTTTGATCGGGTATCGTCTATGTCAATGTGGGTAATACCAATGGTGGGAAGATTTGAGAGACAACAAGCAGTATCTGAGGAGGCTGAGTAGTGTTTTGACCTACGAGAGGGTTTTTAGGCCATATGGTTGATACATTGAATTTAGCGCTGACTTTGACTCCTTTATTAGCATGGCTAAGAAGCGTTCAGGATTCCTCTCTACAAAAATGTCAACTACTTGTGTGGAATAAGCATCTTGATCTATATCCTCTAGTTCCTCTTCTGTGACATTTTGGAAAAGAGCTGCCCCACTGGGTTGTTCAATGAACATAGTAGAACTGGTGTTTATAAAAGGATCATTCTCTTGCTCTATTTCCCAAGCGGGGAATCAATTGATATATGACTCATCAGGTTGTGTTCTAGCCTTAGACCTTGTGTAAGGCCCTCCATGAGGTGTTTGAGACATAGTGTGGTCCAGGTTTTGTAACTAAAACAAGTGATATAAAGCAAACAAGGATGAAACATCCTTTCTAAGGAAGTCTGAGTTATGTTTTGGACAAGGGTTATTCTAAGGGCAGATTTTGATATATCTTGATCTCAAAGTGGTGATGATGTAAAAAATATAAGATTTTTTGACCTTTGCCTTGGACAAAGTCACTTTGATAAAGATGATGATGTTTGATATAATGAGATCAAGGTATTTCGAGTCTGAGCTTTTGAACTAACAATGTTTTAGACAATAATCGTGCTTTTCAAAGAAGGGATGATCTTTAATATTTAGAGATTCACACAATGTTCTTCACATTTTCCTGGGATAGACACTAGTTTTGGACAACAAATGAAGAGTTCTTTCAAGGTTTTTAGGTCAAAATAGGAATAAAGTATCTCTGGTCAATAGCGGTACAACTCCATCGATTACGATAAAGTAAATGGTCAATTGCGTTAGTTTATCATCGATTGCGGTAATAAACAAGATGATTGCAGCAATAAACAAGTCAACTACGACATACTTCCTTCAATTGCGGCACAATGCGGGCAATTGCGGTAAATAAGAAACAGTCTCAAAAAGACTAAAAGATGGGTATCACTGCTTGATAATTTTGAAATTTTTGGAACAATGCTTCTGATTTGCAAGATAGTTGACGTTGAAAACCCTAGAATTTAACACATTTGACTCATTTTGATAGTTTGGGTTTTTTTGTTTTGCATTTTCAAAAACTGATCAAAGAAACAAGCACAATAGACACTATGTTTTGAAGAATGAAGATGGACAATGTGTATGTTCTACAACTTTTTCAAGTTGCATGGTTATCACAAGGTCTTAATAATGAACAGTCAGATTAATCTAGGTCAATGGCTTCAGAATACAATGTTATAGGCCCAATGCTTGAATATCCATTAGCTCACACAACAATTGTCACACTACTAGGACATGAAGGTCCACGACGTAGGTGCTCGTGTTTTTTTCGTTTCCAGGTATTGTTTCCGTGGAGTGAAGATCTCTTTCATTAAACAAATACCATGGGACACATATGTTGGGGATCTTGGGGGGAAATTTTGTGACCCCTTGCACTATAATAATGTACTTGTTCAGAGGTAAAATGGGTTGGCCTATAATTAATCAAGGTTGTAGTAAGGGTTCGTGGTGTCTCTCCAATCAGTTTGTATGTGTGTGACTCACTTAAGAGCCTAGTTGATCATGCTGGCTCCTTAGGGATATTCATCCGATCCAGACTATTACCAACACACCTCGCCCGAGCTTGGCTAGATAAGATGGAACTTTGGTTCGTGCCTTGTTTATATACCGATCAGAAGGATTACCGATTTAAGGTCGTTCTCCAAGGAAGAAATGCATTCCCCGGACAGACCTTTCTAAAAAGTATAAAGGTTTATAATCTAACAGTTTGTGCAAGTGCACCCAAAACTCCAGACACAAGGTAAATCGATTAAAATCCAAAAGTTTGAAATGTGAACTAAGCTACACCACCATACAAGCACAAATGTTCAATTTTAAGCCCAAATCTGAAGTATAAAATGTGAGATGTTTGACAAACACTGTTCTTTTTAAACCCAAATTGAAAAGTGAATTCCTTTTAGTTTGCTTTTCTTAAACATGTTAGTATCAAAAAGGATTTTTTGCAAAATGAGAGTATATGTAACTTTGAAACAATGAATGATACTTACCAATAACTTACCCTTCCTATTCGTGGGAACCCATCGTCCTGCAAAAAATAAATAAATAAATAAAGAAAATATCATATCTTCAAATTGCAAGTTAAAGAATTTTGGCCCTGATGTGCAATTTTGCAGGTGATTGCGGTAATGCACAAGCAATTGTGAAAAATAACAGGCGATTGCAGCCTAGAAATATCAATTGCGGAAAAACACTTTCACTTGCGTAAAGCACAATCAATTGCTATCTGGATTGGTCAGTTGCGGTCTGAATCTATCAATTGCGGTACAATTCTTATGATTGCGGTACTAGTGGATCAATTATGGAAAACTATAGAAAAGATAGACCCAGAAGATGATAGAAAATAAATGCGGAAACCTACAATCGGTTGCGGTATTAAACCAGTCGATTGTGGCAAAATACTAGCAATTGCGAAATAACACAGATATCGAAAAAAATACAAATTTTTGGTTTGCGACCATATGGCCTTGGTTGATCAATTCTGTTTGTCATCTGCAAGAGATAATCAGGTTGTTTGCTTCATGTCGTGTTCACCAAAATGTATGCCTCTCTTCATGATTCGTGGTTCCCAAGCTTTCCAAAGGTGAGGGTTAGTAGCAAAAGTTTTACAAATGATAGTAATCAAGCACATGATAACTACTAAAATGAATAACTTGAAACGTAACCAATAGAATGTACAAGCACAAGAAAGGAAAATAAATAAATGCAAACCCTGAAGTGCTTGAAGCTTCTACTGTCTCTCTCTACTCCTTTCGAAACACTGTTCTTTGATGCTCAGTATTGGTGTGGGCAGTGTCTATGACTTGAGAAGCATCAAGAATTTGCTAATTGAAATGTGTGTGTGATTGCAAGATGGCTTGAATGCTAGAACCAAACTGACATAGTAATGGCGCACGAGAGCTTGAAATTCTGGATCCTTCAAATGGCTGTGAAGGGTTTATTATATAGGAATTGGGGATGAAATGAACGGTTGAGATCAATCCCAGAGATAGGGAGATAAACGGTTGAGATCAAAGGGAACTGGAGAAGCCATCAGTAAACTCCACCTCTTAATTTGGTAAAGAGGAGATAGAGTTTGATTGACTGAAGAGCTAATGGTGAGTTACCTTTTTGAACTGAAGAGGTGGGTGAAGTTACCCATGTGGACTGGAGAGATGGGTGGAGTAACCCATGTGATCTGATTGGAGTTATCTCTTTGAAGATAAATGAATATTTAATTCATTTATTTAATTAAAGTTTTCAACATGTGAGATAATTGAATTCTTTTTTTTTTTAAAATTTAGAATTGCTTTATTTGATGAAATTAAATTAATTTAATTGGAAGAATTTAATTAGTAAGTTTAAATTTTTGAATTTAAACAATAGGAAATTGAATTTAATTAATTAATTAATGGTAATTAATCAATTAAGGTTAATTAATTAAATAAAATTAAATATTTAATTAATTTTGGGAATTTGATTAGATGATTTGGGGAATGAATTTAGAGGAAAATAGATGACTAATTAATGATTAAAAACCATTAATTAATAGATGAAAATTAGTGTTTTTAATGTAAAGTCGCAAGCCTGTCCATTTTCGGGTGTCTACAGTAACCATGATAAATTTCCACCCCCTTGATTAAGGGAAATCCCATAACAAGTAAAATGCAAGACTAATCTATATGAATGCAGCTAACTATCACTTTTTCTTGCAAAAGAAACGCAAACAGAGATATTTTCATCATTGAGATTTTTGGGACATGGAAAAGGTACAACCCTCACTGGTTAGATTTGCAAACCATGAGAATGTGAATATTGTTTCCTTCAGATTTCAACCATGAAAATGATACAACCCTCACTGGTTTGACCATGGGAGTATGAATACCGCTTTCATTAGATTCAATGTTGCAAGTGGATGTTGGCATTAAGATATGAGAGATCTAAATGACCAAGGTATCCTTTTGCGTAAACAGACAAATATTAAATCCCTTCCATATGCAAAATGTTCTCGATGACTCTTTGATGGTCATGTCCTTAGACACAATCACATACTTCAAAGAATTAATCTAAAAATAGTCACACAACAATCAAGAAAAGATGTCATGCTTCCATCATTGCTAATCTAGTCGAAACATCATTGATTAACTAAAAAGACATGACTCAAGACAACTCAACACCTCATCAAAACTTTAGTGTTGTTGTTGTATCCATATTTCAAATAAACCTTCATCCTTTTCGATCCTTTGGTTTTGTCAAATTTTAATCCTGATAATAATAAGTCAATGAAGGTTAAGGATTACATTGCGTCAAGATCAGATGGGAAATTGAACAATGATGTAAATCAAAGGTTCAAGTGTCTATTTGTTGTAGTTTGATGGATTGATTCATGTGAATTAGTGTATGTTTTGGTGAAATCTATTGCTTTTGGATTAATGCCCCCAGTTGAAAAGAAATGCATTGGGCTCGGGAAAACTTCTAAAATATGAAAAAAGCTTGGTATATGCAAGATGCAACTCAGAGACTTTATGCAAGATTTTTTTTTGGGATTTTTTTTTATGTTTTTGGATTTTTAGAGATTTTTTTTTTATTTTTATAGATTTTTATTTTTATTTTTTCAAAAATTATCAGCTCTCAAACAAGATCACATTGGTTTGCCCCCAATGTCTAGCAAGGTATATGACATGGTGAATGGATGAAAAACCTAATGTATCAGAAATGGATATGCAATGATGGATGAAGCGTGTGTGGTGAATATAACCGTAGGAACATCTCCTCAAGATTACCCAAGCTAAGGAAAAATGATATAGCAATGTGAAGCATATTTTAGATAAGCAATAAAAGCCAATGATGCAGTGCTAGATAGCATATATGACAAAAACCTTATGTCATGAAAGTGTGTGGTCCAAAAGAGTGGACGTGTCAAGAGGCTTTTGAGAACTTGTTTTGCCTTTTATGTCTTTCATTTCGATCAAGACCAAAGGGATCTATTTGGATATAATATGGATAGGATAACACAATCAGGATAAATGAATGATGGAGGATATGAGGGTATAGTTTAGGATTATGGAAAGACTGCTGAGGAATAATGAATGTAGATTTGGGATAAGCAAGATTATGATAGGGTAACATGGATGCAACAAATAAATAAGCTGATGGAAAGGATAATAAATGTCAACATACCTGATGCTCATGAGTATGTTCAACCTTGTTAAGATAAAAGGTGAAAGAATGAATATGGATGTGAGTGAGATAAATGGTAGGAAGATGAAGGATGGAAGATACCATGGATGAAACTTTCCCCCAATTGTAGAGTGCAAGAAGGAGGAATTATGCATGATGCATGTTTGCCAGGTTTTAATCATGGTACTTGTCCAAGGTGCTACAAGAGGTGGTTTTCACCATAGGATGGATTTATTTCTCTTTACTTTTGCTACCAAGGCGCATGCTTTACCAGGTTCTCACCAAGGAACTTTTTCTTTTTTTTTTTGTATTTTTCAATATTTCTCCAACATCTGGATCTTTGGACAATGCTCTTCTAAAAGAGATATTATAATAAACCATGGCCATCGCTAGGATGCTCAAAGATATTGATAAGGTGATGACAAAGGATATATATGGAAGATAAAGTTAGATGTTGGTTAAGGTTTTATGCCATAGATTGGATAAGAGGGATGGAAAGATGGAAAGTAAGTGTTGGATAATGGATATGAGGATAAGAAGTAGGTATGTTATGGATGGAAATATTGGCAAGATCAACTTTGACACACACTTTGAAGGGTGGTGGAATGATGGAAGCATAATGGATGAAGGAGGTGAGGATGTATCTAAGATAGTGGATTTTGGGATATAGGAACCCAAAGTAGACTTGGAAAGTGAAAAATGTTTGGAAGGAGATGGAATGAAAGCCTTTGGAAGCTTGAATGTCAACTTTGATTTTTTTTATGTGTGAAAGTCTTTCAAAAGTGACTTGGGACTCCACATAGTCTTTGATTTTTTTTCTTTTGTGATGCTTTAGGATGCATTTCTGCAATGAGGGATTTAGGAACCCACATTTTCTTTGATTTTTGTTTTTGCTTGGTGGACCTATGTGGTCTCTTTGATATTTCTTTTTTTTTTAAATTTTCATTCACATGTTGATTAGATGGGACATGGTGATCTTTATACACATGTGCATTCTTGGATTTCTGATTTTTATGTTGCACATCCAAATTGCTTCTAAAAGACTTGGGAATTGTGGGTGAATAGGAATAATATGGAGGGCTCATATGGATTGGTATTTTAACATTCTTAAAGTATGTGTGGCTTCGTTGATCTTGATACATGGTAGGGTAAGTGAATGGAGATCTAGGTATGATAGGCATGATTGATGGAGGAATATAGGGACCCAATATGGATGGAAGGGATGAAGACTTTAGCTTTGGGACATAGGAACCCGAAATGGATTTGGAGCATGGTGAAGGCACATGGTTGCATTTGAATGGAGGGAGCTATGGTGTGAAAGGGATATCAACATCTTTGGAATGAGATGCATTGCCAAGGTTCTCATCTTTAAGATTTATCTTTATACCAATAGGATCATGAATAGCTTTGATAGGAGCAACTTTGATAGGATAAATTGAGGTTTGAAGGGATTCATTATCATGCAAGGGATTTGGAAGAATGATGATTTCTTGAGGTGAATATGGAGGAGTATGAAAAGGGGTTGATGGAGTATTTTTATCTTGACAATGATATTTAGATGGTGTAGAGAGGGAATTTTTCTCTTGATTTTCAATATGCTCATTGGAAATGGTGGAAGGGATATCTTGATCTTTCTTGGGAAGTGGACAAGATATAGAGCTTGTAAGGACACTTTGTTTTTGACCTGGAAGGATATCATCTTGGAATAAATGAAAGGATGCAAGGGGATCATCATCAGATTCTATGGACACGAGACCTTCATCAAATATGGGAGGAGATTGTATAGCATCTTGATCTTGATCTTTATTGATATTTTTTTCTTCAAACTTTGGATTATCCTCTTGACATGGATCCACTTCTAAGGACACAGTATGAGCTTGGGTATGCATGGCAGATTCTTGAAGGAATGATGTAGGATCCTTTTGAATGGGTATAATAGGCATTGAAGCACATGAAGGTTTGGGGTCTAAGATCTTTGAAGCATGGAAAAGATTTATAGAAAGATGCAAGTTAGCTTGGGTTTCTTTTAGAGGTATCCCTTGAGGGTAGACATAACTAGCATGAGAAGCATTAGGTTCTTTGTTCAATGGAGGTATTTTGGATAGATTTTCTACTTTAAGTGATGAATGATTGGTGGAAGAAGTAGAAGTTATAGGAGAACCATTGAAAGACAGAGGTTCATGCATTAGATCTTGCTTGAGAGTAGTATCTTTCTCTTCATTCTCTTGATCAAAGATAGGATGGTCATGAAGTTGTTCTTGATCAAAGATGGGTTTTTTGTGCTTAAATGTCTCTTTGTTTGAAGAAGATGCAGATATAGATGGCTCATGTTCATAGAGAAAAGGAAAGATTGATCTTAATGATGGCTTGTTATATGATGTATCCTTTTATTTTTCATCATCCTTCTTTAAGGTTGATGTGTCATAATTATGAGGAAGCTTAACTCCTAATCGAGCTAAGTGTAAGGAATATGGTTCTTTATCCCTCTTCAAAATTTTGTCCATGACTTCGAGAAATATGGGATCTTGGGATTCCTCCTCAATTTCCTCTTTAGTTGCTTCTTCATCTTGATACCTATGGAAAATTTTGATCTTTGTTTTCCATAGGATTGATTCATGTTTCAAATAGATTCCAAATAGATTGATCATCATAGATATTTGAAGGAATTTGATCTATCTGATAGATTGGACACAAAGTACTCCAAAAAGGGTATCCAAATGTGTTTTCAAAATTCTTCCAAACCCTTGGGAAATTCCCCCTATTTTATTGTCTCAGTCTGTACACGTTGTTTTACTGTTGGTATGTGACACTTGATAGTTGTTTACGCACTCACTGGAATGATGTTACATGCAAATTTGAAACATAGTACATGTCTTTTGATTGTTGAAATGAAACACTTGGTAGTTATACGTGTCACTTGGAAGACAACTATGTGCAACTTAAAACTTAGTATGTGTTACTTATAAGTTGGTATGCGTCACTTAAAAGTTGCTACGTGTCACTTAAAAGTTGGTATGCATCACTTAAAATTTGGTACGTGTCACTTAAAAGTTGGTACGCGTCACTTTACCAAGAAAATTTTGTCTGTCACTGTTTGATTATTTTTTTTAAAATTTTTAACTTGTGATCAGATTTCAAGGATGTTTTCTTGTTTGAAAAATGTAGAAACAAACACAACACACACTACAAAATTTGTTTCCTTAATCCTAAACAACACAAAGTGTATGTTCTCGAATATTTTCATGGGTCTTGACAAGAAAAACTTCCAAACAAGCTACCTAAGGTCAAATTTGGCTCTTAACATGGCTTTAAGAGGTAAGCTTGCTACTTAACCATGTTTTAATGTAACCTTCATTCAAACAAATGATGAGTATTTTATAACCTCATTACAATGGCCTCCCACATGCATAAATATACAATTTTGTGCAATCTCTAAGGACCACTTAAGGAGGTGAAAATTCTCAACACTTATTTGTCACTCAACCTTTTGAGGATGAATGCGTTTATGTGGGTCATATTTTATCACAGCTAAAGCTATTGTCTCCCACTTGGGTCGTTCCCTCTCACCGTCCTCGTAAGGATATTCTCAGGAGCCAGGCCCTCTAAAGCTATATCATGTTCATATTGAAAGAAATAAACGAATTGAATCAAGCAGGTTGGGAAATTTGATTCACTGAAAAAGTGAAGAGCATGTCCCTACTACTTTTTCCAACTCCAAACACCTTTAACAAATTGTAAATTTTTAACCTCTTGACAATGAGGTTTTTAGAATTGAAGTGTTTGGTTCATTTAGAACCTTTCTTTCTATCCCCAAAATCAACACGTTTGGATTTTTGATAAAATTTGAAAAGTTGAGAGCATATACCTAGTGTCTTTCTTGGGAAACAATAATAGGCTTTTAATTACTAGATTTTGTAAATTGAAATTGCCACAATTTAATCAAGTGCAATCTTGTTTAGAAAAATACCTTTTCCATGTATCTAGCAAAGGATAGGTGCATTTTTGAGTATTTTGCCTTGATTTTAAACTCACCTAGTGACAATCGTTCCCTCTCTGTCTCCTCCAACACGTTAGTCAATAAAGCCAACACAATGAAGGAAAAAAAATAAAATTGAAAATAACAAAAATTGAAAGATCTTTTCTAAATTTACAAAAATGATTAAAAATCCTATCAATTTTAGTCTCAATTTAATGAAGGAAAATTGTTCTTGTAAGCTTTGACAATCTTGACAAAATGTTCATACAATTTTTATTCCTCTTCTAGATATTCTAAAATGGACAAATTGTGAAGCTCATTTGCATGTTTGTTAAGAACTCTTACCTCTTTACTTTCTTTGCAGATTCTCTGTTCTGGCTTTTGTACTTTTGGATGTCTTCTCATCTACAAATAAAAAAATATAGATAATTAATATTCTGATTTTTAATAGGCTGCAAATTGAAAAATAGAGAAATTTCTACGCGTCATTTAACAACTTATACGCGACATTTTGCTGGTTTTTACATGACACTTTTAAATACTGCATGCAACATTTAACAAGTTATTACGCGTGACTTTAAGTGATAAAAAGCATGAAATATCATGCAAAGGCATGAAAATACAACATCAATTGCAAAACACCAAAGTTTGCATGTGGTAGAAGAAGTATTGCAGGTGTGATTTCACTATTTGTACGTGTGACTTTACAGTCAAAGACGTCACTTCTGTCTCTGTACACGGTGAAAGAAGTATGTGTAAGCATGACTTGGCTATTCATACACATGAAGATTTATGTGGTACACGTCGCTTTGCCTGCAACCTGCAAAATAAAACAATAAAAGATACAAACATGCAAATATTTGATAAAAAATAGAGATTTGAGGCCTAAAGCCCCATGGTGGGCGCCATTTATGTATATATAAAGCATACCTTCATGAAATTAAGGTGCAATCTATCAATTCTATGAAAAAAAAAGTCTAATTTAAGTCAAATAATTGA
This sequence comes from Thuja plicata, assembly GCA_018584345.1. NCBI lineage: Eukaryota > Viridiplantae > Streptophyta > Pinopsida > Cupressales > Cupressaceae > Thuja > Thuja plicata. The sequence goes on from MU224746.1 coordinate 390,706, forward strand.
CAAAATAATATTTAGCATTCCATGGCTCTCTAACTAAGCAAGCTAATCACATGATGAATCTTGTAATCACATGATGATTCATTGTTCCTATACTAGAAAGGTGTGAGATTCTATTTTTAAATAGATTCACTTGGAATGGGTGAAACCTCATAATATTTAGGATCTTGTAAAACAATGGTCTTGTCCTTTCCTTGGACAGGAAATTAAAACTCTCTGGATTTTATTCCTTCCCCACTTTACATGGAGAATATAGAAGGAGAAAAATAATAGAGTTTTTAGAGAAAAAATCACTCCTTATGAGAATGTTGCAAACCAAATTTGTAGAAGCCTTATGGAAAATTTTAGATGTACTCTCTCAAGAGATTCTCCTCTTAAGAACAATTCTCAGGACTTTAAAGATATTTTAAACTGGAATGTTCAGGGTCAAATAAACAAAGAATCTAGTTCCAAAGAAAACACCGTATGGACTACTCCACTGATAGGATGGGTTAAAGGAAACTTTGATGGTACAACAAAAGGAAATCTTGGAAGGGCTAAAGTGGGAGGATTAGTAAGAGATTGGGCTAGAAATTGTCTGGGAGTTGTGGCTTCTCCGCTGGGAAACCAAACTAACCATGTAGTGGAAGCTAAGGCAACCCTTCAAGTTGTGCTCCTGGCTAAAGAGATGGGTTGTTTGAAGCTTTGGCTGGAGGGAGATTCTCTAAATATAATAAACTATATTAAAGGAAAGAATAAGGTTTCGTGGATAATTGCCCATATTATTGACAAAATCAACTCGACTCTTCAAATGTTTCAGGAAACCTTTATATCCCACGTATATCATGAAGGAAATAATCCTACTGATGGTTTAGCCAATGTGGGGCCCATAATGATGTCATCCAATTTTGAAGTGGATCTTAATACTGAGATCTTGAGTCTTATCAAGTACAATAAGCTTAATCACAAGGAAGGTGCAATTAATAAAATTAATGATGAATAGGACACTTGAGCTTACGGGAAATGATAGCTGTCAGGAGAGAGGTGTGGAAATTATGAAAGACTTAACCTCACACAGATTGTGGGTTACTTCTTGCAATCTGAAAAAAAGAAATTAGAAGAATATTGTGTTATCGACAACAAGAGAGCCGAAAGTTTAGAACATTTCTGAGAAAATGGGAGGAGGCTTGAGAAGGGAGGAGATGCTGGTTTGCATGAAATGGAAACATGAGAAATTTTTTTGGAGAAAGCTGAAGCACGGTGGTGTTACTTTGTATATAAAAAAAATGCATGGTTCTGATAAATAAATAACCAAAAAATTTGAGGCAGGCTGGGCTAATGGCAAGGTTAATTTGTGGGGTAAGTCTTTCTCGCTCACATTGAACATTATCTCTAAGATTACGGGTCTGTCTACATAAGGAATGAAATTTTATAGGGATAATAAACGTATGGGGTCACAAGCCTTCAAGTTTTTTCCTAAATATGAAGATGAAGAAGCTCTTTTGAGTAAAGGGTCTGGAGATTATGTAGACATAACTAAGATTAAGCGTATCTGGGCCGACATAGAGTACTTCACTCTTGATGGGCGCTATTCTAAAATCTACAATCTTCACTTTATTTTGGTTAATCTTTTTAGACACAAGAAGAAAGTCTTGTTTCCTTTTTTTTTTCTTAGTTCTCTGAATAACAACATAATGGAGCATAGGAAGAAGTCCAACAATCCAATGTTGCATGAAGGGCTAATTTTCTATATTGTGGCGACTGATCAGAAAAGTATTATCTAGGAAAGTGTTTTACATGTTGTAACCCTAAAGTGGCATAAAGATTGTATAAATCAGCTTAGGGTTAGGGTTTTACGTTATGTAATATTATTTTCTTCTTACAACGATATTGAGCTGTAAGGGATTGTGTATTGCAATTAAATTGTAATCACTGGATAATAGAAAGATTGGACTTGCCGTTTGGTGGACCTAGCCCAGGGATTGGGTGAACCATGTTAAATATTTGTGTATTGTGTTCTCTTCTGTTTGGTCTTATTTTTTCTGATATTGGTTATATTTTTGCAAGTAATTGTTAGTTTTCTATCTAGTTAATCCTAACATAGTTCTGATCATTGCCGACTATGTAAGGATTAACATCCCAAAACCCATCCCAAAAAGGGTTAAAGGGAAATTTAAGAGAATCAAGATGGAAGGGAAAATGGTGGATTCTAAGAAGAGGAAGAGGAGTAATAAGAAGGAAATTATGGACATAGATGAGGAAGACGATGACCAAACCTTTTCCCCTCAGGGTAATGATGAAGGAATGATACACAGGAGAACATGGAGGAAGATCCTATGAATGAAGAAGAGGTCCCTTTGAATGAGGTCGAGGATCTAAAAATAGACAATGAGAAAAATGAGAGAACTGAAGATCTTGATAACATGGATAAAGAAGATGATAACCAAGAGAAGGAGGAAAAAGGTGATAAGGCTGAGGAGAAGGAAAACAAGGGAAAATACAAGGACTTGAATGAGAAACTTAATCTCAAGGCTGGAGAAAGAAACCATAAAAATCAAAGAAAGGGAAAAGGCAAGCAGACTAATGTTAGGTTTGACATTTACGACAAAATCCCCAAAAGCAAAGAGGATCATGGTGCTAAAATGAATGAGATGAAGCAGTACCTGAAGGAAATGGAAGAAGCCATGGAACCCTTTAAAGCTAATCTGGAAAAGCTAGATAAGGGTCTTTTGATGAATGTAAATAAAAATAACTTGAATGATTAGATGACAACCATAATTACTACCTTGGTTGAGGAGAAGCTGAAGGATATGAACAAAAAAATTAGCCACAATGGGCATATTATTAGTGAAATTATTAAGCATAGTAATGACAGACATAAAGTCTTTGTGCTTAACCTTAAGGAATTGTATGCCTATCTGGAGAGCAGCACGCTGGAGAACGTGTCATGCCCAAAACTAGGGCAAAAACATACATACATTTTTTTTTAAAAATAGTACAAACAACTATGATGACACAAATAGTACTGAATACATTGTGGAAAGGTGATGACATGGTGAAGTTAGTTTTTGAGTTGCAAGGTCTAGACATAGATTGAGTTTGGGTCACAACAAAAGCGGATGCTGAGTCGGTATTCCAACTCGTCACACAGGTTAGAGACCCTACAGTTTAGTGCTATAGGAACACTTGGTCGGGTTGATTAAACTCTATTTTTATATTTAAACAAGTGTGGCATCATGATCGTAAATCATTTGTTAAGAACATAAGTTAAGATAGGTTGATTTGATACTCTTACACTTACTTCATTTTACTAGATGTTTCACATGGTTGTACTAAACTGCATTATAGGTTGATCCAACAATACTTAAATCCTTAAACCTAATTATAACATGATCCATTTAGAACTAATATATATTACACTATCATAATTAATTTATTTATGACATCCAACGTATCTTTTAACATGATCCTATATCACCACCAAGTTGACTAAATAAAAACCTTTTCAATAACCTATCAACATTTAGCATTTGCAATCAAATTAATTAACCCCATCCGATATCATTATAATCCTTAAACAAAACCCAAATTTCATTATTCTATCCACATTAGATTTCCTAACACATTTAAAATAAAGTTCTCACAACACAATAATCTTATCCAATTATATTACGAATAGATGCATTCAAATTTCTTAAAGAACTAACATAATTTTACAATTAATTGATAACAACAATAACTAAATTCTAATTCACTTCTTTTCTTTTAGAAAGAAATCTTAAACTAAATTTACTAACACACATTATTTAAATAAATAATAACTAGTTTAATTACAAAGAATAATACATATCACATTTCCTAACTATTCTTAAAAACACTTAATCCTACCTATTAACATAGCCCACTAATACAACTTTATTTAAATTATACCCTTTAAAAAAAATATGAAAGCACATTAAATTAATCATTATTAAAATTAACTAAGCAAACTAACTATATAATTACTTACTAATGAAAATCTATTAACCAAATCCTAACTACCCTACCCTACTACCCTACCCTATACCCAGCCTACTCCCCATCCCATCACCCTCTTCCTTCCCATGGCCTACGTTCCAAGTGGATGAGGTGATGTGACAAGGGGGACACAAGGCTGCAAATAAAAATTTCGAATGCTAAAGAGGAGGTAAAGTTCATTGGTTGAAAACTTGAGTTTGAGGCCCACAAAAAGGGGAACCTACTAAAGTGCAATGCAAACAATTTTTTTTTTGAAGAGATGGTGGACATGGTATGCATGGGGAGAGAAGGCTCCATATCCAAGGAGGATGGGTGGGCCAAGTTGGATAGCTCCTCCAAAAAGGCATGCACGGAAGGATTGAGTGTTGATTTCTCTTCCTTATTTTTTTATTGAAACAAAGGCATGTCACTTCCTGCGCCCAATAAAGGCAAGGGTGAAAGGGGTGTGGGGCCCACGAGGTGTCCCTTCACTGCATTAAGTCTTTAAATACACAATGATGTATGTTGGTATTATTAATTTTAATAATATGGTTCACACTAACAAGAGTTATTAGGAGGGATTTAGTGTTCTAACCCCATACGTAGTAAGTGAATAAAATAAGAAATATTCTCTGTGTCAAATGGGAATTAAATTCCTTTCCCATATATTTTATAGAGAGCTATTTTGGCTCTCTCATAACTAGAAAGTTATATTTTTATTTATTTTTATTTTCTCTTCCTCCTTAACAATGTATTTCATTCTTAAAGTAAAATTTATGTATGATGAATTGTTGTTAATGCCTCCTATTAAGTGGATTGTTTATATAAGTATTGATAATAGGTAGTTATTACTTGGTATTAAAATTTGGTTAATAATCTATTTCTATCATGATTTTCTCAAATAAAATTTAAGGATGCAATATTGAATTTAAGGTATAATATTTTGATCACATTATTTATAAACCAAGATTTTAAGGAAGGAAATAGAGAGTATTCAATTTGAAGTTATGCAAGCAATACATTTCAAGACAAGATATGGTTTGCAATCTAATAAAACTTGAACAGATAACTTGCTCATTTTCACAAATGACTACATTTCCATTTACAATATTTGAGTCTACAACATTTGATCTATTCCATTTCAAAATTCATCTTCAAAATGGAAGCACAATACAATAGGTGATACTATAATGGAGAAGTCTCCAACACAAAGATATCAAGAACACCTTCCATGCTCCAAAACCTAAATGACTCCATCACAATGTCCATCCAACATATGCAAAAGAAAACATAAAACTAATCATGGAGAGCTCACCTCCCATCCTAGGTATCAAGGAGACCACACCCGAGCTATGAGAACCGGTAACCAACAGGTGACATCCACACCATTCACACAACACAAACAAAACAAGAAACACCCATCCAAGTCTTGCACAATAGGATTCATTATAAGGGGTGAAGGTGGACTTCCATGTAGGAGATTTTCAAATGAATACATATAATAACCATGTCTTTCCAAGGTTATAATCCACATACATTTTTCCATACATTCTCCTTCTTATCTCCCCCAAATCAAGATCAATAACATTGGCATGCAAGGGCCATACACCTTGCATTTTTTCCCTCTTCTTTCCATGAGAAGAGACTCTACACATTTATGGAGTCCAACTAACCCCTTCCCCCATCTTTGGCCACTTCTTCCCTATCCAAGGGTGAGTAATGTCATTACACCCTTCACAAAACTCTCTCATTCAAATAAAGATAAACACAATAAACATGAAATCAAACCCAAAATTTCATTTCCTAACATCACAACAACACAAAATACATTAATCACATATGCAAGAGAATGGAATACATATAAATCTATTTGCAAAAAAACAATGAAACTTTCATGGCAATGTGGGGACCAACCTTCACAAGTGTTATGATAAAATGATACTTGAGAAGAGCCCAATCCTTTTTTGCTTCCTTCAATCCAAAACCCTAATGTTTCTAAAAGTAGAGAGTGGGTGAACACCCTCTAACTCTATAAAGGGCCTCTAAAACGACCTCCAAATCCTATCCACCCACCAACATTAAATTCAGAATTGACCCTTAAGTCCTTTGGTTGTCCTTTGTCCCCTTTTGTAAATGTAAGATTGGAAAGGAGTGTCGGTTCAGGTAAAAGGTCAAGACTCACTCCATTTTCATAACATGTGAGAAATGGGTTATTAAGAGGGTCACTAAGGCCACTAGGTGGTTCTAGAAGTGCTATAAATGTTCCTAACCCGTACCCATATCACTAAGGTATTTGGATTTTTCTATAATTGGTCTTTAGGACCACTTTTTGGCCTCTAGAAGTGACTAGAACAAAATTTAAATTTAAATAATCTAATTGGGTTACATTGCCAACCTTAGTAGACATGTCATTACATAAACACATAACAAGTGTCAAGTGACACTGTAAAATAACATAATACAACATTGACATGTCACTAATTACACAGTGAAACACCTAATACATACATATAATTTACGGTCATGAATTAAATCACTTAACAACGAGGTTCAAATCTGTTCATTAGATTCAACCTTGGCTTTACAGTTTGCACACCTGGTTGGTTACTGATTCTCCAAAAATTTCTATGGTAATTTTCCTGCACACTAAATTAAACATCAGTAGCTCATTAAAATTACATGCATATATATATATATATATATATCAAATTGCATAATCAATTGACTGAACATTCTACATTTCCATTTAATAACCTTTTCCCATTTCTGCACCTGATAACCATAATTGATTGCATAATCAAAATAAAATAACATAATTTTATATTTGAATTTAAAATACTGCAATGATCATCATAATACATGCGTATACCTAAAATATCATAAACATCATCAATAAAATATACTGAAGTAACCATCACATGTTATAAATAATACTAATAATGTCTAGTCCATCAAATATAATGTCCCAAAATATTAAATCATAATGTATCAAAATAAGTGTATCAACTGAGCTATGATGGGTTGGGGTGAGGCCTCACATCCTCCCCCACTAGACATGAACTTCCTCCTAGAGTTCATCAGAAAGATATGGGAACCGAGATCTCATCTGTGCTACGTCCTCCCATGAAGCTGTGACCTCATCATAACAATCCCACTGACCCTAACCTGGTCCAGCTCTCTGCCTTGTAGTGCAAGGGTCTGTCAGGTTATAATACGAATGGGATCCAGTGCTAGATGTCCCTACGACTCCATCTGCAAGGAATCCCAATATATCATGTGTCTCATTATAAATATATCCTTGAAGTACAGAAACATGGAACACATCATGGATGTGTGATAGGCTAGGTGGCAAAGCTAGATGATATGAAACTAGTCCTATCCTCTCTAAGATCTCAAATGGTCCAACTAACTAAGGTGCCAAATTAGATCCCTTTTCGAATCGGATTGGACTCTTGTGCGGTCACACTCTGAAGAAGACTCTATCTCCAACCTTATACTCTCTATCAATCCTCTTCGCGTATACATATTTCTTTTGTCTATCCAACGCCTCTCTAAGATGTTGTCGAATCAAAACCACCTGCTGCTCCATCTCTCTGACTAACTGAGGACCAATAGATACTCTATTCTTGATCCTATTGCAACTCAAGGGTGTCCTACAAGGTCTACCATACAAGGCCTGATAAGGTGGCATACCTATAGATGAATGATGCCCATTATTATAGGAAAACTCAACCAGATGTAGGTATTCCTCCCACTTGATCTGATGGTCCATCACGTACATGCACAACATATCCTCAAATACCTGACTAACTCTCTTAGTTTGACCATTTGTCTGAGGGTGATATGTTGTACTAAAATTGAGCCTAGTGCCCAATGTTGTTTGTAACTCTCTCCAAAAGGCTGATATGAACAATGAGTCTCTATCAGAGATGATCTTACGGGGAATGCCATGAAGTCTGACAATATCTCGCAAAAACACCTGAGCTACGTCTCATGCCGTGAATGTAGTACGCATAGGTGAGAAGGGGGAAACCTTGGTCAATTTGTCAATTGTCACTAAGATGGCATCATGGCGGTGAGAAGACATGGGAAGACCTACAATAAAATGCATAGATATAGTATCCCACTTCCACTCAGCAATCTCATGTGGTTGTAGAAGCCCACTAGGCTGACGGTGCTCTGCCTTCAACCTCTGGCACTCTAGGCATCTTGCAACAATACTAGCAATCTACAGTCTCATTCCTGACCAATGGTACAACTGTCTCAAATCTGCATGTACTTCTTAACACTGGGGTGTGCTGCATAAGGTGCTTTGTGTACCTCAAGCACAATGAACTCACACAAATCATCACTGGAAGGTACATAGATATGCCCTCTATGATTTAATAGTCCATCAGACTCCAAGGAATACTATGACTACTTCCCCTCTAAGGGTATCTGAGAACGCACCAAAAGACAAACCTCTGTATAAAAGTAATCCTCTGGCAAATGATGTAAGATATGCTTTCTCAAATCGGTACAAGTAGTCATAGATGAAAGCTCATGGCATCTCCTACTCAAGGAATTTGCAACCACATTCTCCTTCCCTTTGATGTAATGAATATCAAAATCATACTCACAAAGGAAATCCATCCACCTTCTCTATCTAGCATTAAGGTTTGGCTGAGTGAAAATATACTGCAAGCTCTGATGGTTGGAATGGAGCTTGAATCTATGACCTAGAAGGAAGTTTTTCCACCTCACTAAAGCATGAACAACTGTAGCAGGCTCTAGGTCATGAGTAGGGTAATTAAGCTCATGAGTCTTCAACTTCCTAGATTCGTAGGAGATAGGTCATCCATCCTACATAAGGATTGCCCCTATACCATCCAATGATGCATCTATGCACACCACAAAGTCTACTGAAGGGTCTGGCACTGCAAGTATTGGTGCACTTGTGAGGGCTCTCTTGAGCTCCTGAAAAATCTCTCTCACACTTCTCTATCCACTCATACTAGTTTACCTTTCTCTGAAGGGAGGTGATGGGGTGTGCCAATCTAGAAAATCCTCCAATGAAGTGTCTGTGATATCCTGCTAACCCCATAAAGCTCCTCACCTCAGTGACACTAGTGGGTGCTGGCCAATCCATAATGGCTTGAATCTTTGATGGATCTACTGAGATCCCATCACCGGATATAACATGACCCAAATATTGTACCTCAGGTCAGAAGAATACACACTTTGACAAGCTTCCAAACAACTGGTTCTTTCTCAACCTCTGTAAAAATTGCCTTAGGTGCTCCTCATGCTCCTCTCATCATGAGAATAAATCAAAATATCATCTAGGAACATGACCACAAACTTATCCAAGAAGGTACAGAATACTCCATTCATGAGGCCAAATGGTACCACAGTGAACTCATAGTGACCATACCTCGTATGAAATGCAGCCTTGTCGATATCACTCTCCACAATTCTTAACTGATGATAACCTGACTTCAGATCTATCTTTGAGAATACTCAAGCACCCTGTAACTGATCAAAGAGATCATTGATCCTAGGAAGTGGGTATTAGTTCTTAATAGTTACTTTTTTCAACTTCCGATAATCAATGCACAACCTAAGTGACCCATCCTTCTTCTTCATGATGATCACTGGTGCACCCCAAGGTGACACACTAGGTTGAATATGTCCTTTCTCCTAGAGCTTCTCCAACTGAATCTTGAGATCACCAAGCTCATGGGTAGTCATCCTATAAGGTGCTCTCGATACTGGCTTGGCTCCTAGCACAAGGTCTATGTGAAAATTCACTGCTCTAGGTGGAGGCATACCAGGGAGCTTTGAAGGAAATACATCTACAAACTACTGTAGGATAGGAAAATCATCAAGGTATGGCTCCCTCTCTGAATCCTCCTCTCTATCACTAATGGTGATAGCAAATAACTGACATCCCTTTTGCATGCATCGTCTAAGCTGCATAGCGGAAATCATATGTAGAGATATGGGTCTCTGCACTCTGGAGGTCACCCTAAGAATACCATGCTCATCTACACACTCTATCATCTTCTATAAATAATCCATCTTGGTATTGTGGGCATAAAGCCAATCCATGCCAAGGACAACATCATATGAACCTAGAGGGGTAATGCGTAGATCGGACATCATGGACATGTTTCCAATTTGAATCTTACAATTTCAGACCATGGAACTAACTGACACCTTGGCTCTTGAGCTAACTCTACCTCCCAACTGACATCCTATCTAACTACCACTATCCTGCAATGCTCCACTACATATGGAGATATAAAAGAGTCCGTAGCTCCAAAATCAAATAAAATAGTAACCATACTACCTTGTATCATACCTGTGACCTCAACAACTATAACCTGATGCTCAGCCTAGTGGTTATCAACCACTACAAAAACTCTATGGGATCTACCCATGTCTCCAATTGTAGGCTCTAAGGTAGCCCCTCTCTGACCACCAACTGACTATCCCTGTGGGCACTCTCTTGCTATATGACCCATGCCACCACAAGTGTAATATGGCCCTCTAGTCTGAATCTATACTCCATGTGTTCTAGACTATCGTGGTCCTCCGATCCTACTAAAACCACTGTAACCACCCCTAGAGGAATTTTGAGTCCTAGCTAGATGTGCTTGAGGGGTCTCTTTCCTCTGATCCTATTTAGGACCCTAGGACTGCCACTGTTTGGGCTTAGAGTCCTGATAACCCTGTGAAGGCCTCTGTCTAGAATTCTGCCGAGATCTCTACTGCCGAGACTATTGACCCTTAAAGGATCCTACTGAATGATTCTGATTCCCCTTCCAAGGGGTTCTCTGTTGTCTTGAATGCTAGGAAGAGGGGTTTCAGTGCTGAGACCGATCCCAAGAATCCTGTATAGTACATATATCCTCGAATAAAAGTGTCATCTCAACTGCCTCTCTGAATGTGGTAGGAAAGGCTAGGCGTGCTGTATCCTAAAGAGACATATTAAGTCCCTTAAATAAATTATGGATACAAAGTTTCTTGTCCTTCATGTAATCAACATATAGAAGGAGCTCGAGAAACTGACTCTCATACTGGGTCACTGTAAGACCTCTCTGCTGGAGATCATGGAACTCCTTTATCTATCTCTGTCTAAAATTCTCGGAGAGGTATCTCTCAGAAACAGGCCACAAAAGACTCCCAAGTGAGTGTGTCAATACTCACTCCACCTATGGACTCCTCCTGCTCCCACCAAGCGGAGGCTTTCTCCTGTAGAAGATGGAATGCAAGTCATGCATTTAGATTACTCCCATAAGGGCACAATCCAAAGCATCATTGTAAACTTTGTAACTAGGCCTCTACTACTGACCCGTCAGTGGATCCCAAAAAAAAGGGTGGTTAGAGTTGCAATAACTCTCAGATCTCATCTCCAACATCACTTGGGGGTCTCTCTTTGACACGTATCTCAGACTCCAATGGTACTTCTATCTAATGAATGTACTCACCCTCATGATAACCATGACCCTCAACATGCTTGGCGGGGGACTCCTACTCCTGTCTCTGTTAACTTCTCTATCACCTTCTGGGATCTGTGCTTCCCTTTTGGGAATCTGCTACTGAACTATGGGTGGTAATCTCTACTGAATCACCCCAATCAGATTCTGGAGGATGTCTAGAATATCCTGGTTAGGGTTCTAAGGTGGTGGAGGTGGTCCATCCTCCTATTCTACCCCAACATGTGCAACTCTACGACCCCTACCTCGTCAACTAGCTCGTGTGACGATAAGCATCCTACATAATAATTTAAGTTTAAATGAGTTGAAATGTAATGGGTTTAGGTTCCTAGTGTCATAACATGCCTTTGATACCAAAATGTCATGCCCAAAACTAGGGCAAAAACACAGACAAATTATTTTTCAAAATAGTACAAACAACTATGATGACACAACTAGTATTGAATACATTGTGGAAAGGTGATGATATGGTGAAGTTAGTTTTTGAGTTGCAAGGTCTAGAATTAGATTGAGTTTGGGTCATAACAAAAGCGGATGCAGAGTTGATATTCCAACTCGTTACACAGGTTAGAGACCCTATGGTTTAGTGCTTTAGGAACACTTGTGTCAGGTTGATTAAACTCTAGTTTTATGTTTAAACAAGTGTGGCATCATGATCGTAAATAATTTGTTAAGAACATAAGTTAAGATAGGTTGATTTGATACTCTTACACTTACTTCATTTTACTAGATGATTCACATGGTTATACTAAATGACATTCTAGGTTGATTTAGCAATACTTAAATCCTTAATCCTAATTATAACATGATCCATTTAGAACTAATATATATTACACTATCATCATTAAGTTATCTATGACATCCAACATATCCTTTAACATGATCCTATATCACCACCAACTTGACTAAATAAAAACATTTTCAATAACCTATCAACCTTTAGCATTTACAATCAAATTAATTAACCCCATCCGATATCATTATAATCCTTAAACAAAACCTAAATTTCATTATTCTATTCACATTAGATTTCCTAACAAATTTAAAATAAAGTTCTCACAACACAATAATCTTATCCAATTATATTACGAATAGATGCATTTAAATTTCTTAAAGAACTAACATAATTTTACAATTAATTGATAACAACAATAATTAATTCTAATTTACTTCTTTTCTTTTAGAAAGAAATCTTAAACTACATTTACTAACACACATTATTTAAATAAATAATAACAAGTTTAATTACAAAGAATAATATATATCACATTTCCTAACTATTCTTTAAAATACTTAATCCTACATATTAACATAGCCCACTAATACAACTTTATTTAAATTCTACTTTTTAAAAAATAAACATGAAAGCACATTACATTAATCATTATTAAAATTAACTAAGAAAACTAACTATACAATTAATTACTAATGAAAATATATTAACCAAATCCTAACTAGCCTACCCTATACCCAGCTTACTCCCCATCCCATCACCCTCTCCCTTCCCATGGCCCACATGCCAAGTGGATGAGGTGATGTGACAAGGGGGGACAAGGCTGCAAATGAAAATTTCGAATGCTAAAGAGGAGGTAAAGTTCATTGGTTGAAAACTTGAGTTTGGGGCCCACAAAAAGGGGAACCCTACTAAAGTACAATGCAAACAAATTTCTCTTTTTTTTTTTGAAGAGGTGGTGGACATGGTACGCATGGGGAGAGAAGGCTCCATATCCAAGGAGGATGGGTGGGCCAAGTTGGACAGCTCCTCCAAAAAGGCACGCAAGGAAGGATTGAGTGTTGATTTCTCTTCCTTATTTTTTATTGAAACAAAGGCATGTCACTTCCTTCGCCCAATAAAGGTAAGGGTGAAATAGGCGTGGGGCCCACGAGGTGTCCCTTCACTGCTTTAAGTCTTTAAATACATAATGATGTATGTTAGTATTATTTATTTTAATAATATGGTTCACACTAACAAGAGTTATTAGTGGGGGTTTAGTATTCTAACCCCATACTTAGTAAGTGAAAAAAATAAGGAATATTCTCAGTGTCAAATGAGAATTAAATTCATTTTTCATACATTTTTCAGGGAGTTATTTTGGCTCTTTCATAACTAGAAAGTTATATTTTTATTTGCTCTTCGTCCTTAACAATGTATTTCATTCTTAGAGTAAAATGTATGTATCATGAATTATTGTTTATGCCTCCTATTAAGTGGATTGTTTATATAAGTGTTGATAATAGATAGTTATTACTTAGTATTAAAATTTGGTTAATAATCCATTGCTATCATGATTTTCTCAAATAAAATTTAAGGATGCAATATTGAATTTAAGGTATAATGTTTTGATCACATTGTTTATAAACCAAGATTTCAAGGAAGGAAATAAGCATATTCAATTTGAAATTATGCAAACAATACATTTGAAGACAAGATATGATTTGCAATCCAATAAAATTTGAACACATAACTTACTCATTTTCACAAATGACTACATTTCCATTTACAATATTTGAGTCTACAACATTTGATCCATTCTATTTCAAAATCCATCTTCAACATAGAAGCACAATACAATAGGTGATACTACAATGGATAAGTCTCCAACACAAAGATATAAAGAACACCTTCCATGCTCCAAATTCAAAATGGCTCCATCACAAGGTCCATCTAATATCTGCAAAAAAAAACATAAAACTAACCATGGAGAGCTCACCTCCCATCCTAGGTCTCAAGAAGACCACCCTTGAACTAGGAGAGTCTATAACCAACGGGTGACATCCACACTATTCACACAACACAAAGACAACAAGAAACACCCATACAAGGCTTGCACAATAGGATCCATAATAAGGGGTGAAAGTGGACTTCCATATAGGAGATTGCCAAATGAATACATACAATAACCATGCATTTTCAAGGCTAGAATCCACATATATTTTTCCTTACATTCTACTCCTTATCTCCCTCAAATCAAGATCAATAACATTGGCATGCAAGGGCCCATACACCTTACATTTTTTCCCTCTTCTCTCCATGATAAGAGATTCTAAACATTCATAGAGTCCAACTAACTCCTTCCCCCATAGTTGGCCACTTTTTTCCTATCCAAGGGTGAGTAATGCCATTACACCTTTCACAAAACTCCCTATTCAAATAAATATAAACACAATAAACATGAAATCAAATCCGAAATTCCATTCCCTTACATCACAACAACACAAAATACATTGATCACATATGCAAGAGAATGAAATACATACAAATATATTTTCAACAAAAATAAAGAAACTTTCATGGCAATGTGGAGACCAACCTTCACAAGTGTTATGGTAAAATGATGCTTGAGAAGATCTCAATCCCTTTTTTGCTTCCTTCAATCCAAAACCCTAATGTCTCTAAAAGTGGAGAGTGGGTGAATACCCTCTAACTCTACAAAGGGCCTCTAAAAATGCCTCCGAATCCTACCCACCTACCAAAATTAAATCTAGAATTGACCCTTAAGTCCTTTGGTTGTGCTTTATCCCCTATCATAAATGAAAGATTGGAAAGGAGTGTGGGTTTGGGTAAACGGTCAAGACTAACTCCATTTTCGTAACATGTGAGAAATGGGTTATTAAGAGGGTCACCAAGGCCACTAGGGGGTTCTAGATGTGATATAAATATTCCTAACCTATACCCCTATCACTAAGGTACTTGGATTTTTCTATAATTGGTCCTTAGGACCACTTTTTAGCCTCTAGAAGTGACTAGAATAAAATTTAAATTTAAATAATCTAATTGGGTTACATTACCAACCTTAGTAGACATGTCATTACATAAACACATAACAAGTGCCAAGTGACACTGTAAAATAACATAATACAACATTGACATGTCACTAATTACATAGTGAAAACACCTAATACATACATAAATACAATTTACGGTCACGAATTAAATCACTTAAAAATGAGGTTTGAATCTCTTCATTAGCTTCAACCTTAGCTTTACAGTTTGCACATATGGTTGGTTTCTGATTCTCCAATAATTTCCATGGTAATTTTTCTGCACACTAAATTAAACATCAGTAGCTCAATAAAATCACATGCATATATATATATATATATATATATATATATATATCAAATTGCATAATCAATTCACTGAACATTCTACATTTCCACTTAATAACCTTTTCCCATTTCTGCACCTGATAACCATAACTGATTGCATAATCAAAATAACATAATATATTTTTCCATTTGAATTTAGAATACAACAATGATCATCATAATGCATGCGTATACCCAAAACATCATAAAGATCATCAATAAAATATATTGAAGTAATCATCACATGACATAAATAATACTAATAATGTCTAGTCGATCAAATATAATGTCCCAAAATATCAAATCATAATGTATCAATTGAGCTATGATGGGTTGGGGTGAGGTCTCAGAGAACACTACTATCATGGAGGATAAAGCTGGGAGCTCGGGTCCGAGAACTAGAACAAGAAGTGGCCTCAAAAGGAAACTTCCAGAAATGCCCAAGGAGATGAAAACTCTAAAAGAATCCATAGACATGATGGAAGATCTGCAAAAAGAGGCTGAGAAGGCCTTCGAAAGTAAAAAGTAGTGTCTCTTTCTTTTCTGTACTGGGAGTTTACTGGTAGATGTGTTGGAAACTATTTTTTGGCTACTTTTTGTAACTCTTTTTGGGTTTCTTTTTGGGTTTGCTGGGGTTCTTTTTATTTTCTATCTTTTTATATGATTTAAATGGTTTTGGGTTCTATTCAAAACCTGTGTTTACCTTAATAAAAAAATAAGCATGTTAATGAAGCTCTCAACCTTAATCTTCATTAGTGACAGTCCTAGAACGAGAATTGATGTACGATGATGCCTAATCTATCTCTCAAATCTCAAATTCCAATGCAATTCATTCAATTATGCTCTCAATTTGTTAAATTATGCTCTCAAATGCTATGCTCTTGATAAAATTCTCTATAGTGTAGATGTAATTGCTCATGAATGTCTAGGATTAATAATGCTCTTAAAATTAAAGACACATTTTTTCCATTAGTATACAAAGGAAAATAGTTTACAAACCGTCGGTAACACCAACACTGAAAGTCAGAGTTTAGAGCAAACCTGACAGACAAGTTTTTAAGCAAACCTGACAGACAAGTTTTCAAGCAAACCCGAAGACACAGTGCAACCCAAAAATGTTACAAAGAAGCCCGAAAGAGTAAACCAATAAGACAAACCCGACAAGCATAGTACAATGCAAATGTGACAGAATAGATGATAGAGGAAGCTGACAAACTAAAGAGAAACCCAAGCCCCAGTCTACTAAGAGAGTTAGAATTCCGAGAAATGTGGATTTGAATTCCACGTTAGATAAAACACTTGTGTTTTATATTTAGCTTTTCTATTAGCTTTAAATCCATTTATTTAGGGACAAGCAATGTAATTGTAATTGTTTTAACTAGTCTAACTAATTGAAAACATGCAAACTAGGAGATCAAGGTCAAGTTGTAAACCTTCGATCATAGAGTTATCATTGTAATACGTGAAACTCAATTTAGGTCAATATCATTGTATAAATAGATATTCAATCAATCATAACAAGTGTGTGATAATTATTGTAGCCGAGAAGCATATCTAAAGATCAGACTAAGAGTTTTATGTAGAAGAAAAGCCAAGGATGAAATCAGTTATCAATAATAAGAACCAAGGCTACCGAGCAAAACAAAGGCATTAATCAATCACAATAGGTGTTAAATATACTTGTAATCTTTATTGATTTGTAATCAACAATTTTAGATTACACATACTCAGGTCATCAAATACTTTTTACTATATTCTAACAAGTGTATAAAATAAAAGAAATCCTTGAGAAAGGTGGATTTAATAATCCTTTGTAAATCTCTTAACCGAGTGCACACTAAATAGTGTTGCTAAAGCTCTTAACAGAGTATACCTTAACCAATCTCTACATAATACTCCTAACAGGGTAGATCATTAGAAGTGATCAAAATTGTAAGCCTTAACCAGCCCCTTCCATTCTGCAGATAGTGAAGCTTTGTGGGTTTCATCCCCACCATAATTTTTACCTTCTAACAGGGGTTTTATACATTACCAAATCTTGTGTCATGTGTCTATACATTTCATGAATGTTTCTATGAATGTTCTACATGCTTATTGAATTATGATTTGATATAACATACACAAAGATAAAAAAACATAAATGGTTGGTAATACAATTGATTACACAAAGGATAAAGGTTAAGTGATAAAATTTTTTGAGGGTATTAATTCACCTCTCCCCTCTTAGTACACCATTCCATTATTTCCAACAATTGGTACCAGAGCTACAACTCTTATTTGGAAAATTCTAAAGACTTGAGAGAAAAGATTATACAATGGAAAGGTACAAGCTAGACAAGAGTATTGAGAATCAGAAGTTAGAGATACAGATCTTCTATGAATAATATAAATAAGCTATAATCTAGATGAGATAGTTGCTGGATGAAAGATTATGACATCTTGCTGTAATGAAATAGACTATCATGAAGAAGAGATACCTGATTTATTTGAGTCTTCAAGATTTGCATCAAGCAAAGCATATGACACATCTGAAGAAAGCATCACAAGTCTAAATGAAATCAATCAACATCTGGTTGGACAAGTAAAATCACTGCAAATTGGTCAAGGGACATAGATGGTAATAATGATTGAGGTTATGAATAATGCTAGGCAAGCTGAGCAAGAGAGAACACTATCTATTGATGATAGAAGGAAGATTACTGAAAATCTACAAGAGAAAGAGTTAGAAATACAAAGACTTACAAAACATCATCATGAGATCACTAATCAAATTATTCTTACGAGTCAAGAAGAAAACCAAATGAACATAGAATTGAATGGAAAGTTGGAAGCTATTGGTGAGCTAAGAGAAGAAAATTAAATACTGAAGTATGAAGTGAGAATTCAACAACAACACAATGACATGATCAAAAGAGCTGAAGAAAGCATTAAAAGGATGGATGATTTTGTGGATGGACAAAGAAGAAACAACAATAATACCAGACTAGGGTATACCAAGAATGGAGAATCACCATACCAAGCTAATCCAAAGAATGTCTACACTAATCCAAGACCAAGAAAGAATTCATGCAATCACTATGGAAAACCAGGCTACACACCAAATGTTTGCAAAAGAAAAATGAAAGGTATTCCTAAATCCACACCTTCATTCATAGGAATTTGCTATAAATGTAACAAGAAAGGACATAAAGTATATGAATGTAAATCTGAGGTGAAACAACCAAATAAGGAAACCTACATGGAAAAATATTGTCCTACTTTCAAAATGCATGGGCACACATCTCTTGAATGTAGGAAGAGGCAAGCATGGAAGCCTAAAGAAAATGAAACTGCTTATCAACCGACAAGAGTTGGTAACTCATATGTTTGGGATTAAAATACATGGGCAAACTGCACAACATGCGGAAGATTTGGAGACATAGCTGCAAACTGTATGAGAAAATGGATGAGAAAGTCTAGGAGCTGGACTAACCCCGTAATGACATGTTTACACTATCATAAATTTGGTCATCTAAGCAAGGAATATAGAGACCGAGTGACAGAGACTAACACCTTTTCCAATGGAAATACCATTGAAGACATCAGGAAGATGAGAAACAAAATGTGGAGAAAAGACTTAAACACTGATGATGTTAGACCAAGAAATAAAATTGGTGACACCTTATCCAGTGGATCTGGTGACATCACCACCCCCACCTCAGATGAAAAAGTATGGAACTACACTATACTAAGTTATACTTTACATCAGTTCCATTATACATAGTTAAAAATGCCAAACTAGCATGATTCAAGATGCACTATGGTATTACTTGTTATGATTCTATGAATTCAATCTCATTGGTTAATGCATACTGAAAAGCATCGGTTAACATATAAAAGCTAAGTTGTCAAAGCACACCGAGAATCGTCAGTGTACATATGAAAACTAGGTTAATCAATGTAAATCAAGACTCATCAGTAATCAAGTAAAAAGTACTGTTGTCTTTGCCAGATACTGAGATTCATTAGTAAATATGTGAAAAGTTGAATGAGCTAACACTTGCCCCGAGCATCGCATTTTCACTGAAAACAAAGTTGGCATGTAACTCAAGCAACTCCATCCTCGACACCCGACAAGTGGGTAGAGCATTAAATGTGCCACTTAAGGCACTGTCTATAAAAAGGGTTACAGATGAGCTCATTATTCTCAAAGCGAGTTAGAGCGAAGAAGCAGAGCGAAGAGAAAAAGCAGAGTGACTAGATTGAAGAGCACTCCAAGAAGATTCATAGCATTCAGATTTCGAACAAACAACAACTATCAGAAGGTTGAAGTAAGTAACAAAGATCATCGAACTCACTATTTATTTTACGAAAAAGCTGTAAATTCATGTAAATGATGGGAACCATGTCTCACACTTCCAAGTTGAAAATTTCCAAGGAGAAGAAGGTTAACCTCATCAAGAACACTACATGTGAGGAACCTCATTATAAGTTCTGTCTAGAGGTTGCATCTCAACCCGACAAACTTGGAGCTCTATCAGTAATACCACCTAAGGTTTTACTGATTGAGGATGTTCGATCCTACATTCACTGTAAGATTGACAAAGTTATAGAACTGGAAGTTGAGAAATCTTATAAGAAGCTATGCACAGACAAGAACATCAAATAAGAGCACAAACATATCGAGGTGAAAGGGATGACAAAAGCCCTAATGTTTTTGAGAGAGTTTAAGATCGAATGGATTTGGGTAGTACTGAGTAGAGTGTATGACCGAAAGATGTGGCTAGATGAGCCAAAACTGATCACTAGAGATGCAATACATGCTGTTACCAGTTATCCTAAAACCAAGAATCCCAAGGCACTCAAAAACACTCCTCGCCCTAAAATTGAGAAGATGACAGGTATTGTATGGGATAGCATAGGATTGAAGGTTGACACCATCAAAGATCTAGAACTAAAATTTGGTACATGTGTGATAGGCTACAAGTTCTACTAGGCCAACAGGTTAAACAACATTTCATGTAGAGCAACTGACACTTCTCATAAGATAGTAAAGAAGGGTCTAAAATTGGACTTATCCAAGCTTCTAATGAAGCAATTGGAGGAGAACATGAGGACAATCAGGACTGCAAAGTCTAACTCATGTAAGTTTGGTTCACTTATAATGTGCATATTTTTCTATTTTTAAGAATCCTTCCCATCCATAAGAAATGTCAACGGGGATACTTCCGGACCAATGACCATTCAAATAAGTGAATACATCAAGTCACTAGGTGATAAATTTCACTAGTACATTTGAGGCCTCTTTTAGACGTCTATGCGTCACTTTTTTGACACTCTACCGTTGGCCTAGCGACAGAGACCAGTGTTGCAGTTTTGGTGTCAGAATTAATTATGACTGCACCGTCTGTCATTATTGTGATGATACTAATTGTCACAATACAAGCTAGCTAGGATGGTTACCATGTTGTTGTTACTTATTTTAGCTGTCGCTATTATGACACGTAGGCATCGCATCTTGCCTGTGGCTATTATGACACATATGCGTCCCATCTCGTCTGTCTTTGTTATGAAACATAGGTGTTGCATGTTATCTATCATTTTTCAGATGTGCGACAAATTTTCTATACATGCAATGTCAAGTCGTCGGTAATTTTTTGACAGCCCGACGTCGCATGTATAGCGGTTTCATCGCATGTCTGAAAAAGTGACACCTAGGTGTCGCAACACTGTCTCTAAATGAGTGTTGAAATTACGACAGAGGTGTGATGAATTTCCTATGCATGCGACATCGAACCATCGACAATTACCGACGGCTCGACGTCGCATGCTTTTTTTTAGTGTCGCTTTACAGTTTTTAAGAGTTTAGTGTCCCACTGTTGCTATTTTTAGTAATTGTGGTTTTACTTATTTTGGAACCATGATTTCATATGCTTTATTTGGGATATGTACATGTTCATTAAATTCCATAACACATGAGTCCTAAAAAACTTCTACCGTATGAAGTATTATAACTTTTGAAACCAGTCTTTTAAAGGATGGTAGAAGTGGTATCAATCCTCTTTATCCAAAGGGTATCAATGCCATTTCTCTCTAAAGATTTACATAAGTCACATGAGTCACCTGATACATATGCTAAAGATTGCATAGTAGACAATAAAAAATTAGAGCTACATACAACTAAATACAACATGACATGGTAGTAATGAATAACCCACCCTTGAAGAGAGAGATATGGAACTTTTTTAATGTAGAAAGTCTAAGTTGTTATTGGTCAATCTAGATCAATTGGGTCCACTACAACCTCATGAGATTGAGCTTGTGTTAAGGATATGATAAGGAACACTCACATGTCTATGGTAGGATAGAGCATCTATGATCCCTTGGAAATGGTTTTCTAGTAGTCATAAAGTTTGATTCAAATCATCAATGGTAACAAAACTTATACAATTACTTTATAGTTATAGTTAAACAAATAAGAATCCCCACTAATTGTCTAAATAATGTGTTATTTATGTCTCTAAATATTTAGATGTACATAATTCCATCCCCACTTCAATGGATGTGGCAGTACTTTTGTTTTTTCACCTTATATTTTACCACAAGCCTCTGCATTGCGACGGTGTGAAATGTTGTTAAAAAAAATATATTTTGAGCTTCTCTTTGTTTTGAGAAAAGTTTAACATTCTCTATTTAACAAGGCCAACCACGTGAAGGTGGAAGCTCATCTGGCCCCTCCTAGGAGTTGCTTATGACCCTTTACGACATTTTAAGATCTCTAAGGTGTATTCTTAGGGATTGTAAAGGGTCATAAAGGGTCATAAGGGATCCTGGGACACGACAGATGAGAAACATAAATGTAGGTATCATGGTCACATTTTTTTGGAGACACAGCATAATTGAGTGGTATACCTAGATGATGCAATGCAACCACTACTCCTCCAGTTCTAAGTTGGCACCGCACGATCCAAAAACCATAGATAAGGAATAAATTTAGAGAGCAGAGGAGGGCCATAAGAACCGAAATAATATACCTCCGCTCTCTAAATTTATTCCTTATCTATGGTTTTTGGATCATGCAGTGCCAACTTCGAACTGGAGGAGTAGTGGTTGTGTTGCATCGTCTGGGTATACCACTGAATTATGTTCTGTCTCCAAACAATTGTGACCATGATATCTACATTTATGTTTCTCAGCTGTTGTGATATCTATATTTATGTTTCCTAGCTATCGTGTTTATGTGCATGTTCTTTATGTGTTTGGCTTCTCTCCCTCCTCCAAAATAAGATTTTTCCACTCTGAATCGAGAATGCACGTGCAACTGCGTAGAATATATAGTGTTAGAAGGCCCTAGATGGGCATAAATTCAATGTACAATTATGGTCTTGTATAGATAAACTGGAACTGGAATTTCAGCAAGACTGGGAAAAGTTTGTGCATAATTCTAAATTGAAGATGGGGAATTTTCTAGTGTTCAGTTCATAATTTTGCACAAACTTTTCCAGCCTTGCTGAAATTCTAGTTGCAGTTTATCTTTATAAGACCATCATTGTACCATTGAATTTCTGCCCATCTGGGCCTTCTAACACCGTATGTTTTCCTGGTTGTTTATAAAATTTGAAACAACCTGAGAAGAATGTTTTATAAACCACTGGCGCTGCGTGGAACTGCATAGGATCATCACCAAAGGGGGTTTTGGATTAGAGAACTCCCTTTCACTTAATGTCATTGAAGTGTTGACCCAGGGTTGAATCCAATATGCTCCTGTATGATCCAGAACCTACAAGGAAGGTCAAGATGGGGTTAGATCCAAAGGATCTAAGCAATGCATGACACCCTATTAATGATCCTCATCTACAATTACGCATGTGCATAGTCAATCCATACACTTCTCCTTGTCTCTCTATTTCCTGCACCTATATATATGACTACACAACTAGATGCATGCTATAAAATTCATAGTTTATTACATACAAGATCGTAAGATAAGCTACATCAATAACTTAGCTAAATCAATCATAAGGTATTTAAAACTAGTATCGTAAAGAGATGCAAAATATGTAA
>MU224746.1:427313-508240 GCA_018584345.1 Thuja plicata
CCACTTAACATTGCATACACAGGGGTAAGAGGGAAAACATACCCATGTGATCCATAAATGGTTTATCAGCTATAGGGAAACATAAAATACATTTTAACTTGTATAAGTAGATCATAAAAGCATGGTCAAATATAACAACTACCATAAAGGAAACATGAATTAATTAGAAGATGTATTCCCATTGGGTAGAAAAGTAACTACTTGTAAGGAGCATGACAATAGGTTTGTAAATAAGAAATGAAACAGTGATTGTCTATGCGCAACCTCAAAGGATAAGGAAACTTGTAAATGAACATACTTAGTTATCCCTTACAAACCATAAATAACCCATATATAACAAAGACCATAGAAATAGATTTTTTAATGCATTATAACATAGACACATTTTTATCCTTGTATCAAGTAGCTTGACTAGGGGCCTTACACTTACCTCTGATGCAAGTATCAGACATATTTCTCAAGGCTATATGATTTATGACACCTAAAACTTCCTCCCTACTAGACAACAGTGGCATACTGCCCATGACAAAGCATCACTTTCTTTATGCTAGGGTTTCTGCAGATTATGATGTATGTTATCATTACGACCTATGTTCTCATATTGAATAATATCAATCAGGCCATCTTAGGGTATATGCCTCTAGTCATGTAATATGCTCTTAACCAAAGGCTAAAATACAAGACATATATTGAAATTGATAATAAGATCATGAATGTCCAGGTTCCAGACAATTTGTTCAATCCCTCAATGAGGCATTTAAAAAGACACCAACTATTGCAAAATTCATTAGCATCTAACCTTCAATAGATAGGTTCAAGGCTTCAGTGGGACAACAGTGGCATACTGCCCTTGACAAAGCATCACTTTCTTTATGCTAGGGTTTCTACAGATTACGGCGTATGTTCTCATTACGGCGTATACAAGACATACCTCAAATGGTGAGTACGTGGTGGAAGATTTTTGATGAGTACACGGTGGCTATACCCTAAAAATGAAGGAAACCAGATGAATGAATTGCAAACTAGCCCGGAGGTAGCTGGATTCAATACAACAAGAGCCCTCTTCGCGCATAGAATGGAACATGAAGGAAACTAGCTGAATGAATTGCAAACTAGCCCGGAGGTAGCTGGATTCAATACAATAAGAGCCCTCTTCGCATGCAGAATGGTATAGTTTCCTTCCACTCGCATGCACAACTCAATCACAAATGAGCCTTTCTTTTTCTTTTTTTTTTGTTTATAATCAAGAGGGTGTCGCAATTACGATGGTATTGTCGCTATTGCGACAACGTTGGGGGCACTTGAAAAAAAAAAATCACACACAAATTGTAGCATCATTGCAAATTGGCGTCAGAATTTGACCCCAAATGTTGTAGTGTTTGTATCAGTTATGGATGAATACTTTACTAGTTTTAAGGAAAGAGTACAGAAAAGAGCGAGGATACCAGAACAATTGGTAGAAAAGTACAAGATTGATATTTGTTTTATGGTGGACACTGATTACACCTATATCAAGCCAGTTGTACTGAGGAAAACATGGCTAGAACCACTTGACTATGAGGTCAACATACATCAAGATACCAATGCTATTGAAGCATTGTTTAATAAACTATTAGACAAGTCACAACCTAGGTTTGGAACCTATGAAGAAGCCAAGGAAAGAATTAAAACAACATTATTTGTGAAGGATATTGATAGGAAGAAGGAAAAAATGGTCAAGACATTGAAGAAAAAGTTTTCAGTAAATGATGAAGAGTCTAAACAAAAGGAAGACACTAAGGGACAAGTACCTATCGGTGAAGAAGAAAATTAGAGCGACTCAGAATCTACAAAGTCTGATGAACCACCACTAGCAGCAGCAAAGAAAACTAGGACTACTACTGCATTGAGAACTAGAATTCAGACAAAAAAGGATGCAAGTCCTTCATCGATTAAGAAAGGAAAAGTAAGGACATACAAAAAGAAGCCTCAAATAGGGAAAAATGCACCAACAAAAAGAAGGAAGTTCATCAGAACCAAAGAAGATTTAGAAGATACTGAAAAGGATGAACAACCTTTTAAGAATAAGTTGCCTACCACAATTGATGAGGTATGTGCATCTATGATCAAGTCAGGATCAATAAGTGATCCTAAGATTAGAAAATGGTTAACTCTGGATCCCAAGGATCTGAACAAGTTAGAAGAAGGCATGATCACAATGATGAGTATATTTAAATATATACCAATTCAATTTGAAGATAAAATGCCACAATAACTTATGGATAGATTGTCGACAAGGTGGACATATGCACTAAAGGAAGAGAAATATATAAGGGAAAGAGCCCTAGTCTTTTTCATGCCACCATAATAAAAAATGGAGGAGATTGAAGAAATGATGAAGTTGAATTCCAATAGGTTCTCACCAAAAATAAGATCCTGCAAAGTGCTAAAGGGACAACTAATTGAGCTTGACAGAAAAAGTGAGGATGAATGGAGAAAGATACTTGATGTACCTAAAAAGGACACAAGCCTCGAGCCATAATTAGCTCTTACCGATAAGCCACACAATGAGGAAGATTAGGATAAACCGAGCCCAAAGCACATTCTAATAGATGTTGCTGAGGATGTAAATGAAGAAACTTTGAACATAATATCTAACAAGGACATGGACACTGCAGATGAAACATGGCCCGATAATAATCTCATTGACATTACCGGAGAAGATCCTACAAATAAGGTAAAGAAAGATGAAGATGTCACTGTTGCCCCAGACCAAACTGAGGAACAAGACACAACAACAGATACTACTCATGTAGATACACCGGGTCAAATACCACTATTGATACAAGATATCAATATTATCTTAGAGAAGGAGAAATCACCCAACAAGGATGCAAGCATATGCAAGGATAAGGGTGAACAAGAACCGAAAGACACAACCAATGCGAATAAAAAAGATGAAGAGAAAAAGGAAACCGATGGAGGAAAACAAGAAAACAAAGGTGAATAAGAAAAGAAACAAAGTGATACCACTCCTAAGGACATCGAAGGAGATGTTGTAGATAAGGAAAAGGTTGATGTGGAGACATCCACTCCCAACCGATAGGTAAAGACCAAGCATCAGGATACAGGTTCACATACACCAAAGCCTTCACCAAGCACATCAAACCAAGCAAAGGATCTTGTTTTGGTACTACATAAAGGTCCCTCCACAACACTATCAAAGAAGAAAAGCAACAACAACAATAATCTAGTTACACTGGAAGAGATAATTGAGATACCAGCCTATGATCCAAGGACATTGGATCCAAAGGAACTCACAAACTATGTAGAACTATGCAAAAGAAAAGATATCTAGGATAAGCTAAAGAAGGAAACAAAGGACACTCAAGTACTTGAGACAACACAAGGTATTCTTCAATAGATAGTACCTGACATAGACACTGATAAAAATGCATCAATCATTGATCAAATAGCCATTCTTACTGACGCCGTCCAATCACAGAATGTGGATGCAGAAAAGGCCATAGAAGAACATGCAGAGTAGAAGTATCAACATAAATTGACCGATAAAATCAACCAAGAAGTGGTAGAAAACAAGGTGAAGTTGTCTGAACAACTAAGTGAGTTAGAACCTATCATTTCAGAAGCAATAGCCTTAGTTCGAAAGTTAAGCACATTAGAGAAATTCACTAAGGAAAATAGTGAAAAGATTGCACAACTAGATGTAGATCTAAATTCTAGTGCTCAAAGTCTCTCAACAACTGACAATGCAATTGAGTTACATTATGCAAAGGTAATGGAAACAAAGAAGTTGAGACTTCATATTCAAGAGGTAGAAACACAATTCAGGAATAAGGTAACCGAGCTACAATCTCTACTGCTACCCAATCTTACACTAATGCAACAATATATGACAATGACAAGGCAATTGATAGCCACCCCGGAGATGTCTGTCATTGAAAACATCTATGACATGCATGCCAAGATTACATTGGAGAAAATGGCCCTTGAACACCTTCAAGAGAAATGGGAAAAGATGATGGAAAACATGAACAACTCTCATTCCCACATTTTTGACAAGTTGTAAGTCATTACACCTTTTCCCTTACTATAAAAAAGGGGGAAAATGATATGTATAGGAGAAAAATGAAAAGGGGAAAATGATATGAAAAAGGGAGAAGATAAGGTGAAAAGGAGAATAGTATATAGGCAAATGTGTACATACATATACTTACACTATATCGGCATATACATAGGGGGAGTCATAAATGACAAGGTAAATACATGATGTACATTACTAAAAATTTTAGTATTTGCACATATCAGTTTTTGATACTAATGTCAAAGGGGGAGATTGAAGACATATTTTTTCCATTAGTATACAAAGGAAAACAGTTTAGAAACCATCAGTAACACCAACACTGAAAGTTAGAGTTTAGAGCAAACTTGACAAATAAGTTTTCAAGAAAAACTGACGACACAACGCAACCTGAAAATGTTACAAGGGAACCCAACAGAGTAACCTGATAGGACAAACCCAATAGAGGAACCCGAAAAGAAGAGTACAGTGTGAACCTGACAGAATAGATGACAGAGGAACCAGACAGACTAAAGAGCAACCTGAGCACCAGTCTACTGAGAGAAAGTTAGAATTCTGAGAAATGTGGATCTGACTTCCATGTCAGATAAAATACTTGTGTTTTATATTTAGCTTTTATATTAGCTTTAAGTCCATTTCTTTAGGGAAAAGCAATGTAATTGTAATTGTTTTAATCAGTCTAACTGATTGAAAACATGCAAACTAGGAGATCAAGGTCAAGTTGTAAACCTTCGATCATAGAGTTATCATTGTAATACGTGAAACTCAATTTAGGTCAATATCATTGTATAACTAGATATGCAATCAATTAGAACAAGTGTGTGATAATTATTGTAGCCGAGAAGCATATATAAAGATTAGACTAAGAGTTTTATGTAGAAGAATAGCCAAGGATAAAATCAGTTATCAAGAACAAGAACCAAGGCTACCGAGAAGAACAGAGGTATTGATCAATCACAATAGGTGATTAACATACCTGTAATATTTATTGGATCTGCAATCAGCAATTGTAGATTGCACATACTCAGGTCATTGAATAATTTTGACTACATTGTAACAAGTGTAGCAAATAGAAGAAATCCTTGAGAAAGGTGGATTTAACAATCCTTTGTAAATCTCTTAACTACGTGCACACTAAATAGTGTTGCTAAAGCTCTTAACAGAGTAGACCTTAACCAGTCTCTACATAATGCTCCTAATAGGGTAGATAATCAAAAGTGATCAAAATTGTAAGCCTTAATTGGCCCCTTCCATTCTACAGATAGTGAAGCTTTGTGGGTTTTATCCCCACCATAGTTTTTACCTTATAACAGGGGTTTTCTGCGTTACCAAATCTTGTGTCATGTGTCTATACATTTCATGAATCTTTCTATGAATGTTTTACATGCTTATTGAATTATGATTTGATATAACATACACAAAGATAGAACAACATAAATGGTTGGTAATACAATTGATTACATAAAGGATAAAGGTTAAGTGATAAAAAATTTTGAGGGTACTGATTCACCCCTCCCCTCTCATTACACCATTCCATTATTTCCAACAAAAATGCATGGTATTTATAGGATTTACCAAGGGTATGGGGTAGAGTTAAGTTGATCATGATCAAAGCTTGGTTTATTTGAAGGCTTTAAAATGGTTTCAAATGGAGAGACCATTTACATGATGGTCTCAAAGGTTGGGACAAAGACAAATTGAGTGGTGAGGATGTTAAAGAGTTGAATGAGTGATCAAGATTGCAAAGTTTAGAGTGATCCATGTGATTTCAATTTTTTATTCTCATTGGTTCTTCAAATTATTGTCTCCTTTGTTGAAAGAAAATAGGATTTTATTAATTTAATTAACTAATTAAAGTAGCCATGTAAGGGAATAGGTTAATTTTGATTTTTGATTTAAACTACACAATTAATTGATTAAATCAATTGCATAGCTTTGATTAATCCCTTTTAGGATTAGATTTAATTAATTGTTATATTTATTAATTGATCCTTTGATTTGATGTGATTTAGTTCCATTTGATTGAATTAATCCATTTGATTTCATAAAGTTGCCTTTTGATTTGATTAAATACACCTGACCAATTTTAGGTATGTACACAAGGAAATCTCATATGGTTTGGTGCTTAAAAATGAACCCTTGTGCTTGTATAAATTATTGGTAGATCAATTAACATTTGATTTTTGTGCATAACTCGATTAACCTTATGTTTATAGTCTTTGGTGTGCTTGCACATTTTGTTAAAACAGAAACCATTTTATTTTCTTAGAGAGGCATGTCTGGGGAATGCACTTCTTTGTAAGAGGATGACCTCAAACCGGTAAATCCTTTTAGTCAGTATATAAACAAGACATGGATCAAACCTCAAAATTGTCTTATATCTAACCAAGCTCAGGTGAGGTGTGTGAATGATAGCTTGGACCATACCTATGTGCCTAAGGAGCCTACGTGGTCCACTAGAGACTTAAGTGTCTCACACATGTACAAACTGATTGGGGAGACACCATGAATCTAACTAAAACCTTTTTAATTAGAGGAATCCTTCGAACACTGACTTATTTTAGTGCTAGGGGAGGGAATAATCTCCCCCACTAGATCCTCATCATATATGTCCCATGGTATTGTGTTATTTTAAGTGCAATCTTCTTTGACACATCAAAAGGTACCTGGGAAAATGAAAAAAACATAGGCACCTACAAGAGGACTTTCATGTTCTAGTAGTGTAAAACTATTGTGTGAGCTAATGTATTACCCATAAATGGGCCTAAAATATTTTGTATGAATCCAATTAACCTTATATTAGACTAATTGTTTCTATTTTTCATTGTGTCTGACCGTGTGAAAACTTGCAACTTGAACAAGTTGTTGAACATACACAGATTGTTTCTTTTTGAGTCAGTCCTATAGCTATACTAAGTGTGTGATTATTATGTTTAAAAATCTCAATAAATTATCCTAAACAATTTCCTACACAAAGAAAACACAATTAACATGTGTCCTCAAAACATTTCACTTGTCTTTTATCCTGAAGTTATGTGATCAGAATACCCTTGCATATTAGAGGTTCATAGCCTGCATTTTCATGTCATTTAGAACCTTGCATAGTCATTTACCTTTTTGAATTGTGTGTGTGTGTGTGTGTGTGTGTGTGTGTGTGTGTGTGTGTTTTGAGTGTCACAAACCTTCATAAAACCTTAATTTGACATAATTTCAAATTGAATCAATAGATCTAACTAGTTAAGCAATTCAAAATGAAAGAATTCAAGAATTTTCTATGGATCTCTAATTACAAATATTTGAAGTATGCTCTTAGTTTCATTATCATCCTCAAATGACAACGTATAAAATTAGAATACGAATCTATGATCTATGATGACAATTGTTGCAAATTGCTATGCTATATGATGAAAACAACTAGATTAAGAAGCAATTCTCTATTCTAACAATGCTTAAATGAATAAACAAGATGTAAACCAATTTTATTCCTTTTCTTTGATGAAGATGGATGCACAATTTATTTTTTAATCAAAAGTGGGCGAACCACTGGTATTTAATATTATTAATATAAAATTGGTTTGAGGGCTCAATTGGGAAATAACTAGTACGAAAACCCAATATCCTTGCCTGATTACATAATATAGAGATATGATAGGAGTTACAAAAAGAAAGAAAGTCCTCTAAACATAGGACCACTACAAAGATCAACTATTACATACATTTGGCATCATTTGTAGTGTGGAAAAATACATCGTGTCCCACATATTGAAGTATTCAATCAAAACTACTATGCTCTAAAAATTGAAATCTAGAAATATTTTCAATACATTAAAAATCCAGGGTAAAAACCCAAAAAACCCTCATAGATTGCATTCACTCCTCCATTTTCGAGGGGTTGATAGTTGCAGATGAACATTTATTATCTTGAGGATGCATACATAAAGGCACAAGCATCTCACTCATCCATCCCAGTGCTCATTCATGATGGGGTAGTGCTCAGTCATGCTGAGAAAACATGGGTATGTTACTCGGCCATCCCAGTGCTTGGTCATGCTAGGGCAGTGCTCAGTCATGCTGGGGAGGTGCGGGCATTTCAATCGATCATCCTAGTGCTTGGTCATGCTAGGGAGGCACAGGTATCTCACTCGGCCATCCCAATGCTTAGTCATATTGGGGATGCATACATGGTGGCACATACATCTCACTTGGCCATCCCAGTACTCGGTCATGTTGAGGAAACATAGGCATCTCACTTGGCCATCCCAGTGCTTGTTCATGCTGAGGTAGTGCTCGGTCATGCTGGGGAGGCATGGGCATCTCACTTGGCCATCCCAGTGCTTGGTCATGCTGAGGAGGCAGGGGTATCTCACATGACCATCTCATTAACCGGTCATGCTCCTCCCTTACACTTTTGTAGACTATTCAACCCATCCTGGTCAGCCTAACTTTCTACTTCTATGTTCCCCCAACCGAAAGAAGGGTTCTCAACTGTTGGGCTGATGTTGAGGTCTAAAAGTAGGGTCAAAGCTAAGTGTTGAGTATAGACATTATCCACAATTTGTGAATGTGAACGTGAAGCTTCATGTTGGAGTACCTCTGGTGTGTTTTCAACCTCAAGTATATCGAGAAGAGCAGCAACTCTGATGTGAATTCTTTCTACAATGACTGCATCAATGTATCTGCCATGAGTGTGGATGGAATTTCACAAATGCCTATAACTATGTCTGTCCAGGGCCTATTTGATACCCTCATAGATTAGCATGTAGGCATGACTATTCTATATGTATTTTCTGGGAAATAAACCCCCAAGAAGACCAAGCCATGCCAAATATTATAATCTCGGACTGCCGTGTCAAACTTTTCCAATTGCAGAAAATTCTTGTCAATGATTTTATTGTAAATGATATGCAGCAATTGGGTGCTTTGCAAGATGTCCATATTGTTTGACAAGAAAATCGACATCACTTGGGATGGAAAGAAACACCTTTTTATCCTAGGACCTGTAATGTCTTCACCTAAAAAGTCCTTGACTTCTTGGTGAATGCGTGTACTGTGGAACATGAACATACAATCCAGAACAAAGTCATCAATGTATGCAGGGATGGATTTTTCATTGTCTTCAACTTTTAGCAGGATTCTATCATTCCAAGACATATACTACTAATGAGTTTTCCTGCTCTCTCTACAAATCATATTAGTTTGAAAATCCATGGTTGCACGCTAAATAATGGCAAAATTATCAAGTACTTATAGAGTTCAGCAATATGTAATTACTCCACAGTCTGCAGCCTTGTCAAATTTAAATGCTTCAAGTGTGCGAAAGGGATAGTCTTGGGCATGTGAATGGATTACAATATTTAACATTGGGGATAAAATAAATGAAGCTCTTTACCGTAATATGAACATCCCCTTGCATCAGTTCATCATTAATTTGAGTGAACAATATGAGGTGAGCAGTATCAACCGTACTAGTCTATGATGAGAAGCACTGGTGTAATCCCCTTTGGCTTGATTAATGAATAATATTGATGGCGTCATCAACATTTATAACTTTTTAGCTTGAGTTGTTCTCGCAACTCCATCTAAGTTATGTCATAATAAATAGTGTTGGATATCACATTAATTAGACTTGGGTTTAGGATATGTCACCGTCATTAAAATCTTTGTTTAATTATCAATTTTTATAACCTCATCCTCAACTAGACGTTTGAAGTGAGAGTGAATATTTATGAATTGAATCAAGTTGTGAGTTTCAATATGATGACCATCATAGCCATAGTTTGATAACCAAACTGCTAATTTATTGCCTTCTCGAAGGGTGTGTGATATGATGTATTATGTGAAGGAATAGAAGATAGACCATAGCTATTTTAAAATGTAGGCTAAGTTCGAGTTTTGAATTGACTTGTTAATGCGTGCATTGATTATGATTAGTGAGTCTCCCTCAATATGGATGTTATGAAAGCCTCCATGCTTTGCTAAAACTAGACCTGGGAGAAGAGCTTGTGCTTCTCCCACATTATTTGTCCCTTGGAAAATAGGAGACACTTTTACTGCAATGAGGTTTCCTTTCCAATTCCTAATACAAAAACCTATTCCAGACATTCCTGGATTTCCTCTCGAAGCCCCATCCATGGGGCCTGCCATTTAATCAAATCTCTACTTTTCATGAGGATTGATCTCCAATTTAGAGTCATGCCTAGTGGAATTTGAATATGCTCCCATTCTTTTTCAATCCATCCATGCCAAGCTGAGAAGTAGTGATTGCACTTAATAGTTGATAGGTTTGCTTTTGTTATTTCTGATATTGAGAGCTCTAGTTGATCTGTTATAGTTTTGATTCAAGGCATTATTTTTCTGAATATTCTTCTATTTCTTTCCCACCATATCCCAAATGACTCCAACATACAAAAATTTCCATAAGTAGGAGAAGGTTTATTTTATGCATACCAAAGTCCATGTTTCAAATGAATCCCATAGTTTATTTGGCAATGTCAGTGATAGGCTCAAATTTTTAATAACATGCATCCAATGATGGTTTGCAAAGTCACAATTTAGCAGAAGGAGATC
The DNA here is from genome assembly GCA_018584345.1 of Thuja plicata. Lineage (NCBI taxonomy): Eukaryota > Viridiplantae > Streptophyta > Pinopsida > Cupressales > Cupressaceae > Thuja > Thuja plicata. The sequence continues at coordinate 437,962 of MU224746.1, forward strand.
CACTAATTCAAATTATTTCTCACATAGAACACACTTGAATGGTTCAACAATCCCCAATTTAGAGAGTTTGTCACTAGTGATAATCTTGTTTTGGATAGCTAACCATGCAAAACACCCTTCTTTAGGGAGAACAAAGGAGTTCCAGTAAAAGAAGTAGGATTTGGTTTTAAGTTTTTTGTTTTCTAGATGTTGTAGTTCTTTGTAGCCCTCTTTGATTGTATATTTTCCCTCTCTGGATGCAACCCACAATATTGTTCTCTTTCTTTGACACGAAGATGGTATGTTGCTAGAATATGGATAGTAGGAGGGAAGTCTGATGGTCATTCATGGACAAAAATCTTGGGTCTTTCCATATTACTTTTCCTAAGTATATTTCTATTGCCAAGTCATAATCCAAGAGATTAGGACCCAAAATATTGATGGAGATGTTCATAATTTCTGCATGCTGATCCATTTGAGCTAGTGGTGGCAATACATTCCATGAGTCTATCTAGAACTTGATATTTAAACCATTGTTTACTTTCCAAGAAATGTATTTAGTAATCAACTGTCTCAAGTTGAGCATGAAGTTCCAAACCAGTGAACCTTTTTAGGGTTTTCCATAGTCAAGATACATGAGGGATCTAGGTCATCTAAGTATTTTTGTTGCATTATTTGACACCATTTTTCTCTGGGATTGGTATATATCTGTCACACAAATTTCCCTCCAAAAGCTTTGTTTCTATGAGTTAAATTGTGAAGACCAGTTCCACCATGTGACTTTTCTTGAGCCATGTTCTCTAGTGATATAAGTGGTATTTTCTTGGCCTCTGAAACATCCCCCTTCCACAGAAATTCTGTGATGATCTTCTGAATAAGTTGTATAATGGATGATGGTGCCTTAAGTACCAACATGTAATAATTGGGTATTGCAGTGAGGACTATTTTATTGCAGTGAGGACCTTTCCATGTTGAAGTGCATGCTCTAATTCTATCAATCATAGTGGTCCAAAATGATACTTTATTAGCCCCAATAAAAAAGGTATCCCTAAATATGTGGAGGGGAGTAGCTCAACTGAGAATACCAAAATCTTTGTGATTTTGGTTGAGATGATTGTGTTGGTATTGAATATGTAGATTTTGGATTTGTTTGCATTGATATTTTGGCTTGAGACTAAGGTATATTATTCCAATGAACTCTTTATATGCTTGGATTCCTTAATGATAGATTTTCCAAACAACAAGGTATCATCTACAAAGAAAGAGTGGGTGACTGAGAGTGTAGTTCCTGTAATTTGGGCACCTTGCACAAGGCATTTTCATGATCTCGATTGATGCTTCTAGTGAAAGCATTTGCCATAATGATAAACAATATGCAATTATTTTTTATGAAGGTGGATCATTAAATCTATTTATGCATCCTATTTATAGGATTTCTGACACAAGGAGGGATAGTAAGAGGTTCCTAAGGCTCTCCCAAGTACCAAACCAATCTTGTAGAACAACAATGCGGTAGCAACAACACACATAGTGAGAGAAGGAACAATTGATGTCTTATATTTCATTAATTAATAAAACTCATTACATACTGGGCTGTAAGGCCTTCCCATTTTAGGCCATATACACTTAGTGAATTACATAAATGATCTTCATACATGTGAGGTCACAGACCTACCTTACAATATCTCAATAGATAATCTTCTATCCAATTCTACTATCCTCTCAGAACTTCTCCCAAAACTAAGAAAAAAGAAACAAATATATACAAGAGTCCACCAAAGAGGTTGGCGCTCAAATCCATAAGAGAGACCTAGATTTAGGTCCACACAGATCCCAATGAGAGATCCCACATTAATACACCATAGAAATTAAATGTAGAAGTAAGCCATATCAGGATAAACAAATCGGGAAGAGGATCACTGAGCAACAACAATCTCTCAGTAAAAGCATACCCAAGCAACATGGATGACTAGGTAAGAACATACCCGAGCGATAGAAAACCAACCCAGTGAAAGCATAACTGAGCAATGGAAACTAACACACCCCGAGACCCATTAGTAAAGCAAGATAGAGAGGATACCCGAGCAACAGGGTAAATGAGCACTTCACCAAGCAGTCTCCAAACAAGCTAAAGAACAAAAGTAAAAATCTTTTTGGTTGAGCAGGATTGCCAAGGACCCAAGATGCTCCTGCATCAGAGACCTAGGGTTACAAGAAATGATTCCCCAAATAATGTATCAGGTCCAACCTAAAATTAATCCAACTTAGATTGAGAAATCCAAGATGAGTCCTCAATAGATCTGTTCTTCCATTTTACTGGTACTCCATGTATTCCTTTCCTCTTGCACTTCTTCTAACTCTCTGTTTCAAAATCTGTTCAACTTCCTCTATCTATTTCTCAGGATAATCACTCGATACTTACACTTCTTCATTAGGTTCATGATATTCATACAAGTTTGAAATGTTGAATATAGGTGATATAACCATGTCATAAGGTAATTGAACTTCATAAGAAATTCCACTATCAAATCTTCTCAGTATTCCGCAAGGACCAAATTTCTTCATCTTCAATTTTCCATATGTACCCATAGGCAATTTGCCTTTCTTCAAATGAACCATTACTAAATCACCAACTTCAAAATTTTTATGTCTCCTTAATCTATCTACACTATCCTTGTATTTCTGATTGCTTTTCTCCAGCTTCTATTTTACATCTTCATGCAATGTCTTCACAAATTCAGCAAATTCCTCTACTTTAGCACTTCTTTTCTCTTCTCCACCAATATCTCTCAAATTTGATATACCTCTTGGTTGCGTGACATGAACAATCTCAAAAGGTGTCTTTCCAGTACTTCTATTTACTGAACTATTATATGCAAACTCTGCTTGTGCCAACATCAAATCCCAATTATTTGGTGTGTCTCCAACTAGGCATCTCAACAAGTTACCCAAGCTTCGGTTTACAACCTTTGTTTGTCCATTAGTTTGTGGATGAAATGTAGAACTATACTTCAAATCAGTATCCAACTTCTTCCAAAGTGTTTTCCAAAAATAGATAACAAATTTACTATCTCAGTCAGAGATCATAATCCTTGGTAATCCATGCAATCTGACAATCCCCTTAAAGAAAAGATCTGCTATATGTACTGCATCTAATGTTTTCCTACATGGTATGAAATGTGTCATCTTAGAAAATATATCCACAAAAAAATATATGGAATCATTACATCTTGTTGTCCTAGGTAAGCCAAGAACAAAATCCATGCTGATATCACTCCAAGGTTTCTCAGGAAAAGTAATCAGTGTATACAAACTAGTATTCTGACTTACTCCTTGTGCAACTTGACAAACTCCACAACTTTTCACAAACTTCTGAACATCCTTATATAAATGAGGCCAAAAATACCTTTCCTTCAGCAGACTCAATGTCTTATCAATACCAAAATGTCCAGCCAAACCACTACTATATTTTTCCTTTATCAGATTAGTTCTCATTGAACCTCTCGGTATGCACAACTAAATACCTTTGAACAAGATATCTTCCTAAATGAAATAATATTCATACTTACTTTATTGATTTGAATTAGGTGCTTTGCACACTCTCCATTGCTTAGAAAAATCAAGATTACTTTCATACAAATTCTTCATATTATCAAAACCAAGAACTTCAATTCTCATTTCAGTCAACAAAGATCTTCTTCTACTCAATGCATCAGCAACTCTGTTAGAAACTCCACTCTTATGTTTAATCAAAAATGTGAAACTCTACAATACTCTACCCATTTCATATGTTTCTGATTCAACTTATTCTGACTACCCAAATATTGTAAAGCCTTATGCTCAGTATACAACACAAATTCATTTGGCATCAAGTAATGTCTCCATTTCTTCATAGCTTGAACAATAACACAGAACTCTTGATCATAGAAAAAATATTTCCTCTTGGCATCATTCAACTTTTCACTAAAGAAAGAAATAGGTTTACCTTCTTGAGTCAACACAACTCCAATTGCACTTCCACTTGCATCACTTTCAACTTGAAATACCTTATTGAAATCAGGTAATGTTAACACAAGTAATTCAACAACCTTCAACTTCAAAGCTTCAAAACTCTTATCAGCTCCATGTGTCCATTTGAATTTTCTTTTGTCTTCTCTCATTGTCTCAGTCATAGGATTACAAATAGAACTAAAATTTCTAATAAACTTCCTATAAAAAGTTGCCAATCCATGAAATGATCTTACCTCACTGAAATTCTCAGGTGTAGGCCAACTAAGTATAGCTTCAACCTTCTCAGGATCCATCTTCAAACCATCACCTGAAATCACAAAACCAAAATACACAAGTTCTTCTTTCATGAAGGAACACTTCTTCAAATTTATCAACAACTTTTCCTCTTTCAATTTATGCAATACTTGCCTTATATGAATCAAATGCTCTTCTCTAGTCTTACTGAATATCAAAATATCATCCAATTATATAATCACACATTTATTCAAGAATTTCTTCAAAACTTCATTCATTAACCTCATAAATGTACTCGGTGCATTATTTAAACCAAAAGGCATAACCAACTACTCATACAAACCTTCCTTTATCTTGAAAGAAGTCTTCCACCCATCACCTTCTCTGATTCACATATGATGATACCCATTTTTAAAATCAATTTTGGTAAAATATCTTGCTCCATTCAAACAATCCATTATATCATCCATTCTCAGTATAGGAAACCTATACTTCACTGTGATCTTATTGATTTCTCTTGAATCAGTGCACATTCACCTTTCTCCATTCTTCTTAGGTGCCAATACAAATGGTACTACACATGGAATCAAACTTTCTCAGATCAAACCTTTGTTCAATAATTCATGAACTTGTCAGTTAATCTCTTCATTCTCAATCAGTTTTAACCTATGTGGTACTTCATTTAGTAAACTAGCTCCAGGAATCAGATCCATACAATGATTGATATCTCTCATTGGTGGAAAACCATTAGGTACATTATCTAAAATTATCTCCTTGTACTCAGTGAGTAACTTCTCAACTTCTACAGAAATTTCATTTTATGTATTCTTACTGGGTTTGTTAGGAATCAAAGCATAACAAATATCATTTCTTTTCAAATCCTTGATAATCTATCTACCTTCCATCAATCAAACTTTCACAGATGTACATATCTCACCAACAAATTCTTCAATTAAAGGTAACATAACTTGTTTCTTACCATCAACCCAAATAGAGTATCTATTCAATCTTCCATCATGTATAGCATGTCTATCATACTGCCAAGGTCTACCCAACAAAATGTGACAACAATCCATAAGCATAATATCACACAAGACCTTATCATAATACTTTCCAATTTTTTAGATTCACAAAACATTGTTCACTCACCATCAATGTATGTTCATCCTTGATCCATGAGATCTGATAGGGTTTCGGATGATTCATCCTCTACAACTGCAACTTTGTGACCATTTCCTCAGATGCTAGATTCTCCGAGCTTCCACTGTCAACAATTACCTCCAAAATTTGTCTATAACTGTACAACTAGTCTTGAACAAAATTTTCCAGATTAGATCTTGCTTATCTTTCTCACTCCATAGTATCCTTTGAATCATGAGATTTCCTTCTTAGCTTCACTCAGTGAATCTTCTTGCACCAAAGCATTTATTCTACTACCAACTTTCTTTCTTGCATGTGTACACTCAAAATATTTGTGTCCTTCCTCACCACAATTGTAACAAGTTACTTGGAACCCTCTTCTACTATAACCACCTTGGGAGTAATTGCCTCTTCCTCGGTATGAACTTCCACCTTTCCATTCAGTATTTCCTTTGTTTTTAGATGTGTCTAAAATTTACTTGTCTGGTTCAGACCTACTATTTTCACCATGAGATCTATCTCTTCCTCTAGGGAATCTACCACCTCTACCTCTTTGTCTTTGCTCATATCTCTTGTTCAATTTCTCCTCAGCTTTTAGGGAAAACTGATATGTCTCTTCAATGCTTTACATCTTGACCAAAATGATCTCATCTTGTATGAAACCTCTCAATCCATTCAGATATCTTACTACTCTTTCCACTTCATCTTCAACATGTCCAGATCTAATGTCCAATCTATATAATTCTTCAGTGTAGTCTTTTATGGATCTATCTTTCTATTTCAAACTTTACATTCTCCTAATTAGGTTAATCTGATAATCACAAGGTAGAAACTTGCCTTTCAATTTGTTTACCATCTTATCCCATACCTTGATTTTGTCTTTACCTTTCTTATTTCGATCCAATTGTAGATGCTCCCACCATAAGGATGCATGACCTTTCAACTTTGTGCTTTAAATCTTTACTTTCTTGTCCTCTGATACATTTTCATACTCAAAGTACTTCTCCATCTCAGTTATCTAGTAAATCAATTCATCATAATCCAATTTTCCACTATACTCAGGAAGATTAAACTGAGGTGTGGACTTCAAACTTGTCAATTCTCTTTGAAATATCTCTTCTTCCTGATCCATCACAGGTGTAGGTGCAACTTCACCTTGAACTTCTTCAACTTCATCATCACTAACATCCTCAAGATGTCTTCCTCTGCGCTTGGCTATTTCAACAACTTCCAATCTTGCATCCATCTATCTAAGCATATCAGCTAGACCTGGATGTATATTTCCTCTCCCACGAACCATCTTGAATCCCTTTGCAATTGTAGGTCAAGTCACAATCTGCTACCCCACAACAATATCACCAATTAGGGTTAGGGTTTACAAGAAGGAACTTAGATCTAACCTTGCTTTGATACCACCTAATGAAGGAGGGATAGTAAGAGGGGCCTAAGGCTCTCCCAAGAACCAAACCAACCTTACAGAACAACAATGCGGAAGCAACAACACATAGAGTGAGAGAAGGAACAACAGATGTCTTATATTTCATTAATTAATCAAACTCATTACATGTCGGGCTGTAAGGCCTTCCCAATTTAGGCCATATACACTCATTGAATTACATAAATGATCTTCATACATGCGAGGTCACAGACCTGCCTTACAATATCTCAACATATAATCTTCTATCCAATTATACTATCCTCTCAAAAATTCTCCCGAAACTAATAATAAATAAATAAATATATACAAGAGTCCACCAAAGAGGTCGGTGCTAAAATCAATAAGAAAGACCTAGATTTAGGTCCACACAGATCCCAATGAGAGACCCCACATTAATTATGCCATGAAAATTAAATGTAGAAGTCGGCTAGATCAGGATAAACAACTCGTGAAGAGCATCACCAAGCAAGAACAATCTCTCGGTAAAAGCTTACCCGAGCGACATGGACGACTTGGTAATAACATACCCAAGTGATAGACAACCAACTCAGTGAAAGCATAACCAAGCAACAGAAACTAACACACCCTGAGACCTGTTGATAAAGAAAGACAAAGAGGATACCTGAGCAACATGGTAACTAAGCACTTCACCTAGCAGTCTCCAGACAAGCTAAAGAACAAAAGTAAATATCTTTTTGGTTGAGCATAATTTCCAAGGACCCAAGATGCCCCTGCATCAATTTCCCAAGGTGTAGGGTAAGTTTATGTAACCCTAGTCAAGGTATGGTTGAGGTTAGGGGTTAGTGATGTGTCCCCTTTGAGTGGAAAAGATTGATTTTAAAGATTGAATAGTCAAGATAGCAAATTTTTTTGGTGATCCACGTGCTTTCTTTCCTCTTCTCCCATTTGTTGATTGATTTTTCATCCTGTAGTGGTGAGTGAGAGATATTAGGATTTAATTAATTCAAAAGAATTAATTGCTTTATCCATGTATGATTTATTGAATTTAATTTAATTAATTGATGAACTATGTAATTAAATGATTAATTCAATTACCTATTTATTTGATTTATTGATTTTAATTAATCCAAAAGGCTTGTATTTAATTGATGTTTGCTTTGACATTTTTAGGTGTATATATTTTCCCCTCTTTGAATCAACATGCAAGCATGTTGGTTGAAACAAAATCTAATGTATGATTTCTTATTGTGATGATTTGATGCCTTGATATTGACCCGATTAACTGATATTGCCCCATTAATATGATGTTGATAATGATAATGTATCGATACGAATCCTTGATATTATCATTTTGATGCCCCAATTTAAAATATTGAAAATTTAATGTCTAATGTCCCTAATTTCTGAAATTATGCTTTGTGGTGATAGTATGACTCCTTGGGATTTAAATTGATATTTTTTTATGATTTTAATGATTTTTTAAAAAAATTGATGATTTTGCATGAGTTTGACCATTTTGATTTAAATCATGCAAAAAATTGAATCCCCTGATGATGGATATGCCCCTGGTGAAGATATTGGATTAATAGGACTCCAAGGTGAAAATGAATTTCACCAAAATGCCTCTAATGGTAAAAAGTAAACTTTTAAAGGGTAAAAATCCATTTTTAATTTCTCACTTTTACTTTCTCATTGTGTGCTCTTTTTCTTTGGCGAGAAGATCTTGGCTGGAAGAATGGTGATTCATGTGGTTGATCATTGATTTAAGAGGATCCAATGATATCAAAGACCGCCCCAGTATGGCCCACCAGTTTGTCTCAGAAAAACCCTTCTTTGTGATTTTGTTGATTTTGTGATGAATACAGTTTTGATTTGTAAAATTGGGGTGTGAGTTAAAAATCCTCTAATTTTTTTGCTGATTATGATTTTTGTTCGCATTTAAAATGTTTTATGCATTACAATTTGATATTTTTATCATTTTAATTCCATTTTGTGTGGGTTTCATTGGATTTTTCACAAGTTATATGTAATTTATCACATATTATATGTGATGGTTCATATACTGTATGCGAACCATTGCATACTATATACAATAGTTCACATACAATATGTGAATCATCACATATCATATGTGATGGTTTTCATATGATATGTGATCCATCGCATATGATATGGAATGGTTCACATATGATATGTGAGCCATCACATATCATATGCGCTGGTTCACATATGAATGTGAATATTCTTATATCATGTATGATATATCTCATATGCATGCAATATATGATGAATTTCAATGTCATTCTTGGGCATAGTTTTTATTATGAATTTATTTTCCTCACACACTTGTTATGTTTATGAATTTGACGATGATGCTTTTTTGAGACACTTTAAAATTTAATGAAAAAGGGTTGCCTTGTTGATTTATTGTGTTGTCAGTCTGTTGTGATAGGGTCAATGTTTGGTCAATTTGGTATTGATGTCAATTCAATAGGATATGATAGTTGATGTTTCTTTCCATCCTCAATATCTAGAGGAATGGAAATATGATGCGCTCACCAAGATTGTTGCAAATCTCACCTAAGAAGATAGATGACATGATAAGCTTGATTGATTCTTGATGATCGAGCCAAGATTGACTTGTGATGTGTGACTTGACAAGTTTATTTAGATAAGCTGAATATGAGGGGTCAATACCCAAAACCCTTTAGGATGATTAAGGATTTTTCTTGTGCTGAGCTACGGGTGAGAAAACGTTATGGTATTAGTTATCTTTAGGAGATGCCCCATTTTTGGCTAGACAAGGGTTTATTGATAATAGTGGCAGAGCGGTGGCATAGTGACTATAATACCTTTCACTTGCCAATAGGAGAGATGACGATTACTCTAGATGATGTTTACAAGATACTGAGGATTACCATTGTTAGCGAGTTGGTCTATTTTGATCCTGTTGATGATGGCATTGCATCATGACAAGTTTTTGAGGATGAAAATATTAGAGGGTATATTGTGCATTAGGACAAGATGGTGCAGGGACATGCTCCACTGCCATCAATATTAGCAACATTGATCAGAGGATTCATGATGTCAAATCAAAGGGTTCACTAATGCAGTTAAGGATGGAGGGAACTCAAAGAGATCTATTTGATCCTTGCAGCATGAATTACACAATGGAAGCAACAAACAAAAAACAAGAATAAATGAGAGATCAACCTTCTTTATTAACTTCATAAAATCATTCACAATGGATATGCAACATGCAGTCATACATGCCTAACTACAATCAGAAACCCTTAAAATATTTAGCTATTGTTACAACAAGATAATCTTATGAAATTATATCACTCTAGGAACAAATCCATAAGCTTATAAATCCTTTCCAAACAGCAGGTTGAACCAGAAAGATTACATTTCCCAATAAGAAAAGAAACATATTACAACCAATAGGCTAGGACCCAAATCATTAGTATAAACTTCAAATTAATGAAATATGAAATGTGATCCCTCAATTAGGTTGACCATAAATGTAACATCATTGATAAATGGGTCATTAAGCTTCATCAATTAGGAAAACTATCATGAGATCGGAAAATAAGAAGACTGGCTGGAAACATGAAGAACAAGACAATCTCCCCAAGAATCACCAAGATCTCATGCGTGAAGTAATTAAATGATGCATGAACCTAGGATAAGGTCCAACATAAATCCATAAACATGTTGTAAGGATCACAACCTCCAAGAATATGCACAAAATGATTGCAGAAAGAAAAGCTAAGACAGATCAAACAAGAAAATAAGAAAGCAATTTTTTTGGTTGATGCAAGATTGCCAATATCCCAAGATGCTCCTGCATCACTCACATATTCTATGTGGGTTGGTATCCATTACTAGAGGATATGATAAGGAGGCCACAATGATTTTCATGGGGTTCTTACATTCTAGTTCATTTGTATAATGAGTTGCACTAGGTGGTCTATGATCGTGCTACAACATTATTTGCAGGAGTGATTCTATTATAGATTAGGGTATGGAAGAACCTCCCAGTGACATGATAAATGGAAGATAGGGTGTAGACTAGGAAAATTGGAGTATTAGAGACGTTAGATTGATTATTTGGATACAGTGTTTTGGAGACCTAATCTTAGATGTGAGTGATCTAAGGATTAAATAGAGGTTCCCTTTTTGTTCACATCTCAATGGTTTATTGGTCAAACTTCCTTTATCTTTGAGAGATTCATTGTGACTAGGGTACTTTTTTAGTATGGTAGGAATTAAGGCATGTCATATGGATTGGCCGTGTATGCACGTGTATGAAAGATAGAGACACTTGGGGACCATGTGTGTCATATGAGACAGTTGTGGATAGGTTTCAGACATTGGTTCTAGTGACTTGGGATTACTTGGATGATGTACTAGATACAGGTGTGACTAATGATTATTCTTATTGGTTTTCTGCACATCCTTTTCACATTTGACTTCTCCAGATGAGCCATTTCCTCCTTTGGAGAGTGATGATGATGAATGGCCTTAACAAAAGGTGAGATATGGAGGGATGTGTAGAGATGTAGAGTTTTTCCATTATATGAGTTGGTAGAGTGAGAGAGAGAGGTGGAAGAGCTATTGGGGGAGTTGTAGGTGGAGGTGGTGATGGTGTCCATGGAGGTGGTGATGGTGTCCATGGAGGAGGTGATGATCAAAGAGATTATATTGAGAGGAGGAGAGTGGTGTTTCCAGATCAAGATTGGGTTGCACACAAGGCTAGGTTAGGTATGGTACAAGATCCAGTACATGATGTTTAGAGAAGAGTACTAACTATGTAGGGGGTTCCTCGATATAAGAGATACAAAGGTTACACGATGAGGTAGCTATTTCCCAGGAAAATATTACTTTGCTACAAGCACAGATTCAGGCCCTTGAAGGTGAGTTATAATCTACAAGGTCATATTTAACAACTACTCGATTAGAGAGGGATCATGAGATAGAGCGTCATGGTGTCACTAAAGAGCTAACACGTAGTATCAAGGAGACATTAGCGTGAGGTGTGACTTGTGATCATATAAATGAGCTAACTAAGGTTACATCTTGGGCTACTTATTATTGTGTTGTGAACTATGTTGCAATACCTGTAGAAAGATACATTCCATCTTTTTGTTATATGTCTAGATATGGGCAAAGTGGCAGAGAGGTCAGTCTAGTCGAGGGATTATAGGTCCATCTCCTAGGACTCTGAGGGGACCATATGTAAGAGTAATTATATATGTTAGTGTTGGACCTTTGACAAATGCCAGGGATATAGATACATGTATAGGTGCATGTGGTACTTTGATGACGAAACCTACAGAGTCACGTGGTAGTCATGCTTAGATTTTATTGATGATATCAGGTTTTGATGATGGACATATGTATTGATTTTTGATGTTACTAATGGACTCTTGATGTATCTTTATGTGAACATTTAATATACCTTACCCTCCACCTTTTGATACTGATGACTTATTCTCCTTTGATGTCATTATACATTGGAATTTATGATTTTGGTGATATATGATAATGTTGTGAAACATTTGATGGATGCATTTTTATATTATCTATATGCATGATTTTTTTTTGTTTTTCTATGCAGTATGTATGGATTCATATACTTACCTTGATGCTAATGTATGAATTCTTATGGATTTTTTACCTATATAGATGCTTATATGGAGGCCTTAATTAGACTAGATGTTTTAAATGGATGCAATAATTAGATAAATAATGTATGTTGATATGATGATTTATCTTTATGGATGCATTCTATGGATGTAATGTTTTTATGCTTTTGATGTATGATGATGTAATGCTTATATACATGTAATGTTTATGCAAAAAGGATGTGATGCAATGGCTAATGTTAATGAACCTAATAATTTGAATGTGTTATGAAATGAAAATAAATAATGATGAGATGTAACTCAATGATTTAATGATTAAAGGATAATGAATGCATCTAAATGTGTGTATGATTATAAATGCACCTACATGATTGAATGATTAATGAAATAATCTTAATATGCAATTGTACCTAAATGTAAGTGAAAATGCCCCTAATGGATGTACTTAATGTAGGATGATATGCAAGCGATTTAAGTGAATCTAGATGTAAATGATATGCATTATTTTTTTTAAAGTCCAACATATTCAACCTAAAGGATAATTTTGATGACTTGACTTGGATGATTGATCCCCCCTTTCCTTGAGAAATCCCATAATGATTATTAATGCAATATTTAATCTAAGATGGATGCAATATGAAAAATGCTACTATTAATTCTACTCGGTTGTCATTTTGTTCTCACCAGATCAATTTCTTATGCTATTATCATCTTTAACATTTTTTGGTGGATCATTTGAAAGTGGTACAACCCTCACATGTTAGATTTTCAACCATGATGATATGAATAATTGTTTCATTGGATTCAATTTTACAAGTGGATCTTGGCATCAAGGTATGAATAATCTAAATGGCCTAACTCTCCTTTTGCGTAAACATACAAAGAATTAATCAATTTCATATGCCAATGTCCTCAATGATTCTTTGATGATCATTTATTTAGACTGATTTGCATACTTCTTTGAATCAATATTTCAAGAAGAAAGCCAATCTAATATCATGCTTCATCATTGCTCCTCTTGTCAAAAGACATCCTTGAGTTTCTAAAAAGACATGATGTCAAAAATTAAGAAATACACATTTGAATCTCTTTGCCTTTATTATTTGATCCATATTTTCAAAAGAATTTAATCCATTTTGATTTTGTTCAAGAGGTTTGATTTGATATTTCAATTTGATTTTATTGTGTCAGTTTTGATTGTGGTTTATAATATTGGATGTTTTAAATGTTATGATTTGAATTGATTGAAAGTTCAAAGACCATGATTCTTGATCTTGGTTGAGCGTGTTTGCTTTCTGCTTGTGTTTGTTTCAATACCGGTCTCACAAAGTTTGGATTTTTTCCCCTACTTTAGATTTTTTATAACGATAATGGACTAAGACCATTTCCAAACCATGATAAAAGCTTTCTTGGAAGATGACACTATGCAACTTTGGGGGTTTATTATGACTATGTACATGGATGATGAAATGCAATTGGATATATATAAGGATGCTGGAAAGGTAAATTCAATGATTGATAGATAAAGGAGCTTAACTTAGAGCCAATAGTGCATGTTTGTCAGGTTTTCACTACTTGGATTTATTGCAATTTTTTTTCTTTTTTTTTGCTACCAAGGCACCTGTTTACCAGGTTTTCACAAAGGCACTTTCTCTCTCTCTCTTTTTTTTTTAAATTTAAAAAGAAAAAAAAAATTCATTGTTTTTGCTTTCTTTAAGCTCCATATTTATTGTTTTGGATTTCTTTTCAGCTTCACTTTTTGATATACAAACTAATATTCTATTATCTGATACTCTTTCAACTGATCAAGTATAGAACCTCTTAAGATGAATGTTATTTATGGGTTCTTCATATTTTTATCCATCGCACATGGCTAATTTATAAGTATTGGTTCTATAGGATGATGTGATAACAAAGGGTCCTAGCCAATTTGCTTCAAATTTTCCTTTCTTTTCTCTTTCTTTTTCATTCTTTGGGTTTTGTCTTAGAACTAGGTCACCAACTTGGAACTCTCTAGGTTTTATCTTTTTATTGTAGTTTCTTGACATCCTCTTTTGATAAAATTTTAGGTGATCATATGCTTGGTGTTGATGTTCCTCGAGAAATTCTAATTATTGCAACTTAGAAACCCAATAGTCGTCATCTGTCAATATGCCCTTTAAGGAAAATCTAAGTTATGGAATCTCTATCTCCAAAGGTAAAACTGCTTCAGCTCCATAGACTAGAGAGAAGGGTGTAGCTCATGTAGGTGTTCTAATGCTGGTCTTATAAGCCCATAATGTTGGATTGAACTGGATGTGCCAATCTCTACTAATTCATCAACTCTATCCTTAAGGATTTTAAGGATATTTATATTGGAAGCCTCTACTTGTCCATTCCCTTGTGTGTAATAAATTAAAGAGAAATGTCGAATGATATGAAATTTCTCATATAACTCTTTGAAATCCTAGTTCTTTAATTGTCTCCATTATATGTTATAATGGCATGTGGGATACTATATCTGTAAATTATGTGATTCAAGATAAAACTTCATATTTGTTTTCCTGTAGTAGTTGAAAAAGGTACAACCTTGACCCATTTGGTGAAATATTATGTTGTTGTAATGATGTATTTATGATCATTTGAGGAAGAAGGATATATCATCCCAATCAAATTAAAAAACCATTGATAAAAGGGCCAAGGTGTAGTCAATGGGTGTAATTCTTGTACTGGTACACATATCAGATTCCCATAAAATTGGTACTTTTGGAAAATATTCACAAACTGGCATGAATCTTTTTCCATTTTTGGCCAATAATACCCCATCATAATGAGTTTTTTAGCTAAGGTAAACCCACTTGAGTGTTACCCACAAATACCCTCGTGAATGTCTTGCAAGCATTTTTTATATTTCTCACCCTCTAAACATCTAAGCAATGTCCCATCAAGACCCTTATAATATAATGTGTCAGATATTAGGACATAATTTGAGGTCTGACAGATGAAGTTTCTCTTTTCATTTCAGGATTGGTTTAAAGGTAAGATGTTGTATTTTAGGTAAGTGTAGATAGGACCATAACATGGGTATTTAGGACTAATAATTAGACATATAAATTGGGATTCGAGATGGTCATAGGCATGTTTTACCAATTCTTCCACCAAGAACTCACATCTTATATTCTGATCACGTATTTGTAGAAGTGAATCCAATGTTTTCATTATATCTATTTCTTTGTTCTCTACTCTTAAAATTTTTTTTAAAGGTGATCATCACAAAATATTTCTTAAGATCATCCACTGTTCTCTTATAAGGCTTAAATTTTTCATCTTTGGTTTGATACTCATCATTGATTTGATTAATGACCAATTGTGAATATCCATATGTCTGCAACTCTGTTATTATCCATTCTAAAGCCATCTTGATCCCAATCACTAATGCTTCATAATCGACTATGTTATTGGTGAATGGGAACAAAAGTTTGTATGACTTTGGTATAGTATAACCTTGAGGTGTGACGAAGAGAATTCTTACCCTCAAGCCATGTTGAGTATATGACCAATCAAAATAGATCTTCCATATTTGAGGTACAACTATAAGAATGTTTGCATCTGGAAATTCTATGTGCATTGGTGTATCACTTAGTATAGGTGACTCTTCTAGTTGGTCTACTATAACTTGGCCTTTTATTTCTCTTCAGTCCCCATATTCTATATAAAACTCACTTATAACCATAACCCATTTCACTAACCTTCCTGTTAGAGTGTATTTACTTAGAAGATATTTTAAAAGATCTATCTAAGTAATTAACCTAACTTGGTGTGCTAGCATATAATATCATAGTTTTTGGGAAGAAAAAACCATTGCTAGATGATCTCTTTCTATAAAGGTGTAGTTAAGTTCATGCTTAACCAAAGTCTTTCTAATGTAATAAATAGACTTCTCTTTTTCTTTTTCATCTTCTTTGGCTAAAAAAACTTCTAGTGAATTCTCTATTGCTAAAATGTAGAGTAAAAAAGGTTTGTCAGGTGTTGGAGCCATCAATATTGGAGAATTCATCAAGTACTTCTTGAGTAAAGAAAAAGCTTCGTCACACTTGGAATCCCACTTGAAGGTAATTCCTTTATGGAGTAAATGGGTGAAAGAATGACATTTTTCTACTAGTTGAGATATAAACCTCCTAATTGATTGGAGTATTCCTTGTAATGATCTTAATTGGCTGATATTTCTTGGAGGTCCCATTTCCATAATTGCCTTTACTTTCATTGGATCAACTTCAATTCATTTTTCTGATACAATGTATCTAAGAAGTTTACCTGATTTCACTCCAAATGCACACTTTTTTGGGTTTAGCCTAGCCTTGATTTTTTCAAGCCTTGTGAATATTTTATCTAAAATGGGTAGATGTTATTCTATTATATGTGATTTGGAAAAATTATCATCTACATAATATTCCATAAATGTATGCATCATATCATGGAAAATTGTAGTCATGGCTCTTTGATAAGTGGCCCCAACATTTTTTATACCAAAGGGAATTGCATTCCAACAAAATGTACCCCATGCACATGTGAAGGTTGTTTTCTCTTGATCCTCTAATGCAATTTTCATTTTATTATATGCAGAGAACCCATAGATTAATAAAAACATATAATGTCCCACTCTAAGATCAACAATGGCATCGATGTTGGGAAGAGGGAAATCATCTTTAGGACATGCCTTATTTAGGTCTCTAAAATCTATACAAACCCTTATAATTTTATCTAGTTTAGAAACTAGTACAATATTTGAGATCCATTCAGAATATGCCATAGATCAGATGAAGCCATTGTACAAGAGTTTCTTCAATTATTCTTTGACTAACATGGCTACATGTGGGTGCATTTTTCTTAACTTTTGTTTCACTAGTTTAACTCTTGGAACTATGGTGCAGGGGCACCTAGGTGGTCAAATAAAACCAAGAAGACTCAAAGCATTTATGGAGGCTTGAAGACCTCTAAGAAGACCAATTATCAAGTGTTAATACCTATTATGGTCTTTGGTATGAATAAATGAAATAAGTTTGTAAAGGTCCTAAAGGTCCTGATAAGGACCTTAGGACTAAAATGCTTTGTGAATGGGTCAATAGAACCCTAGAAGTCTGAATAGGATCTAGAGAGGTCTTAGAAGGTTTTAGATAAGTTTAATAAGTCATTTGGAGTCATTGAGAGTCATTATTTAGTAGGTTTCAATTAAATAAAGCCATTTTGAGAAATTCAAATATTTAAACACAAACAACTAGTTGATATTTGGAGGGAATTTGGTTTTCAAAGAGTTTAAGTCTTAAAAAAATGTTCCAACTACTCCAGATTGGTTTATGAATTTAGTAGGAATTTTATAAGTTGGATTTCCAATCATTGTACGGGCATGAAGCCTAGGATGTACAGACTGTGACTAAGATTCAATAAAAGACATTACATTTTTTGTATTTTGATGGTGTATTTACATTGTTTGTGACTAGAGGAAGTTCTAATATCTTGGAGAGTAGCATTATATTTTTTATGAATTCAAACTAAATGTTTTGAAGTCTATTTATAATACTGATTGAAAAAACAAGGTTGGCAGTCATTTAAAAACCAATATTCCTTGTCATTTTGGTAGTTTAATGGTTGGGTGATAATTCCATGGATGATTTTTGTCTGATTCTCATGGAATGATTCATCCTTAATATGTATCATACAAATCTAACTTGCTAATGCACAGATAAGGGGTCAAGTGTTGGTGATCAAATTAAAAAGGGTAAGAGAGTTCATGGAAATGGTGGGTAAGGAGTAGCAGTATAAGATCTTCTTGAAAAAGATATTCTTTTTATGTTTTGAGGTGCCTATAAAAACCATGTGCAAGGTGAATCCACCTTTTTTTAGTTTTAGGAGTGTTGGGAGAACACCTAATTAGAAAGCCCTAGATGTAAGGGTAAATTGAGACCAAATTGGAGGTTTGATGTTTAGAAAGGTCAAGGGATAAAATTGATTAGAGATTCCTTAGGTTGGGAGTGTTTTTGAATACTTTTGAGATTCTTGATGTTTGGAAGTGAAGAAAACTTGTAGTTTCTTTGTAAATTGGTCCATTTCCATGCTTGTTGTCAGGGTACAATCTGAGAATTAGTAAAATTGTCCAAAACAACATATGCTAAGATTTTGATATGTTGAAGTATGCCATAATGGGTGTCTAAAAGTATACTTGGTTAGTCTGGTGTTTTGGGAAGTTTGCATGTGGAAATTCTATGTGCATTGGTGTATCACTTGGTATAGGTGACTGCTAGTTGATCTGCTATAACTTGACCTTTTATTTCTCTTCATTCCACATATTCTATATAAAACTCATTTAGAACCATAACCCATTTCTCTAACCTTCCTGTTAGAGTGGATTACTAAGAAGATATTTTAAAAGATCTATCTAAGTAATTAACCTAACTTGGTGTGCTAGCATATAATATCGTAGTTTTTGGGAAGCAAAAACCACTACTAGACGAGATCTTTCTATAAAGGTGTAGTTAATTTCATGCCTAACCAAAGTATTGCTGATGTAATAAATAGCCTTCTCTTTTTCTTTTTCATCTTCTTGGGCTAACAAAACTTCTAGTGAATTCTCTATTGCTAAAATGTAGAGTAAAAAAGGTTTGTTAGGTGTTGGAGCCATCAATATTGGAGGATTCATCAAGTAATTCTTAAGTAAAGAAAAAGCTTCATCAAACTTGGTATCCCACTTCAAGGTAATGCCTTTATGGATTAAATGGGTGAAAGAATGATATTTTCTACCAGTTGAGATATAAACATCCTAATTGCTTGGATTATTCCTTGTAATGATCTTAATTGGCCGATATTTCTTGGAGGTCCCATATCCATAATGGCCTTTACTTTCCTTGGATCAACTTCAATTCATTTTTCTGATACAATGTATCTAAGAAGTTTACCTAAATTCACACCAAATGCACACTTTTTTGGGTTTATCCTAGCCCTAATTTTTTCAAGCCTTGTGAAGATTTTATCTAAAATGGGTAGATGTTCTTCTCTTGTATGTGATTTGGCCAAATTATCATTTACATAATATTCCATAAATGTATGCATCATATCATGGAAAATCATAGTCATGGCTCTTTGATAAGTGGCCCCAACATTTTTGAGACCAAAGGGCATTGCATTCCAAAAAAAGTACCCCATGCACATGTGAAGGTTATTTTCTCTTGATCCTCTGATGCAATTTTGATTTTAGTATATGCAGAGAACCCATCAATTAATGAAAACATATAATGTCCCGCTATAAGATCAAAAATGGCATCGATTTTGGGAAGAGGGAAATAATCTTTAGGACATGCCTTATTTAGGTCTCTAAAATCTATACAAACCCTTATACTTTTATCTGGTTCAGAAACTAGTACAATATTTGAGATCCATTTAGCATATGCAATAGATCAGATGAAGCCATTGTCCAAGAGTTTCTTCAATTATTCTTTGACTAACAAGGCTACATGTGGGTGCATATTTCTCAACTTTTTTTTCACCAGTTTAACTCCTAGAGCTATGGTGCAGGGGCACCTAGGTGGAAAAATAACACTAAGAAGACTCAAAGAATTTATGGAGGCTTGAAGACCTCTAAGGAGATCAATTATCAAGTGTTAAGACCTATTATGGTCTTTGGTATGAATAAATGAAATAAGTTTGTAGAGGTCCTAAAGGTCCTGATAAGGACCTTACGACTAAAATGCTTTATAAATGGGTCAATAAAACCCTAGAAGTCTGAATAGGATCTAGAGAGGTCTGAGAAGGTTTTAGATAAGTTTAATAAGTCATTTGGAGTCATTAAGAGTTAGCAGTTAGTAGGTTTCAATTAAATAAAGCCATTTTGTTCATTTTGAGAAATTCAAATATTTAAACATAAATTACTAGTTGATATTTGGAGGGAATTTGGTTTTAGAAGAGTTTAAGCTTTAAACAAATGTTCTAACTACTCCAGATTTTTTGAGAAAGCTATTAGGAAGTTTATAAGTTGGATTTCCAATCATTGTACGGGCATGAAGCCTGGGATGTACAGTCTATGACTAAGATTCAATAAAAGACATTACATTTTTTGAATTTTTATGGTGTATTTACATTGTTTGTGACCAGAGGAAGTTCTAATATCTTGGACAATAGCATTAGTTTTTTTTCAATTCAAATTAAATGTTTTAAAGTCCATTATATTACTGATTGAACAAACAAGGCTGACAGTCATTTAAAAACTAGTATTCCTTGTAATTTTGGTAGTTTAATGGTTGGGTGATCATTCCATGGATGATTTTTGACTTATTCTCATGGAATGATCCATCCTTAATATGTATCATACAAATCTAACTTGCTAATGTGCAGATAAAGGGTCAAGTGTTGGTGATCAAATTAACAAGGGTAAGAAAGTTCATGGAAATGGTGTGTAAGGAGCAGTAGTAGAAGATATGCTTGAACAAGATATGATTTTTATGTTTTGAGGTGACTATAAACACCATATACAAGGTGAATCCACCTTTGTTTAGTTTCAAGAGTGTTGGGAGAACACCTAATCAGAAAGCCCTAGATTTGAGGGCAAATTGAGACCAAATTGGGGGTTTGATGTCTAGAAGGGTAATGGGATCAAATTTATTAGAGATCCCTTATGTTGGGAGTGTTTTTGAAGAATCTTGAGTCTTGATGTTTGGAAAGGAATAAAACTTGTAGTTTCTTTGTAAATTGGTCCATTTTCATGCTTATTGTTAGGGTATAGACTGAGAATTAGTAAAATTGTCCAATACAACATATTCTAAGATTTTGATATGTTGAATTATGCCATAATGGGTGTTTGAAATTATACTTGGTTAGTCTAGTGTTTTGGGAAGATTGTGAGAAAAGTTTACATTTAACCCACTGTTGACCTACTAGAAGGCAATTAGGCATGTTTGGTACTTTTGAGACTTTGTAGTGTTGGGTATTGTTGCAGAACCAATAACCTGTCAAAACCCTTTGAATATAACTTGAATAAACTAAATACAATCAATTTTTTCACTAGGTAAGTGCTTAGGGATTTTCAAGTCATTTGAGGCTTGTGGGCTATTTCGCGTGGACTTAACAAATCATATTTTGAACCTTCAAGAAGTTGTTCTCAAACATCCACCCAACCCTCTACATCAAGATATATTGAGATGGTGCATTATCAAGTTTGGATCTAACCCTGATATATTGGCATATGACCATGCAAAATTGATCTGCCAATCTGTGAAGAATTCCACAAGTTATTGCTTTTCTTCTTTAGATAAAGATGTTGCTAGATTGATAATTTTGGGTTCCTCTTCTGTTCCAATGTTAACCTTTTCTATTGGATCAATAAAAATGTATGACCTTTCTTCATAATGTTCAAGTAAGTTATCATATTTTTCATCCTTAGGTGCCTCAGTTAGGTTTTCACTTTTAGATTCATCTTTTATTTTTATTTTTTCTTGATCTAGTACTGCCACATGGTGGTTTTCACCACTAGATCTTTGTTTTTTACTTTTATTTATTTGAATAAGAAACTTGGTACCTCCTCTTTTTCTGTCTCTTCATATGGTTCATTTGTGGAAGAAGGTTCAACCAAATTGAGGTACAAGGAAAGAGAATGGTCATTTTGGAAGGTGTCTAGTTCAGTTGACTCAGTTAATTCCCAATCAATGAGTTTGGGATGTAGCAATGGTAAAGGATCATTGGTCGGGATTAGGTTGATGGGAGTTAAGGTCCTGAATTAATTATAGTTTCACTCATACATTATATCTTCTAGGTCTATGATGTGATATTTCTCAAGATTATCCATAGGGGTTAGATCTGGTTTCTTCCTCACTAGAGTAATCTTGGCTGTATTGTGGATCTAAATCTTGTGAGACATAACCTAAAAATTTTCCCTCTTGGAATTAAGGTACATATATCTCTCCTACCCATTCATACTTTGAGTTTTGTACTTTTATAGTGTAGGATTATAGGCATCAATGACATCAACTTCTTTATCATGACAAGACTCTTCGGATAAGGAATCAAATTCCCTCTTTGTTGAATCATCATCACTACATGATTTCAATTTGGAAATTTTCTCATGGAGGTGAGGAAGATTTTTTTTGGTATGTCCAGTTTAAAAATAACCTGCCCTATTTTTCTCATTACTAGACCAGAAATTATCTTCTATAGGTTTGATTAATCCTTTATTTCTCCTCCCAAGAGGACCCAATCCTTGGTAACCCATCTTTTGCATTATGAAAAACCTTGTTAGAAACATAAAGTAAAATGAAAAGATAAGGAAAGAATCCAAGATAGTATGCAATGGAAGAGATTTACCAAATGCAGAGAGAGAGAGAGAGAGAGAGAGAGAGAGATTTTCCTTCAATAGTTCAACCACAAGTTCACCAAAATGCTCCAAGAACCAAGACAAGAACTCAAGGATTTTGAAAGGGGAAAAACCAAGAAAAAACCCTTGTGAATAATATGAATATGGCACAAAGCCTAAAGAATGAGAGAAATAAGCTCAATATAATATTGAGAGCAACTTTGAGAATGCGAGGAGAAGTGAGAAATAAGAGAAGATTATTAAACAAGTGTGTGAGAGGCATCTCTTAAATAGAGATGAGTGGAGGAGTTTACATGTAACTCCCATCTTCTATGAATGCCACATTCACATTGTGTGTGTGCCAAATGTGAGATTCCTCTTAAGAAGGAATATCTATTTTCCTTATTAAAGAAATTACAAAAATGTGACATGTCCTCCTACTTGGACTAGAGGACAAATACAATATAGGATATCTTGGCTTATCCTTTAAATACATATTTTCACCAAGGAAAGATTAAATTCTAATACCCCCTTTAATATTTACTTGGGGATTTTACAAGGAGGGAATTAAACCAAATTTTTACAATGAGAGTGAATTGTCTCTTTAAAAAATCTGCAACTTGGTCTTCAATATAAGGAAGAGTTTGATTGTCTTGATCCAAGTCTTGATGTAATCTTCTTGAATTTATATGAGATGTGAAGAGGAAGTGATTCCATTAGTGGGCCTTAAAGATTCACTTGAAACAAAGAAACAGAGAAACACAAACCAAGGAACCTATCCACAAGAAGAATGTCATCTAATATTCAAGTTAGTGTAACTTAGAAACTGTTACATCAGAAAATATCTTTACAGAAATGCATGAGATTTCATCAAATAAAGGAGATAAAAATCAAGATACACCAAATGGTCAAGGTACCATCAAAAGAATCATCCTCTCATCTCAAAATAAATATACTAATGTAGAAATGAGGCCTGCATCAACATTGCATCAATCACATAGATATAGATAGTCCTTTAATGAGTTACTGCAAGTAAATGGGTAGCTAATCCATAACCTACATGACTCACAATCTAAGCAATGAAGAATGAAAACACATCATCACATTAGTAAGGTTGCAAAGAGAAGTGAGAGAGAGGAAACCATAATCCAAGTAGAACATATTACTCAAGCACCAATAAACATTTGGATTGATTAGCCAATCATGACTACACTTATGAACCATAAGCAATGAACCATTAAGGAGATAAAAGTTTAAACCAACATTAAGATTGAAATATGCTAAATTAATTAAACTAAGGATTATGAGAGAGAAAACCATATACCATATACCTTCCAATCATATGATAAATCCAACAAACTTCAAGAAGGATTTCAAGAACAACAACTTCACCAAAAAATAATCAATGGAACAAGTTGATAAACATCAACTGAAGTAAGTGACTCCCAGTGAAACTTACAAATGGAACAAGTTGATAAACATCAACTGAAGTAAGTGCATCCATTGCATCTTACAAATGGAACAAGTTGATCAACATCAACTAAAGTAAGTGCATACAATGCATCTTACAAATGGAACAAGTTGATCAACATCAACTGAAGTAAGTGTATCCACTGCATCTTACAAATGGAACAAGTTGATCAACATCAACTGAAGTAAGTGCATCCACTGCATCTTACAAATGTAACAAGTTGATCAACATCAATTGAAGTAAGTGCATCCACTACATCTTACAGATGGAACACATTGATCAACATCAACTGAGGTAAGTGCATCTAGTACTGCATCTTACAAATGGAACAAGTTGATCAACATCAACTAAAGTAAGTGCATCCAATGCAACTTACAAATGTTAGAATAACTAAGAGGGGGGGTGAATTAGTGGCCTCAAAAATATTCTAATAAATCAACCCAAAAACTTAGTACCACAATATTAAGCCTCTAGTTATCTTTAGTCCTACAAAATGTATGCCTTCAAATAATCATATCAAATAACTACTTCTCGGAGTTCACTGTTAAACCTTATTCTTACTGTTTACCAGTTAGCAGTCTTTTATTTACCAAAAAATAGTAAATTGCTTAGTGTATACCGATCAATCCATATTAGTTATGTGTAATGTAAAACACTAAAGTAATGACTCATAAACACATTGACACATATATTTTAATGTAGAAACCCTGTTAAGGGAAAAACCATTTGGGACCGGTAACCCAAAATTTGCACTCTTTTGAAGTGAGCTCAGTGAAGAGCCAACCCTGTTAAAGGTTAAAAACACATTGTTAGGTGTGACCTTATTAGAGGATTTAAATAGAATAGTTTGTCACTTGATATCTGGCATCTTTATGCTACCTTCTCTGACCAAACCCAATGTAGTTTTTCAAATGGTATCTGCCATC
Source organism: Thuja plicata (assembly GCA_018584345.1). Taxonomy (NCBI): domain Eukaryota; kingdom Viridiplantae; phylum Streptophyta; class Pinopsida; order Cupressales; family Cupressaceae; genus Thuja; species Thuja plicata. The sequence goes on from MU224746.1 coordinate 463,085, forward strand.
TCATGCTATCTTCATGATCAAAATTTTTGATAGTCCTTGGGATGTATCTCAATATAGAAAGTATTTTTTAGTCTTTCTTAGTTAAGAGAATTTCTGAATCAATGGTTAAACTGAAACAATAATTGATCTGTGCACACATACAACTTAAATTTGTAGATTTTCATATCTATTGTAAGCTCATTTTACCTTTATGATCAATGTATGTTTTCAATACTTTTGCTCCACTTCTTTCTTCTCGGTGATACTGTGATTTTATGTTGCTCAATGTCCACATAAATATTTGATGAACTATAACTGATTGAATGTTTGAAGATGTTAATTTGATGATCATGCAAGGCATTAAATCAGTAAATGTATTGCATTGTCATTGATGTCAACTTGATATAATCTGTATGGTCATGGACATACTACCAAAGACTTCAAAGAACCGATGAATCAAGGCTATGCTATCAGTAATGCATATAAGTCTAGTATTCACAAAGTGACTGTATACACCGACAAAGTGCACACCGATGGTTAAAGTAAAAGAACAAAGTCATAGTGTTACCCGACGAGCAAATGCACAACATTACCAAAAAGAAAATTCATAGTGTTTCCCAACGATAAAATCACAGTGTAACCCAATGGACATAATTATAGTGTTTCCCGACGGAAAAGACAAAGGACGGAGATCCTGAGGACCACTAAAGTCACACCAACAGAATAGTTAGTTATCACCGATGACTAACTAAAGTGTTGACCGACAGAACAGAGAGTTCAGAAATGAAAAAATTCTTAGTTGTCAAGAGCTAAAAATAGACTTAACTCGTACTTATCATTGTTTTAAGAAACATGATAAAGCTGAATATAAGTAATTGATTTAAAGATGATTTGTCCAGTTGGCAAGAAAATCTCAACGAGATAAAACTAGAGTTTTTCTTTAAATCTAATTAGTGAGAATTATGGATCATGCCAAGAATAAAGAAAGCCAAGAAATGGTGAATCATGTCTATAAAGAGACAAACCCAATTCATTACGAATTGTGGGGTGAAGAGGAGAAAAGAGAATAGATGTTGAAGAGATTCTGATGGAGAAGAAAGTCTTCATTCAAACCTGATCAATAAGCTGGGGAAAGAGATAGACTCTACAGACACTGACAAATAGTGAGACAACATCACAGAGTAGAACAGCATGGAGAAAAGGTATTGAATTGATTATATTGATCAGAGAGGTAATGCACTTACGATAGATCTAAAAATCTACAATTCAAGTTGTATGTGTGAACAAATCACTTTAGTGTTTCAGTTTAACCATTGAAGCATCAAGTCTCTTAACCTAGTAGGACTTAAAATTATTTTACAATTGAGATACATCCCAAGGAGTATAAAAAATTTTGATCATACAAAGTAGCATTGGATATGCCCGATACCTATTGACAGGACAAGTGAGTGTTTGACCAAGGATGGTAGCATTAGATGCCAGATACTAAGTGACAAACTATTATTTAAATCCTCTAACAAGGTCACACCTAAAAATGTGTTTGTAACCTTTAACAGGGTTGGCTCTTAACCGGGCTCACTTCAGAAGAGTGAAAATTTGGGTACCGGTTCCAGTGGTTTTTCCCTTAACATGGTTTCCACGTTAAAAATCCATGTGTTATGTGTTTATGTTTCATTACTTTACTATTTTACATTTCACATATGCAATTCTGGATTGATCGGTATACTCTAGTTATTTAATGTGTTTCAGTAAATAAAAGACTGCTTATCAGTAAATGTACAGAAGGAGGTTTTACAAAGTATTCCGACAAGTATTAATTTGTTAAAAGTATTTCAAGGCATTCATCTTGCAGGACTGATTATAACTAGAGGCTTAAAAGTGGTAATAAGTTTTAAGGGTTGATTTAAGGATTAATTTTTGAGGCCACTGATTCACCCCCCCCCCCCCCCCCCNTTCCCCCCCCCCCCCCCCTCAGTTTTTACTAACAATTGGTATCAGAGCTTGTGTGCTTAGAAGGAAGGTTTCAAGACCTAAGCTAAAGAACACAAGATGAACAAACGAGATGTGTCCAAGTTGAACAAAGACAATTTTGCTTCATAGCAAAGAAGAATAAGACTCCACTTATCACGTATTGGAAATGATGTTACTCAATACTTAGATACTGAATATGTGTTGCCCATAGGAACACCCACAGTTGAACAAATGAGAGAGAAGAATGAGCACAACTACATGATGATAGAGCTTACTTCCTCACTCTTTGATGCTGAATTTGAAGATGTCAAAACCTGCAAGACTGCAAATCAGATGTGGGACAAATTGATGCTTGTACATGGTGGTGACAAGAATGTTTTGAGAACTAAGGTAGAACGCCTTAGAGGAAAGATTGATGACCTTAAAATGAAAGAAGGTGAAAACATCACACAGTACAACACAAGAATCAAAGAGGTAGTCAATGCTATCCGAGGAGTTGGAGGTGTACTAGAAGAAGATACAGTGGTAAGTAAAATTCTAAGAACCTTACTGCCTACTTATGCTATTAGAGTATCTTCCATACAAGAAATGAGAGCAGTAGCAAATAGCAATGTTACTCTAGACAGTTTGATTGGAAGACTAATTTCATTTGAGATGAATAACTTTGATAATAGTGTCTTACCAAACATAGAGTCTACATTCAAATCTTCTTTAAGAATAAGTAAATCAAGCCATAAACATACTATGAGAAAAGATAGTGAAAGTGAAAGTGAAGAAGAAGATCTTGATGAAATTGAAGCGCTTATGGCTAAAAGAATGCAGAGAGACAAAGGTAAATACAAAGGTAAATTACCACTTGTTTGTTTTAATTGTAAAGAGATTGGACACTTTGCTGCAAGATGTCCTAACAAAAGAAAAGATGACAGAAGTAATGACAAGTCATTTGAAAAGAAGTTTGACAAAGGTGATTATAGAAGCAACCAACAATCAGAAAGAAGAGATACCCGAGACTACAAGGACAAAGGAAAGAAGGCTAGTTACCTAGCTAAATGAAAAAATGAAGATACTAACACCGAATCTGCTGAAGACATCGAGATGGTGTTTGTGGCAGTAAAAGATGATTCAGACGATGATGAAGAAAGGTATGTAGAAACTACACTCATATCTAAAGTTAGTAAAAATGATGTCTGGATCATAGATAGTGGCTGCACTCACCATATGATCGGTGACAAACAAAAGTTTGATAATTTTGAATACTACAATGGTGGTTCAGTAAGAATGGGTAATGATACACCTTGTCCAGTTGAAGGTAGAGGAACTATAATGTTGAATAACCTGATAAAATGTGAAAATGCTTATTAAGTGAAAGGATTGAATTATAATCTATTGAGTGTTTCTTAGTTGAATAATTTAGGTCACAGAGTAGCATTTGAAAATAAGAAGGCAAAGATCTTCAATGAATCAAGAAATTTGATTGGTACTAGTGAGCAGACAAAAGGTAACTTATTCTATCTAAATGATACTAACACCACTTGCTTAATGGCTATAAATGTAGACATATGGTTGTGGCACAAAATATTGTGTCATGTGAACTTTAATAACATGATAAAGATAAGAAAAAATAGAAATGTAAGAGGCTTACCGACGATGACTAAGCCCAACAATATCATGTGTAAGAATTGTCAAAAAGGTAAGATGACAAATTCTAGTTTCAAGAGAAAAACCCATACATCTAATGCCATTCTAGAATTAGTCCATACTGATTTATGTGGACCCATGAGGACAAAGAGTTATTATGGTGATAGATATTTATTCTCTTTGTTGATGATTACTCTAGGATGATGACAGTCATGTTTCTAAAAGATAAATCTGAAGCATTTAAGATGTTTAAATGGTACAAAGCAATGGTTGAAAAATAAAGTGGTAAAGAATTGAAATTCTTAAGATCACATAGAGGAGGGTAATTTATTTCAGATGAATTCACTAACTTTTGTAATGAGCATGGAATAAAAAGACGGGTCTCTACACCAAGAACACTACAACAAAATGGAATTGCTAAAAGAAGAAACAGATCCATAGTTGATTGTGCAAGGACACTGATGATAGAAAAAGGAATAACTCCAATATTCTAGAGGGAAGCTGTCAGTACTTCTATTTACACATTGAACATAGTACAATTGAAGAAAGACACCAAGAAGACACCTTATGAGCTTTGGTATGGTTACACACCCAATGTAAGTTACTTCAAAATTTTTGGTAGTCAATGCTATATCTTAAAAGATGATAGAAATTGAAAAATTGACTCCAAGAGTGATGAAGGAATCTTTCTAGGGTATTCCACCAAAAGCAAGGCTTATAAATGTCTAAATAAAGCCTTTGACAAAATTGTTAAAAGTGCAAATGTAAAGATAGATGAATTTGCAGAGAAGAATGAAAAGGAAAGCACAAAACAACCAGAGGACTACAACATTTTTGTTTACAATGAAGAACCTGACACTCTACCTGACCAAAAATGTAGAGCTCCAAAGAAACAAATCATTGCATCTAAGCATCAGGATGCAAATACTAACAATCAAGATATTGCTCAAGATGATGTACAAAGTGATGGAGATCAGATTGAAGGACACAATGATGATCAAGATGATAGACAAATATCTAAACCTATACTTGCCAGATATGTCAGAAGGAATGATCCACAGAACCAGATCATAGGAGACAAGAAGGTTGGTATGAGAACTAGAAGTAAGTCTCTAAACACAAGATGTATTATTTGTGATTTTGAGCCAAAATATATCAATGCTGCACTTGATAATGATGAATGGATAAGTGCTATGAATGAAGAGATTGAGACGATAGAGAAAAACAAGATATGTACACTTGTACCGAGACCAGATGACAAGAATGTCATCGGTACAAAATGGATATTCAGGAATAAACTGAATGAGAATGGAGAAGTCACCAGAAACAAAGCAAAACTAGTATGCAAGGGGTATGCACAAGAAGAAGGAATTGACTATCGAGAGACCTTTGCACCCATTTCTAGGCTAGGAGTAAGAATATTACTTGCTTATGCTACATATAAAGGCTTTAAGGTATACCAAATGGATGTCAAGTCTTCATTCCTAAATGGAATACTTGAGGAAGAGGTATACATTGAGCAACCAGAAGGGTTTGTTGATCCAGACAAGAGGAACATGGTTTGTAGACTACACAAATCCTTGTATAGATTGAAACAAGCACCTCAAGCCTGGTATGAAAGTCTTCATTCCTATCTCATAGGTATTGGATTTGTAAGGACTAGTGAAAATAGTAATCTTTATTTGAAGGAAGATACTAATGCTAACATTTTGATTGCTGAGATATTTGTTGATGACATCATATTTGGAGGCAATGATATGCTATGTAAATCATTTGCAAATGAAATGAGCAAAGAGTTTGAGATGTCTATGTTTGGAGAGATCAATTTCTTTCTTGGTCTATAGATCATGCAACAAGATGAAGGTATTTTCATTACACAATCTAAATACATCAAGGAAGTGCTGAAAATATTCAATATGGAAGAGTCCAAACCAGTTGGAACACCGATGGAAACTGGATGTAACTGACAAAGGAGGACAAGTCATCATAGGTAAATCAGACTTTGTACAAATCAATGATTGGAAAACTCATGTATGTTGTACATACTAGACCAGATATTGCACATGCAGTAGGAATAGTTGCAATATTTTTTGCTAATCCCAGAGAATCACATATGATTGCTGTGAAAAGAACCCTAAGATATCTAAAGAATACCGAGGAATATGGCTTATGGTATAGAAGAGAAGGCAAATTTGAACTTAAGGTCTTTACCAATGTTGATTGGGCTAGAAATATTGATGACCAAAAGAGCACAACTGGAGGAGCATTCTTTATGGGTGAAAAACTTGTCACATGGATTGACAAGAAGCAAGGATGCGTCTCTCAGTCTACTGCAGAAGAAGAGTATGTTGATGGTGCTGCAAACTGCTCAAATATTACATGGATCAAACAGTTATTGGAAGGTATGCATATGCAAATTCTAGAACCAGTAATTATCTATTGTGACAATACCTGTGCAATAAAAATTTACAAGAATCTAGTCATGCATGCTAAAATAAAGCATATTGCCATCAAGTATCATTATTTAAGAGAAAAAGTTCAAGAAAATGAGGTGATACTTGAGTATGTGCAATCGAAAGAACAATTGGCTGATATCTTCACCAAGCCACTGCCGAAGGATGCATTTGAATACTTGAGAAAGAGACTAGGGGTCAGACCCTTGTCTAATAGTTAGTAAGATGACTAGAAGGTTGCATCAGCCTGCATATTATCAGAATATCATTCATGTCGATTCAAGCAGAGAAATGGACTTCAAAGATACATCTATACACAAAAAGGTATTTATCTACTCTGAGCACCATATTTGTTATATTGCTGATGGATTGGGAAATTCAAGGAATATATTATGGATAGAAAGGATCCATTTGGCATTACTGTCAAAAATATTTGTTTAGTATTGTTGTCAAAGGAAGAGATTATATCCATACAAAATAAGAGAATTGCTGACAAGAGACATCAAAAGAACAAAGAATAGTCAAAGGGGGAGAGTTTGACATAGGGAGAGAACACATCACATCAAAGAAAGAAAGATTCTATATCTATTCAATGAAGGGATTGAAGACAGAAAGAAAGTTGCAAGAATCAAATCTAAGCTATGAGAAGCTTACCAAGGACCAGCTATTTGTATCGATTATAGTACATAACATTAGTAGTTTGATGAACTTCAACTGTTATATTTAATATTGTATTAGTAGTAATATAGTGTGATACTGTAGTGTGTTGCCATCAATGCCAAAGGGAGAGATTGATGAACTATAACTGATTGAATGTTTGAAGATGTTAAGTTGATGATCATGCAAGGCATTAAATCAGTTAATGTATTGTATTTTCATTGATGTCAACTTGATATTATCTGTATGGTCATGGACATACTTCCAAAGACTTCAAAGAACCAATGAATCAAGGCTATGCTATCGGTAATGCATATAAGTCAAGTATTCACAAAGTGACTGTATACACTGACGAAGTTCACACCAATGGTCAGAGTAAAAGAACAAAGTCATAGTGTTACCCGACGAGAAAAGTCACAGTGTTTCCCGATGAGAAAAGCACAGTGTAACCCAACATACATAATTATAGTGTTGCCCGATGGAAAATACAAAGGACGAAGATTCTGATGACAATTGAAGTCACATCAACGGAACAGTCAGTTATCACCGACAACTAACTAAAGTGTTGACTGATAGAACAAAGAGTTTAGAAATGACAAAATGCTTAGCTATCAAGAGCTAAAAATGGACTTATCTGATACTTATTATTTTTTTAATCAACAAGATAAAGTCAAAGATAAGTAATTGATTTAAAGCTGATTTTTCTAGTTGGTAAGAAAATCTCAACGAGATAAAAATAGAGTTTTGTTTTAAATCTAATTAGCGAGAATTGTGGATCATGCCAAGAATCAAGAAAGCCAAGAAATGGTGAATCATGTCTATAAAGAGACAAACCCAATTCATTACAAATTATAGGGTGAAGAAGAGAAAAGAGAATAGATGTTGAAGAGATTCTGAAGGAGAAGAAAGTCTTCATTCAAACCTGATCGACAAGCTAAGGAAAGAGCTAGATTTTGCATACATCGACGAATAGTGAGACAACATCATAGAGCAGAATAGTGTGGAGCAAAGGTATTGAATTGATTATATTGATTAGAAAGGTATTGCACTTACAATAGATATGAAAATCTGCAATTCAAGTTGTATGTGTGAAAAAAATCACTTTAGTGTTTCAGTTTAACCATTGAAGCATCAAGTCTCTTAACCGAGTAGGACTTAAAAGTATTTTACAATTGAGATACATCCCAAGGAGTATCAAAAAGTTTGATCATACAAAGTAGCATTGGCTATGCCCGATGCCTATTGATAGGCCAAGTGAGTGTTTGATCAAGGATGGTAGCATTAGATTCCAGATACTAAGTGACAAACTATTATTTAAATCCTCTAACAAGGTCATACCTAATAGTGTTTTTGTAACCTTTAACAAGGTTGGCTCTTAACCGATCTCACTTCAAAAGAGTGAAAATTTGGGGTACCGGTCCCAGTGTTTTTTCCCTTAATAGGGTTTCCACGTTAAAAATCTATGTGTTATGTGTTTATGTTTCATTACTTTACTATTTTACATTTCACATATGCAATTCTGGATTGATCGGTATTCTCTAGTTATTTACTATGTTTCGGTAAATAAAAGACTTCTTATCGGTAAACATACAGAAGGAGGTTTTACAAAGCATTCCGACAAGTAGTAATTTGTTAAAGTATTTCAAGGCATTCATCTTGTAGGAATGAATATAACCAGAGGCTTAAAAGTGGTAATAAGTTTTAAGGGTTGATTTAAGGATTAATTTTTGATGCCACCGATTCACCCCCCCTCTCAGTTATTATTGACAATCTTAATCTCTTTCCTGAGCTTGATTGATCAGAACTGTATGAAGTTGTTCTTCATTAGTTTCTCTTCAGCATCCTCTTTCTCTATTCACTCCCCTAATTCATAATGAATTAGATTTTCTCTTTATAGACATGATATCACCATTTCTCACTTCTTGATTTTCTTGTCTTGGCGTGATCCACAATCTTAGCCAATCTCTCTTTAAAGCTTAAATCTTGTTTTATCTCATAGAAATCTTCTTTCCAACTAGATAAAACAACTTTAAATATTTTACTTATCTCTGGCTTCAACTTGTCGATGAAAAAAATGTCAACAACTAGTTAAGTCTATCTTTAACTCTGCCAACTAAGTATTTTGTCATTTCTGAACTTCAGTTAATTTTGGTGTTTTAACTCTTTGATAGCTTCAGTCAACACTTTAGTTCTCCTTGGGCTTCTCTGTTTGGGTTGTCTATTTGTCAGGTAACACTGTAATTCTGGTCGTCGGTTATGCTTGTGATTCTTCTTGTCGGTAATGCTAGTCAGGTTTCTTTCTCGGGCATCACTGTGACATTGCTCTCAAGTTTCTCTATCCGTCGGGTTCCACTAACCTTCGGTATTTGTAGTCACATTGTAAATGCTGGTCTTTTATGCATTACTGAAAGCATAATATTTATCTCTCTGATTCTCTGAAGTATTTGACACTTTGAATATAACCGATCATATTATATAAAGTTGACATCAATGACCATACAATCTATTAACTAATTTAATGTCTTGCATTATCTTTCTAGATTTCGGTGATCAACATAACATCTTCAAACATTCAATCAATTATATGTCATCAATCTCTCCCTCTGGCATTGATGGAAACACACTACATTATCACACTATGTTACTACTAATACAATATGAAATATATCAAGTGTATTTCATCCATTTCTTCCAAATCTTTTTGTTCTATAACTAATACAAATGTTTGGCTCTTGGTAACCTCATATAGCTTAGATTTGTTTCTTGTAGAGTGTGTTATTCAATCTTTAATCCCTCTACTGGATAGATGTATCAGCTTCTATTTGTTAATGATATGTGTTCTGCCTTGACTGTTCCTCTCCTTGATCATCTCTTTTTCCTTTGACAACAATCTCTCCCTTAGTATGTATTCTCTCTTTCATGTTACTTCTCTCCCTTAGATGGATATTTCATATGTAATCAATCCCTTTGGATAATGATATAATCTCTTTTTTATAATGGATAATGAGATAATCTCTTCCTTTTGATAAGAATCTCTCCCTTTTGATAATGAGATAATCACTCCCTTTGACAACAATGTCAAATAATTCTTCCATATCATCCTCCATCCCTTTTTATAATATACTCCTTGAATTTCCCTATCCATCAACAATACATTGACTTTGGTGTTTGGTACAAATTTGTACCTTGTTGTGTACATATGTATCTTTTCAGTCCATCTATGTGTATGCATCAACATGAATGATCTTCTAATTGTGTATAGGCTGATGCAACCTCCTAGTCGGCTTACTGACTGACAGACAAGGGTTGGACCCCTAGTCTGTATCTCAGGTACTCAAATGTATCTTTTGGTAATGGCTTTGTGAACATGTCAGCTAATTGTTCCTTGGATTGAACATATTCTAGTATCACTTCCTTTACTTACACTTGTTCTCTTATGTAATGATACTTGTTAGCAATATGCTTAGTCTTAGCATGCATGACTGGATTCTTAGAAATGTAAATTGCACTGGTATTATCATAATATATAATCACTGGTTCAAGAATTTTCATATTCATACCTTCCAGCAACTATTTGATCCATCCAATATTAGAGCAATTTTCAACAATAGCCACATATTTTGCTTCTATAGTAAACTGAGAGATGCATCCTTGCTTCTTGTTGATCCATGTGACAAGTCTGCCACCATGAAGAATGCTCCTCCAGTTGTGCTCTTTCAGTCATCAATGTTTCCAGCCCAATCAACATCTGTATAGACTTGTAGCTCAAATTTTCCTTTTCTTTTATACCATAAGCCATAGTCCTCAGTGTTCTTTAGATGTCTCAGAATTCTCTTGACAACAGTCATATGTGATTCTTTTGGATTAGCAGAGAATCTTGCAACTATTCCAACTGCATGTGCAATATCTGGTCTAGTATGAACAACATACATTAGTTTTCCAATCATTGATCTAAACAAGGTCTGATTTACCTCATTTGATTTGTCTTCCTTTTTCAACTTACATCCGATTGTCATAGGTGTTCCAACTAGTTTTGAATCTTCCATCTTGAATATCTTCAACACTTCCTTGATGTATTTGGACTGAGTGATATATATGCCTGCATCTTGTTGAAGAATATGTAGACCAAGAAAGAATTTGATCTCCCCAAACATAAACATTTCAAACTCTTTGCTCATTTCATTAGCAAAGGATTTACATAACATTTCATTTCCCCCAAAAATGATATCATCAAAAAATATTTCAGCAATCAGAATATTACCATCGATATCTTCTTTTAAGTACAGATTGCTATTTTCACTTGTTCTTACAAATTCAATGCTAATAAGATATGAGTGAATTCTTTAATACTAGGCTCTAGGTGCTTGTTTCAGTCTATACAAGGCTTTATGCAGTCTACATACCAAGTTTCTCTTGTCTAGATCAACAAACCCTTATGGTTGTTCAATGTATACCTCTTCTTCCAATATTTCGTTTAGGAATGTAGATTTGACATCCATATGGTATACCTTGAATCCTTTGTATGCAACATAAGCAAGAATAATTATTACTCCTTATAGTCTAGAAACAAGTGCAAAGGTCTTACCATAATTAATACCTTCTTCTTGTGTATACCCCTTGCATACTAATCTTGCTTTATTTCTTGTAACTTCTCCATTCTCATTCAGCTTGTTTCTAAATATCCATTTGATACAGTTGACATTCTTGTCGTTTGGTCTCGGTACTAGTGTCCATGTACTGTTCTTCTCAATCTATTCTATTTCTTCATTCATATCATTAACCCATTCTTCATTTTCAAGTGCAGTGTTAACAGATTTAGGCTCAAAATCACAAATTTAATATCTAGTGTTTAGTGACTTACTTCTTGTTCTCATTCCATCCTTCTTGTCTCCTATGATCTGATTCTATGGATGATGTCTTCTGACATACTTGGAAAGTTTTAGTTCAGCTCGTTGTCCATCATTATGATCTTCATCTTGACCTTCATTCTAATCTCCATCGCTCAGAACATCATCTTGAGGATTTTTCTAATTTTTGGTAATTGCATCCTGATGCTCAGGTGCAATGATCTGTTACTCAGGAGCGATACACTATTGCTCACGTAGAGTGTTAGGTTCTTCAGTATAAACAAACTTGTTGTAGTCTTCTGGTTCTTTTCTGCTTTCCTTATCATTCTTTTTTGCAAATTCATCTATTATTACATTTGCACTTTCAATGATTTTGTTAGATGACTTGTTAAGACATTTATAAGCCTTACTTTTGGTGGAATACCCTAGAAAGATACCTTCATCACTTTGGAGTCAAGCTTTCCATTTCTTTCATCTTTCAAAATATCACATTGACTACCAAATATTCTGAAGTAACTTACATTGGGTGTGTAACCATACCAAAGCTCATAGGGTGTCCTCTTTATGCCCTTCTTCAATTTTACTCTATTCAAAGTGTAGACAATAGTACTAAAAACTTCCCTCCAAAAATTTTGAATGATGTTTTTCTCAATCATCAATGTCTTGCACAATCAATAATTGATCTGTTTCTCCTTTCAGCAATCCCATTTTTCTATGGTGTTCTCGGTGCAGAAAATTGTCTTTTAATTCCATTCTCATTGCAATAGTTAGTGAATTCATCATAAACAAATTCCCCTCCTCTATTTGATCTTAAACATTTCAATTCCTTACCACTTTGTTTTTCTACCATAGCTTTATACCATTTAAACATCTTGAATACTTCTGATTTATCTTTTAAGAACATGATTGTCATCATTGTAGAATAATCATCTACAAAGATAATGAAATACCTATCTCCATAGTAACTCTTTGTCTTCATAGGTCCACATAAATTAGTATGGGCTAATTCTAGAATTGCATTAGATGTATGGGCTTTATTCTTGAAACTAGACTTTGTCATTTTACCTTTTTGACAATTCTTGCACATGATATGCTCGGGATTTGACATGCTCGGTAAGCCTCTGACTTTCCTTTTATTGCTTATCTTTATCATGTTGTCAAAATTCACATGGCATAGTCTTTTATGCCACAACCATATGTCTTTGTTTCTATCCATTAAACAAGTGGTGTTGATTTAATCAAGATAGAAAAGGTTACCTTTTGTCTGTTCACCAGTTTTGATCAACCTTCCTGATTCATTGAAGATATTTGCCTTCTTATTCTCAAATGCTACTCGGTGACCTATATTATTCAGCTTTGAAACACTCAACAAAATTCAATAAAGTCCTTTTACCCAGTAAGCCTTTTCACATTTGATCAGGTTATTCAACATTATGGTTCCTTTACCTTCAACTTGTGTCATTATCCATTCTTACTGATCCACCGTTATAGTATTCAAAATTTTTAAAATTTCATTTGTCACCGGTCATGTGGTGAGTGCAGCCACTATCTATAATCCAGACATCATTCTAACTAACCTTAGATATGAGTGCAGTTTCTACATACCTTTATTCTTCTTCGTCTGAATCATCTTTCATGGCTACAAATACCATCTTAATGTCTTCTTTAGATTAGGTTTCAGTATCATCATTTCTATTATAAGCTAGGTAACAAGATTTCTTTCCTTTGTCCTTGTAGTCTCAGGTATCTCTTATGTCAGATTTTTAGTTGCTTTGATAATATTTGTTATCACCTCGGTCAAACTTCTTTTCATATCTTCTGTCATATTTTCTTTTGTTAGGACATCTTGCAGCAAAGTGTCCAACCTCTTTACAATGAAAACATACAAGTGGTTTAATTTACCTTTGTATCTACCTTTTCCTCTTTGAAATATTCTTTCCTTTAGTTCTTCAATCTCATCAAGTCCTTGATCCTCATTATCACTTTCACTATCATTTCTAATATTGTAAACACATTGACACATGGATTTTAACTTGGAAACCCTATTAAGGGAAAAACCACTTGAGACAGGTAACCCAAAATTCTCACTCTTTTGAAGTGATCTCGGTGAAGAGCCAACCCTGTTAAAGGTTACAAACAAACTGTTAGGTGTGACCTTGTTAGACAACTTAAATATAATAGTTTGTCACTTGATATCTGACATCTCTATGCTACCTTCTCTGACTAAACCCAGTGTAGTTTGTCAAATGGTATCTGGCATCTCATGCTATCTTCATGATCAAAATTTTTGATACTCCTTGAGATGTATCTCAATATAGAAAGGATTCTTAAGTCCTTCTCTGTTAAGAGACTTTCTGAATCAATGGTTAAACTGAAAAAGTAAATGATTTGTTCACACATACAACTTAAAATTGTAGATTTTTAGATCTATTGTAAGCTCATTTTACCTTTCTGATCAATGTATCTTTTCAATACCTTTGCTCCACTCCTTTCTGCTTGGTGATGTTGTGCTTTTCTGTTGCTCGGTGTCCACAAAAATCTTTAGCTCTTTCCTCAGCTTGATTGATTAGGACTGTATGAAGTTGTTCTTCATCATTTTCTCTTCAGCATCCTCTTTCTCTATTCCCTCCCCTAATTCGTAATGAATTAGATTGTCTCTTTATAGACATGATATCACCATTTCTCACTTCTTGATTTTCTTTTTCTTGGCATGATACGCAATCTTAGCCAATCTTGCTTTAAATCTTAACTCCTATTTTATCTCGTAGAAATCTTCTTTCCAACTGGATAAAACAACTTTAAATCTTTTACTTATCTCTATCTTTAACTTGTCAATGAAAACAATGTCAACATCCAGTTAAGTCTATCTTTAGCTCTACCAGCTAAGTATTTTGTCATTTATAAACTTCAGTTAATTTTGGTTGTTTAACTCTTTGATAGCTTTAGTCAACACTTCAGTTCTCCTCGGGCTTCTCCGTCGGGGTTGTTTGTCCATCGGGGTTGTCTGTCCATCAGGGTTGTCTGTCCATTGGGTAACACTATAATTTTGGCCCTTGATTATGCTTGTGATTCTGTTCGTTGGTAATGCTAGTTAGGTTTCTTGCTCAAGCATCACTGTGAATTTGCTCTCAGGTTTCTCTGTCCAGTGGGTTCCACTAACCGTCGGTGTTTGTAGTCACATTGTGAATGTTGTTCTTTTATGCATTAATGAAAGCATAATCTTTATCTCTCTGATTCTCTGAAGTCTTTGACACTTTGAATATAACCGATCAGATTATATAAAGTTGACATCAATGACAATACAATCCATTAACTGATTTAATGTCTTGCATTATCTTTCTACATTTTCAGTGATCAACTTAACATCTTCAAACATTCAATTAGTTATATGCCATCAACAAATGGAATAATAAATCATATAACATCTAAGAGAAATTAATGCTAGATAATAAAATAAACCACTAGAAGGCAATGAAGTATGATTACTTGAACAAATTTAAAAAAATGAGCAACATGAAGGACATAAGGTAACAATTTAAAATAATGAAGAAAGAAATACCCCTTGAAGATGCACTATATCACTAAAAAGGGCTAGTAACATTATGACGAATTGTAAATGCATGACGAGATTGATTACCATTATCCTCCTTAGAATTAGAAGGTTGATGATTTTGATTCATGTGTCTATTATCCTTTTGATTTTTAAAGCAGTTATTAGTAATATGACTGTCTTTCCCACAATAGGTGCAATGGGGTCTTTGATTTATCTTATGATGATTTGAGTTTTGATTATTATGATTGTTATTATGAGAATAATTATTAGAGGTATTAGTATTATATGAGCTATTATGTTGCTTAGACATAAAGGCATGTTCATGAGATTTAATAGTACCAAATTGCAATAATTTAGCCTCCTCTAGACGTAACAAATTTTGAAAAATAGCATAAGTTAAATGAGGAGCTAAGCTAGGAATTGCAAGCTGAGAGTGAATATTAGGAAGACATTTTTTAAGAATAATAGTAATTAATCTAATATCACTTAAACTAACATTAACACCACTTAGTTGAGTTATAATTGCATCAAACTTGAGTAAAAATTCATCCATAGTTTTAAAGTCATTATACCTTAAGTACTCCAAGTTGTCTTGGAGTTGAATCTTACGGGATTCAGATGAGATGTCCTATATCTATTGCAGAATATCCCACGCTTGATGAGATTTGGTACAATGTCCAATTAAGACATTAAAATTAGGAACTATTGAGAGACCAATCAAACCAAGAGCTTCTTCATTTTTTGTTTTCCATGCATCTTTTTCTACATGTGAAGCAGAGGTAGTTGGTTCAATAGAAGCATCTATAGAAACTTCACATAAATGTTTAAAACATAATAGAAATGAAACATGAGTTTTCCATTGCTGATAATTAGAGCTATTGAGTTTAATTTCTGAAATTAGAGTAGACATGATTAATGATCAAATTAATTTAAAAAAGACAAATTACAATGAATAAGTATGGATCAAGATCAAGAAATATAAATTTAACCTTAAAGTAACTTATAATTGAATGGTTAAACAGATATTTTAAAAAAAAAAAAATATTTTAATTTAAATGGAGAAACAAATTTTAATAGCAATGAAATAATGAACCAGCAATTGAATTTGGTGAGATTTGATATAAATAAATTAGGAATGAAACGATTTGAAGTAATATTAAGCAGGAAAAATGTTTTGATGTTTAAACTTTTTGATTTAAACAAAATTTGAAAATACTAAGATAGAAGAGATTAATTTTAAATGAAGCTTGGATTAGAGAAAAAAATGATTAATAAGCAATGAATAACAACGATTTGAATAATCAAATTAATGTATACAAATATTTATTTAAATCAAATGCTTAATAAAATTTATAAGAAATGAATTAATTTAAACTAATTATTAATGTAAAGAAACTATTGAAAGTTGAAATGAGTCAAAGATATGATCAAAGTAAACTAAAATTAGAAAAAATAGAAATGATTGAGATTGAAATCGAAACCTCGGAGCATAAAGACTGAATAAGAACCACAGGCAGAATGTTGCAATAAAAAATGTAGATATGATACATATGGAATAAGTCAGATTCAATAATGCTATCCAAAATTAGTAACAAGAGAAAACTGCAAATGAATTTCAAGATGAATAAAATTCATATTACCTCTACTTTTATTCTAACCTGCAAAGTGTCTGCTCCAATAAAAAGAAACACATAAGACTGAAGATTTCTCACTACTAGGTAGGTGGATAAGAGGCTACGACAAAGAGAGAATACTGCACAGGAGGAAGAAATGCAGAAAAAATGGTTTGAAATACAAAGTTGCGCTAAGGACAAGGTTTGAAAGGGATGCACAATGTTATGAAAGGCAACACAAAGAACAATGTTGTTAAAATATGATAGCATATGGAAATAATGGTATGGCTTGTGCAAGGTAAGGTAAAGTATGTGAGATTTAAATGGAAAAAAATTGCAGAAATGCTATGCAAGGAGAAGAATACACAGGTTGCGCTATGGATTAAACAAGGGCTACTAAAAGACAAAGCTGTTGAGTTAAAAAATTTGCATAAAGTGAATACCAAAGGTAAAAGTCTCTGCTGCGTGGTGAGGGAGGACAAGAATAATGTATGTGGCGCTAAAAGCAAGGGTGAGAGATGCGTGAGGTTTGAAAGAGAGAGGAGAATTAAAAGGATTGAATGATTTAAATACTAAGATTTGTGAAATGTTGCGCAATGAAGGAGACTATGTTGCGCAAAGAAAGGTTGTTGTGCAATGTAAATGAAAAGTCTGGTATGAAGTTTGCTGCTCAATATAAAGTTTAAAAGTTTTAAAAGATAAGGATATAAGGTTTAAAAGTTTTAAAAACTGCGTTGATATAAAAGGTTTAAAATTTTTAAAAGACAAGACTGAGATGAAAGGATAAGCTGCGCAAAGGAATGGTAATGCAGCTGTGTTAAGATTAAGCTGAAAAAAATTGTGAAATGAGAAGTCTGGGAAATGGGAGGAAGAAAGCAGAAGATAAATCTGTTATCTTCTGCGAGGAAGACAGAGGCAAGATAAATCTGTAATCAAATAGAGATAATGATATAAATTAGATGCTACAAAAAACGTTATCAGAAAGAGTCTAAATCTGCAGATAAGATGTTAGATATACAGAATAAATATATAAATCTAGAGCTTAAAGCTAGAATGCTGAAATATAGAAAATGCAAACTATAAATCCCTTGTAGTTTCCCGACAGAGGGTATGTTAGATCTTTAAAAAACTTGAAAGAGAGATGAAAAAATGTAGATCTAGCGGAAAGCCATCTAGAAAAAGTTAGATTTAAAAGAAATGTTAGATTTGCGAGAAACAATGAAAGAAAACTTGCAAACAAGAGTTATATTAAGAAAAAAATTTCTTTCTCCTTCACAACCAAGATATCTTACAACTATTCCTGCATGCACACTCAAAAACAAGGATTAAACTAGCTCTGATACCTTGTTAGAAACATAAAGTAAAATGAAAAAGATAAGGAAATAATCCAAGAGAGTATGTAATGGAAGAGATTTACCAAATGCAGAGAGAGAGAGAGAGAGAGAGAGAGAGAGAGAGATTTTCCTTCAATAGATCAACCACAAGTTCACCAAAATGCACCAAGAACCAAGAATGAAACTCAAGGATTTTGAAAGGGGAAAAACCAAGAAAAAATCCCTTGTGAATAATATGAATATGGCACAAATCCTAAAGAATGAGAGAAATAAGCTCAATACAATATTGAGAGCAACTTTGAGAATGTGAGGATAAGTGAGAAAGAAGAGAAGATTATTAAACAAGTGTGTGAGAGACATCTCTTAAATAGAGATGAGTGGAGGAGTTTGCATGTAACTCCCATCTTATATGAATTCCACATTCACATTGTGTGTGTGCCAAATGTGAGATTCCTCTTAAGGAGGAATATGTAATTTTCTTATTAAATTAATTACAAAAATGTGACATGTCCTCCTACTTGGACTAGAGGAAAAATACAATATAGGATACCTTGGTTTATCCTTTAAATACATATTTTCACCAAGGAAAGATTAAATTCTAACAAACCTTTCCTATATCGATGTGTGGGTATGCTAATGTGTTCTACCCTTACATTTTTTTCTTTTTCATCTTTGTATAGCCATTTTAGTATTTTATTGTCTTCTTCTACCTCAACTAATGTATAAGTGGTGCAGGAGCACCTAGGTAGGGCTAAAAGGTAAGCTAGGGCTTCTTATGTGTTTTTGGCTTGTAGTGGTCCTAGCCAAACCACTAGTGCAATAATGGAACTAGATGGATCCTATAGTGTGGTGAGTTAGATTAGGAGGCCTTATTAGGTCTTTAGTGACCTTCTTTGCAAGTATTGTCCACATTTGTCTGGTTGAGTACATGTTGCCAATATGGTGACAAACGGGTGTATTTTTGAATTTTGATGTAAAATTGGGAAAGGGAGTGATTGGAAGACCTATTTGATGTTTAGATAACTTATATAGGCTTTTGGTTAAGTTTTGTGAGCTTGTGACCAAGTTTAGAAGAAAAATACAAAAGTTTTAAAAGTTGTCAATGTTGTCATTGACAACATTGACAACATTTGTTGCATGATTGCATTTTTGAGAAAAGTGGTTTCTTAACTCTCTAAAACCAAAGAGATAGGGATTTGGTCAAATATATAATTCCTCCCTTGACCTTGGCAAGAGGTTGGTTGATTTTGGAAATTTTTTGTACAAACTGTGTAATTAAAGAAACAGTTGCAGTTCATCAATTTCTTGGCATTTTGTGTTTTAATGGATTAGATTTCTTACTGTGATTCATGATTAATGTAGAGTAGTTCCCTTTGAAGTTATATGTGGTGTTAGATTATTATATTGAGTGGTTTTAGTTAGTGTTGTAAATTATTTTGTTTTAAGCCCTATCGCTGGTCTGAACCAAGCAAGCAATGCAAATGGAGTCATAGCTCATCATTTCACTGTGGAAAGTGCACGGGCTCTTGGAATGGGTGAGGTGACTCCTTGTACTATATGTATGGAGAAGTAGGGTCCATGGAAGTCTTTTTTTCCATTTTTCAATGATTCCCTAGGCGAGCATGTCGTGCATGGCTAGGGATTGCAGAGCATTGCAAGTGGTTTACGATGGGTTGAATGCATTGGATGCTTCAACTTGAGATTGTGGAGAGGTAGAGGGATGTTTAAAGAAGCCCCAAATTGAAGGATAAGGTTGGATGAAGATTTCTAATCATTAATAAACTAAACCCTAATGCAAACATTCATAAAGACTTGAAACCCTAAGTTTTAGGCATGATTATAGCTTCCTGGTGTACAGACAGTTTGGGGAGTGGAAATCAGTAAAATATTGAAGATTTCCATAAAGGGTGTCTATAAGTGGAGTTTTTTTGGGAACTTGTTTGGAAGTGTTTGAAGTTATTAGCAAAAAGGTGACCAAATAGGCCTGATTGCTTGTAGCCCTATTTGGGAGTTCTTGTAGGAAAATCTTGAACTCGATTAGAGTTCCATTGCAAGAAGTGTGGGTGAACATTAGATTATATTGAATTGACCTAATTGGAAGCCTATCTCTCCATATTTGTGCGATCTTGAACCTTATGGCTTATTTAGTGAAGGAGTTGTGAAGAGACCTCCATGGGGCTTTGAGAAGCAAGTTGTATTTTCTTGATTGGTGGACTCAAGATGAATGAGAGAAGGTTCTTGAGTAGATGAACCTTTACAAGTTGGGGTTAGTGAAAGACCCTACTAGGCTAGAGAAGAGGCCTATTGAAGACCCTAGTTGAAGTTATGGTATAGAGAAAGGCTTGTAGTTACATGAGATTGGTATCAGAGCAAGTTAAAGACTTGGGAAAATAGTGTATGTCTGCAACTACTGGTGAATCAGTGGGAGAGTCAAGCATGGTGACTAATGCAGAGCTAGATAAAGAGGTGGATGAGAAAAATGGGAAAAATAGACTCCTTGAAGAAGCCTTAGAAGGAATGAAGACAAGGCTAGAAGAAGTTACTAATGCAACTAGGAACAAAGATGGTGAAAGTAGTGATAGGGGTAAGAAGATTGTTGAGGAAGACATTATCCCTTAACCAGACCATGTCTTGAATGAATAACCCTTCCTAAAAGCCATAAAAGCCCTAGGAGGAAAGGCATTGGAGGGAATACCATTTTTTAGTGGAAATATGGACATTGAAGCAGTGATGGATTAGATTGAAGGAATGGAGAACCATTTCAAGTGTGAAGGTGTGACAGAGGCACAAAAGCTCAAGGTGGCCAAGTCAAGACTCAAAGGGTCAGCACTAACATGGTGTAAGTATATTCAAGATGAGAGGATAAGAATGGGAAAGCAGCCTATAGCCAACTCGAATGCCATGGTGAACAAGCTGAAATAAAATTATTTTCTAGAGGATTTTGAAATCCAACTCCATAGGAAAAGGAAAAATATGAAACAAAAAGACATGGATGTGGCCTCTTATATAGAGGAGTTTTAGAGGTTGTGTCTTAGATCCAAGAAACAAGAAGAAGAATAAATTAAGGTGGCAAGGTAATTGGGCTGATTGAAATGGAACATACAAGAAAAGATTAGTTTATGGACACCAACCACAGTTCAGAAGTGTCATCAACTAGATCTAAAGGTGGAAGAAAAGAATAGAAAGAAAGATGATTCTAACTTCAAAATAGAGGTAGAGGAAAAGACCAATGGGGTCAAAGAGGAGGTTATCAAGGTAGAGGCAATGAGAAAAGAACCCAAGGTGAGACCAAACTGACAGAGCATAGTAGTGAAAGTACTCCAAGAGGGGGTTATACCAGAGATAGGGGTAACCAAGGAGGACCTAGTAGAGGAAGAGGATGTAGAAGTAACTCATACTTTGCAAGTATGAAGTATTACAACTGTGGTTAATTATGTCATCCAACATATAGATTCCCTAAGAAGCCTACTTCCTCAAATCATGACAAGAGAGTGGCCTATGTTCATGAGGACACTTCAAGTGTCAAGGCACTTGAGATTCATCATCTTGATTCAGAAATGGGTGAAAATCTGATGTTTAGGAGGGTGTTAATAAGGCAACTAGTTAAGGATAAACCCAAACATATGAGAGCTTTGTTTAGGATAAGATGCAAGATCCTTGGCAAAGTTTGTAAGGTGATTATGGATTTAGGCTCCACAGATAACATCATATCAGAGGAGGCAGTAGATAAACTCAAGCTAACCAAAGTACCCCATGTGAATCCATACAAGGTGACATGGCTCAATAAAGGCCAAAGTGTATTGGTGAATGAGAAAACATGGGTTGAGTTTTCAATAGAAGGTTATAAGGACAAGTTGCTTTGTGACATCTTACCAATGGATGCTTTCCATTTTCTGCTAGGAAGGCCTTGGAAATGTGATAACGGGGAAGTGTATGATGGGAAGGAGAATTACATAACATTCAAGAAAGGAGGTAGAACTTTCAAGATTTAGTCTTTGCTGGAAGAGGATGAGCCACAACCCAAGACTCCTAGTATTTTTTTGTGTAGTGGAAAGGAGTTTGTGAAAGATCTTAAGCATGAAGATAAAGTAGGGTATGCTATATTCCTAAAGCCCAAAGAAGAGGAGAAACCAGTCAAGGAATCTCTACCATCAGAGATTCAAGAATTGCTTGAGAAATATAGAGATATAGTAAGTGATGGTACTCCTGCAACCCTACCTCCTAGAAGAGTGATAAGTCATCAGATTAACTTTGTCTTTGGTACATATTTTCCTAATAAGGCAGCTTATAAGCTTACCCCTGATTATAATTTGGAAGTGGCAAGGCAAGTGCAAGAACTCTTGGATCAAGGCTTGATCAAGAAGAGTATAAGCCTATGTGCAGTCTCGGTTGTGTTGGCATCCAAGAAGGGAGGAAAATGGAGAATTTACATAGATTCAAGGGATATAAACAAAATTACAATAAGGTATAGGTTCCCCATACCTAGGATTGAGGATATCATGGATTGCCTTGGAGGGGCAATGTATTTCACTAAGCTTAATTTGGAAAGTGGTTATCACCAAATCAGGGTGAAAGAGGGAGATGAATGGAAAATGACATTCAAGACTACAAATGGGTTGTATGAGTGGTTTGTGATGCTATTTGGCCTCACAAATGCTCCCAACACATTCATGAGGCTCATGAATGAAGTGCTCAAGTACTTCACAGGGAAGTTTGTAGTTGTAGATCTTGATGATATACTGATATTTAGCAGAACAAGAGAGGAGCATATCAAGCATGTGGAGAATGTATTGCAGAGGTTACATGAAGATAAGTTGGCTATTAACCTTGAGAAATGTGATTTCTTAAAGAAATAACTTGTGTAATTGGGCTTTATAGTGTCCAAGGGGTCCTTGAAGATGGATCAAGATAAAGTTGCAACTATCCTAAACTGGCCACCACCTACCACAACAACTGAGGTAAGAAGATTCCATGGGTTAGCTCAGTTTTATAGGAAATTCATTAGGAATTTTAGTGGTATTTGTGCACCATTGTTGGATACCATTAAGGGTGGGGTAAAAACTAAGTTTAGGTGGACCTTAGAAGCTGAGAAAGCCTTTGAATTGTTGAAGAAACAAGTAGCCACACAACCTATCCTAAAGTTGCCTAGTTTTGATAATCTGTTTACCATTGAGTGTGATGCAAGTGGGATGGAAGTAGGGGGTGTGTTAAGTCAAGAAGGTAGGCTAGTAGCCTTCTTCAGTGAAAAATTGAATGAATCCAAGAAGAAATATTATTCTTATGACTTAGAATTGTATGCCTTAGTTCAATCCCTTAGGAAGTGGAGGTGTTACATGTTACCCAAGGAGTTTGTTGTGTTTACTAACAACCAATCCCTTAGTTATATCAATACTCAGGAGAAACTAAGCAATAGAAATCTAAAATGGATGGAGTAATTACAAGCATTAACTTTTACAATTAAGCACAAGAAAGGGCAATTAAACAAGGTTACATATGCACTAAGTAGAATATTGTTGATAGTCCAAGAAGTTCAGTTGAATAGCATTGGCATTGAAAGTTTCATAGATCTCTACAAGCAAGATGGGGACTTTGGTGAAGCTTACAAGGTGTGTATTGATTTTCAAAACCATTTTCATAGCATGTACTCTAATTTTAGTTTGCAAAGTGGACCGTTATTTAAGGGTAATCAATTATGTGTACCAAGGGGTTCAAATGAGAAAATATCATACATGAAAAACATAATGGAAGCTTGAGTGGTCACTTTGGTATGAACAAGACTTTGGAACTTGTACAAAGATTCTACCATTGGAAAAAATTGATAAGGGATGTGAATAGGTATGTGGAGCAGTGTGTAGTGTGCATGAAAGCTAAAGGAGGAATGATTAATGTAGGTTTATATCAACCTTTATCAATCCCAAATAGGCCATGGGAGTGTGTGAGCATGGACTTCATAGTGGGTCTACCCAAGACAAAGATAGGATATGACAACATATATGTTATGGTAGATAGATTTAGTAAAATGAGTCACTTCATACCCTGCAAGACTACCCGTGATGCTAGCCATATAGCATATTTGTTCTTTAAAGAGATTGTGAGAATTAATGGCTTGCCCCTAAGAATTTTTTCAGATAGGGATGTGAAATTCATGAGCCATTTCTAGAAAACATTATGGAATAGATTGGGTACTAATATATCATTTGGTTCAGCCTACCATCCTCAGACAAATGGCCAAACTGAGGTGGTCAACAGAGTGTTGGGTAACCTATTTAGGTTCCTAACTAAAGAGTATGGATAGACATGGGATGTGGTCATTCCCCAAGAAGAGTATGCTTATAATGATAGTAAGAATAGAACAACAGGGAAAATTCCATTTGAGGTGGTTTATGTAATGCACCTAAGGGGTGTGTGTGAGCTTAGGGATCTTGGTGGCATGGAGTACATGAGTTTTCATGCTGAGGACTTCACTCAAACCATGAAGGAGATCCAGGATCAAGTCAAGAAACCATACAAGACAATACACAAAAGTTGAAGGCCAAAGTGGATGAAAAGAGGAGAGATATTCAGTTTGAGGTGGGTGATTATGTGATGGTTCACTTGAAAAAATCTAGATTGCAGAAAGGTATGCATACCAAACTTCAGATGAAGAGGGTGGGACCTTGAAAAATCATAGCCAAATATGTGGCTAATGCTTATAAAATAGACTTACCTTCAGATTTAAGCATATCTCCTATTGTTAATGTCCAAGACTTGGAAAAATTAAAAGGGCCAAAAACTAAGATAGGTCAAAGTAGTCAAGGGGTCAGTGGTGATGTTGCATCCATTTTTTTACCTTCCAAACCAAAGCTAGAGGTAGAAAGAGTACTAGATTCCAAAGTTCAGAAGACTACAAGGCACAAGGTGTACATGGAGCACCTTATCTAGTGGAAGAATAGGCCTGAATCAAAATCATCATGGATTGAAGCTACATATTTCAATCCGATGGACATAGCTGAAGACATTTTTTCCATAGGAGTGATGTGAGTTTCCTTTGTGGGGGACTATGGTGCAGGAGCACCTAGGTACGGATAAAAGGTAACCTAGGGCTTCTTATGTATTTTTGGATTGTAGTGGTCCTAGCCAAACCACTAGTGAAATAATGGGAAAAGATGGATCCTATAGGTGTGGTTAGTTAGATTAGGAGGCCTTATTAGGTCCTTAGTGACCTTCTTTGCAAGTATTGTTCACATTTGTCTGGTTGAGTACATGTTGCCAATATGGTGACAAAAGGGTGTATTTATGCATTTTGATGTCAAATTGGGAAAGGGATTGATTGGAAGACCTATTTTATGTTTAAATACCTTAGATAGGCTTTTGGTTAAGTTTTTTGAGCTTGTGACCAATTTTGGAAGCAAAACACAAAAAGTTGTAAAAGTTGTCAATGTTGTCATTGACAACATTGACAACATTTGTTGCATGATTGCATTTTTGAGAAAAGTGGTTTCTTAACTCTATGAAACCAATGAGATATGGATTTCGTAAACTATATAAGGCCTCCCTCGACCTTGGAAAGAGGTTGGTTGATTTTGGAAATTTTGTGTACGAACCGTGTAATTAAAGAAACAATTACACTTCATCAATTTCTTGGCATTTTGTGTTTTAATGGATTAGATTGCTTACTGTGATTCATGATTAATGTTGAGTAGTTCCTTATAAATTTATTTGTGGTGTTATATTATTACTTTGAGTGGTTTTAGTTATCATTGTAAATTATTTTGTTTTAAGCCCAGTCGCTAGTTTGAACCAGGTAGGCGATGCAAATGGAGTCATAGCTCATCATTCCACTATGGCAAGTGCATGGGCTCTTGGAATGGGTGAGGTGAATCCTTTTAATATATGTATGCAAAAGGAGGGGCCCTGGAAATATTTTTTTTCCATTTTGTCAATGATGCCCTAGGCGAGCTTGTGGTGCATGGCTAGGGATTGCAGAGCATTGCAAGTGGTTTGCAGTGGGTTGAATGCATTGGATGCTTCAACTTGAGATTGTGGAGAGGTAGAGGGATGTTTGACTAATCTCCAAACCAAACGATAAGGTTGTATGAATAGTTATAAGCATTAATAAACTAAACCCTAATGTAGACAGTCATAAAGACTTGAAACCCTAAATTTTAGGCATGATTATAGCTTCCTGGTGTACGGATAGTTTGGCGAGTGGAAACTAGTAAAATATTGAATATTTCCATAAAGGGTGTCTATAAGCAGAGTTTTTTGGGGCACTTGTTTGGAATTTTTTTAATTTATTATCAAAAAGGTGACCAAATAGGCCTAATTGCTTGTAGCCCTATTTGGGAGTTCTTGTAGGAAAATCTTGAACTCGATTAGAGTTCCATTGTAAGAAGTGTGTGTGAACATTGGATTAGATCCAATTGACCTAATTGGAAGCCTGTCTATCCATATTTGTGTGATCTTGAACCTTATGGCCCAGTTAGTGAAGGAGTTGTGAAGAGACCTCCATGGGGCTTTGAGAATCAAGTTGTATTTTCTTGATTGGTGGACTCAAGCTGAATGAGAGAAGGTTCTTAAGTAGATGAACCTTAGAAGTTAGATTTAGTGAAAGACCCTAATAGGCCAGAGGAGAGGCCTATTAAAGACCCTAGTTGAAGTTAGGGTATAGAGAAAGGCTTGTAGTTACATCAATAAGCCCTTACAAAGTTATCATTATACCTTTGATGAGATGTTTGGTCTTTTGAAGTAAAGGGTTTTCCATGAGACTTTGGAGAGATTGGTAAAGTGATCATAGAGAAAGAGTAATCTCCCACCCCTTTATGATAAATCTTAATTTTCTTATAAAAAAAGCATTAAGGTATGCATCTGTTGATAATGAGATTATTTTTTCCTTCCCCTTTTCTATTTTTGAAAGGGTTATTTCTTTTCTTTCTTCTTTCTCTTTTAATGGAAAATTCACACTAGGAACCTCTTGAAAACTTGATTTAGGAACTTCCTTGGAACTGGAGTTAAGAACATATTTAGAACTCAAGTTTGGTACCTCTTTGAAATCGGAGTTAGGATTTTATTGGTCTAGGCTATTTGATGAATCATACATAGATACCTCTCTATTATGTGGAATAATGGAATTCATGACTGGTTTCACATGGTTACAATATTGAAAGGGATTTAGGTCACTTCCAATTGTTATCTCTTTCCCAAGGTAGGGAAACTTTAAGAATTGGTGATAGGTAGAAGGGCCCGCTTGCATCTCATGGATCCAAGGTCTACCTAACAATATATTATAGGTAAAGTTGAAATCCAACACTTGACAAAATGTTTCCTTTTGAATAATCCCCACTTGGATTGCTAGAGTAACTATACCCTTTGAAGATCTTTCTTCATCATGATAAGCTTTGATTTTTCTTTTTTGTTTTGGATCCATGACATTTTCAGATTATCCCAAAGCTTTGACAAGATTTAAATTACATATATTCAAACCAACCCCTCCATCTATAAATACTATTTTAACTCTATGATTTTGGATAAGAACTTCAATGTGCAAGGGTAAGTTTTGTGGGTGGTTTAAACACACATGTTGTTCGAAAAAAGATAAACAACGTGGTGCAATAAGGTGACAAACCATGGTTTGAAATTTATTTACATACAAGTCATTAGGAACCGTTGTATCAACCAAGGCTTTTTCCAAAATTTCCTTATGAGAAGGTGATATTTTCAACAACTCAAAGATAGATATTTGAGTGGGAGTTTTCAAGAGCTAATCTACCAAATTGTATTGTTTTAAGGTAGATGATGGAAAGTTAATCATGGTTGTTTTTTTGAAGGCTCCTAGTAAGGTATTTTTGGATGCTTTCCCCCTAGTAATTACATTTGTGGACTCTTTCTCTTGTTTATCTTTGACTATTATTACATTGATGAAATTTTCAAAACCAGATAAAGCATTAATGGTATTGTCATAGTGGTGATCAAAATTGATTGGGTTTATCATATTGTTGTTTTTGTATATATTTGAAGATTCAACTTTCTCATGATTTAAGAAAGGATTTTTGAAAGTTGTACGATCTTAATTAGTTTTAGGTCCTTCTACTTCAATGGTTCTATTATCAATGAGATTTTGGACAATATGTTTTAATCTCATATAATCATTAGTCTTATGTGCTTTATTTCTATGATACTCACAATGATGTGATCCATTCCACCACGAGGGTTTAACTTGGGGTTCATAACCTCTTTACTTGGGTAGATTTATCATCTTTTTTGCAAGGATTATTCTTAGAATTGTCTCAAGAGCTTCTCCCGATGGAGTAAATTTCCTTTTTGGTGAAGTGAATTGGGACAATAAATTATGGTTTTGGTCGATTGTTATCATGGTTTTTGTTGTTGTTGTTGTTGTTGTTGTTGAAAGAGGCATTGTTTGGTGGATTGATGTTGTTTTTTTAGTGTTAGAACTACTAGAAAGATAGAATGGTTTAGGTTTATCGTTGTTTTCTTCTACCACTCCATCATTTACTAGGTTCTTGTTACTATTTTTTAAACAAAACTTAGGTTTGTCATTTTGTTATTGATTGAGGGATTGTTGTTCTAAGTATTAGTGTTGTTTGAAAATCCTTTGTTCTCTTTGTATAACTTAATTTCACCCTTATTTACCAAAGCATCTTCTATTTTGATACTATTTTCAATCATTTTGCCGAAGGATGGGGGACATTGGAGTTGTAGCCAAAAGTTCATTTGAATATTCAAATTGTTAATAAAGATGTACATCTTCTCCTTTCTGGTACACTTCTTGGGTATTTGGAATAGATTTTTATCCAATGTTGTAGGAAAGCCAAAAATGATTCACAATTCTTTTTCTTATTATTTCAAAAATCTAACATGGTTACTTCGTGTTGAATATTATAGGAGTATCAAGTCAAAAACTTAGAGACCAATTCTTTGAATGTTTTAATTCTAGGTGGTAATTTAGAAGACTACTCCATCTCTTGGCCACCTAAGCTCCTAGGAAATAATCTCATGAGATAATTTGTTCATGGAGTAATTCCATGCTTAATGTGCAAAATTCTCTAATGTGGTCTTGACAGCCAGTTGTGCCCATGTATTTATCATATTTTGAAAATACCACATTAGGTGAGAAAGGTATCATGACCAAATTATTGTCAAAGGGAAAAGGAAAAATGAAAAATGTCCTCTATCATATATTTCCTTAGATAATTTCCCTTTTGAATATTATCCAATTGTGTTTGAAGAGATTGGATATGTTTAGTTAGAACTCCTAGAGGGTTAACCTCATCCTCATCTTGTTTTAGTTTGGATACATCATAATTATGAGGCAATTTAACCCCTAATTGAGCTAAGGTCATGAAGTACTTTATTTATCCTTTTCTAACACCTTCTCCATCATTTTAAAAATATGAAGGGTTTTATTATGCTTCCCTCACTTTTTTTGGTTATTTCTTCATGTTTTTGGTTGGTGGTGTTACCATTATCGGTATTGTTTTCATGGATGTCATGAATATTAGCCCAAATTTTTTCCATGTTGGATTGATTTTCTTGAACTTGATCCACTTGTGGGCTTGGATTCACTTAATGTGTTTGATTTGTGGGTGATTCAGGTTGATTCTTGTATTGAGGTGGTATTTCCTCTTGAAATTTTACTCCTTCCAATGTGACCTTGTTATTATATGTTTTGAAAAGGTAATATCTTGTCCTTGTTGATGAAATGAAAGTAAGTCTTGGGTTACTTATTGAGTTAAGGTTTCCTAAATGGTTAAGGTTTTTTTCTTAAAAAATGTTTTTTAAATTTACTAAAAGAAAATGATATGGTAAAATTCCAATGATATTTTGATAAAAAACGAAGTGTGTCCTACGATGAAGTCTAATAGAGAAGATCTATCTCTATGATGAAGACTTATGATAGATCCTGATTTTGTTAGTTCTAAGGAAATGACCTGCAATTCTTGATGATGAAATTTTCAAAAATCAAAGATCAAGATGTTTTGACGACACTCTCAATTTGATGTGATTAATTGGAATAATATATATTATCAACTTATTTGAAGTTATAACAATGGTAGATTTTCTTAAAAACCTGTTACTATTGGGAAAAACATTAAATACAAAAAGTATCCAAATAATAACAAACTCACTCAAGCACTTTTCTTTGCAAAAGAAAACATTTATAACATCAAGTATAGGTGTTTGTACCATTTTCAAAAGTTTTGTACAAAAAGAACAATTCAAACAAGCTACCTAAGGACATTTTTGTTTTCCATGGATAATAAGGTGAGATAGCTAATTAACTGGGATGTATTTAGTATTCTGTTCAAAAAATATGAGTTTTACCTCTCTTTATGAGAGCCTCCCACCATCATAAAAAAAATGTTTTGCGTAATCCAACAATATTACTAGAGGAGAGCTATTGTTCAAAACTTTTTGTCAATCACCCCATTAAGGATGTATGTATTTTATTTTATAGTGGGTTGGATTATCATGGAAAAAATGATTGTATCCCACCTTGTGTTGTCCCTCTCATCGTCCTTGTTAAGGCAAATCTCAGGAGGTGGGCCCACTATGGTTTAAAGAAAATGCACTACTTGAAAGGAAATTGAGGTCAAGATAAATATGGTATTTTGATCACCTTAAGAAAGGCAAGAGCATATCCCTATTATCTTGAATCTCCAATCGCCACAAAAATATGATTCTTTCTTTAGACCTTTTCTATTTAATGGAATTAAATGAGGTCTCCTAATTAGGTTACATGTTTTAAAATGAATTTTCCAAAGTAAAAGAAAGGTATACAAAAATATTCAGAGTTTGGATTGTGTACCTTTCATGATGTTATGTACATTTTTGAGAGATTTTCACTTTTATATGCATTACCTCGGCGATCATTCCAGCTCCTTAGCATCTCTTTCACAAACATTAGTTCAACACTAAACAAGCAAAGTGAAGAAATTCAAAATAATTAAGAAATTGGTAGAAATGTTCAGAAAGATTAAGCATCTAAATTGATCATAGGTATTTGATGTAAGTTAATAATCATCAAATATCTACTATATTCTTTACCTTCCTTGCCAATTTTTTCATCTGCATTTTCCCAATATGTCTTCTTAGCCCACTTGTTTAATCTCTTAGCCTCCTTTTCTTGAAAGTGGTCAGGTAATTTGAATGTAGCTTTTTGGATTTTCCTTGATTTGATCCTTTTAGTCATCTAAAAGTAATAAAAATGTCAATTAGACTTCAAATTATCAAATTATATAACAAATTCTAAAGTCCATATCATAGATCAAATGCTAAGAAACAAATACCGAATGAGATGAAACAAGAATCATATGCTACAAAACATAGATTGTATGAGGTGAAACAGGAACCATATGAGATGAAACAAAGACTGTATGAGATGGAACATGAACCATATGATATAAAACAAAGACTGTATGAGATAAAATCAGAACTAAATGAGATGAAATAGAGACTGTATGAGATGAAACAAGAACTATATGAGATTAAACAAAGACTGCATGCTATAGAAAAAAGACCAAATGAGATGAAGTAGGAATCGTATGAGATAAAAAAAATTTAAAATAAGTTATAATAGAGTCAACATTTGAGGCTCTTTTGACTGTAGGAAAACTTATTCATTCCAGATGCACACTTTTGTCATTTTCCAAGAATCTTGTAATGTCAATTTTGCAAACACTAGAAGAAATGATGTTAGAATGTAAGAACCTTTTCATTTTATGACTTATTTTATTAAATTTGATCCTATTAGCTATCAAAAATTCATCAAATCATCCACGAGTCTTCAAATTATCAAATTATGTAACAAATTCTAAAGTTCCATATCATAAACCAAATGCTAAGAAACAAATATCGAATGAGATGAACAGGAACCATATGAGATGAAACAGGGACTGAATGAGATACAACATATACCAAATGAGATAATTAAGAGACCAAATGTAAAATTTTAGAGGCCAAATGAGATATTTCAGAGACCAGATGAGATACTTTAGAGACTAGATAAGATACTTTATAGACTAGATGAGATACTTCAGAGATAAATGTGAACTTGTAGAGACCAAATGCGAACTTCTTCTGCTCAAATGTGAATCTTCATGGTCACTTATACAAAAACACTAAAAAATAATGTTAGAATGTAGAGCATCGGGCCCCACAGTGGGCTCCATTTATGTGTGTGTGTGTGTGTGTGTGTGTGTTTTGAGTGTCACAAACCTTCATAAAACCTTAATTTGACATACTTTCAAATTGAATCAATAGATCTAACTAGTTAAGCAATTCAAAATGAAATAAATCAAGAACGTTCTATGGATCTCTAATTATAAGTATTTGATGTATGCTCTTAGTTGCATTATGATCCTCAAATGGCAACCTATAAAATGAGAATATGAAGCTATGATCTTGTAGATACCCTAAAATGGACATACTTGCAACCTTACATTAAAAACACCAATTTTATCTATTAATTAATGGCTTTTTAATCATTAATTAATCATCCATTACTTCTAAATTCATTCCCCAAATTATCTAATCATATCCCTAAAATTAATTAAATAATTAATTTTATTTAATTAATTAACCTTAATTGATTAATCTTTATTAATTAATTAAATTTAATTTGCTAAAGTTTAAATTTAAATATTTAAACTTACTAATTAATTTCTTCTAATTAAATTAATTTCATTGAATTAATTTAATTTCATTCAATAATTCAACTCTAAATCCAAAAAGAATTCAATTATCACATGTTTGAATACTTTAATTATAAAAATTAATTAAATATTCAAATAAATCCTTTCTCAAGTTCAAAAAGGTAACTCATGATCAAATTTTTAGTTAACAAAACATTACCTCTTCTCTCCAAGTTGAAGAGGTGAAGTTTACTAGTTGCTTCTCAGTTAACTAAAACATTATCTCTTCTCTCCAAGTTGAAGAGGTGGAGTTTACTGGTTTCTCCTCAATTAAACTAAAATATCACCCCTTCTCTACAAGTTGAAAAGGTAGAGTTTACTGGTTGCTCCTCAATTAACTAAAACATCACCTCTTCTCTCCTAGTTGAAGAGATGGAGTTTACTGATTACTTCTCCAGTTCCTTTTGATCTGAACCATTCATTCTCCAATCTCTGGGATCGATCTCAACCATTCAAATCATTTTTCATATTCTATATAATCAACCCTTCACAACCATTTGAAGGATCCAGGATTTCGAGCTTTCATGCGCCCTTACTCTGTAGGATTCTTGCTAGAGGCATTCAGAACATTCTTGTGATCAAAATCAATATCATTTCTTAACGCTCCCAAGTCATAGATGCTACTGATACCAATACTGAGCACCACACACACAACATTTCAGAAGGAGTAGAGAGAGACAATTGAAGATTCAAGCTTTGTTGGTTTGCATTTGTTTGTATTCCTCCTTGATTGCTTGTCATTTTATTGTTCATAGGTTCATTCTTAGAAGTAATTGATTTATCTCTTTCATTGCAAATTGGTGCTACTAACCCTCATTATTTGAACGTAAAAAATATATCCTATACATCTAGGTGAACCCGATGTGAATCAAACAGCCCAAGAATCACTTGAAGATGACATACAAGACTTTATGGCCTCGGTCGTATGGATGCACATTTTCTTTTTGGTTAATTTTTTGATATCATTGTAATTTCACAATTGATAATATATTGCCACAATTGAGAGAATTTCACCGCAATTAACTGATCTGTGCCACAATCACTAGCATATTTCCATAATTGAGAGAATTTTACTGTAATTGATCGATCTGTGCTGCAAGTGCCAGTATTTTGCCGCAATCACCAGAACTTTGTCACATCTGACATAATTTATCGCAATCACTAGAACTTTTCTGAAATCAACATGAATCATTTTGTAATTGATTAAAATTCTCTATTCTTTGTTAAAATATGACTTTTTCTCGGTCTTTGTGCATAATCAAAACACCAGGGACATAAAAAATTGGGAAACTGTGAGTATCAAGGGTTTTTATCAAGCATTTCTCAGTTTCATACATTTTGATTGCAAGGTTTTTTGTACTAACTCATCATTTTAGATTATGATGTGGAAAAAAATCTAACAAAGAAACCTAAAATTCATTCACTTGTATTTTTTATGCTCAAAAAGAACATTGCATACAAACATCTTGAACCTTACTTTTCCAATTTGCTGCTTAAAATTGACATGGTGGTTAAGAATTGAACAAAGGCAAAAAAATTTCAATTTGGTGCATTACAATCAAACAAGCAAATAATCACATATTTTGGGCTTTAAAATTGAACACTTGTGCTTGTATGGGTGATTAGCTTAGTTCATACTTGGAATTTTGGTGTTTAATCGATTAACCTTGTGTCTTGGGTCATTGGTGCGCTTGCACAAATCTGCTAGATTAAAAAACCTTTATACTTTTTTAGAAAGGTCTGTCTGGGGAATACACTTCTTCCTCAGAGATTGACCTTCAACTGGTAAACCTTCTAATTAGTATATAAACAAGATGCAATCCAAAGCTCTATTTTATATCTAGCCAAGATCAGGTGAGGTGTGTTGATAATATCCTAGATCGGGTGAATATCCCTAGTAGCCAGCATGGTCAACTAGGCTCTTAAGTGAGTCACACATGTAAAAACTAATTGGATAGACTCCATGGACCCTACTACAACCTTTTTAAATAGAGACCTACCTATTTCACCTCTGAGAAGTACCTTATTATAATGAAAGGGGTTGCAGAATTTCCCCCCAAGATCCCCAACATATGTGTTCAAGGATATTGTGGTAGTGAAAGAGATCTTCACTAGCACGATAACAATATCTGGCAACAGAAAAAACATGGGCACCTACATCATGGACCCTCGTGTCCTAGTAGTGTGATGATTGTGGTGTGAGCTAACAAACATCCAAGCATTGGGCCTATATTATTGTAGCTTGAAGCTGAATTTGACCTAGATTTATCTATTTGTCTGATGGGGAGGTCACCTTGCTCCTAGACTCCTACTCTTTCTTAGGAATCTCACCTTGGACCCTATTCACTTCAGGATCCTTTAGACTCACACTTGAGTCTCTTAGGGTTACTCACAGGCCCTAACCAGAAGGATTTCAGTACTCCCTCTCTCCTAGGTTTCCTACCCACCGAAAAGCTTCACTCTTCATCTTATCTTTCTCTTCATGACTAAATACAGTCAGTCATGCACCTTCTCCTTCTATCTCTCTCTCCTACAAGTTCCCTAGCCGGACCCTTTAGCTCGCCTAGGACTTGTCTACAATTCTGACTAGCCACTTCTCAGACACAGACACAAAAACATAATACAAATACATGAGGGATGCTTCTTGACAGTCACACTCCATAGGATGGATTATCAGAGTCAAAAAGCATCCATGAGGTTTAACTGAATTCAAAATCCTACTCTACATAAATCTGCACACAACACAAATCTACATAGAACACACCAAAACTCTTCTTTATTGAAAATCAGAAAGTTACAATTCACACACACAAAAAACTTCTTCTGCTAGCCTTTGCAATTCCAGTTCTCCAACCACCTTCTACAAGTTTTCTTCCTCGATTATATATTCGGCCTCTTCTTGATTCATAACCGTTTTTAGGTTACCTATCCGCCTGAGGATCCTAACTGCCTCGGCTCTTCATCTTCCTCCTGCAACTGTCATCATTCTCATTCTCTGCATTGCCGTCGACGTGGACAACATTTTTCCTCCATGTCACTGACTTTCCAATTCCCTCTGCGATGTTGACAAGTCAATCTATGTTTTAAATTTTAGTCGCACTGTCGCGAGTCTTAATAACTATGCATGCTTTAGTCTGCGACCTTGCGATTCCTTATTGTCGCACACTCGCAGCACTTCCAACCGAGCTGCCTATTCCTCTGTGACCTTGCGCTGCATTGTTGTCGCGTGCTCGCACCACTTAAACACTGACTGTCAATTACTCTACGACTGAGCGATGCACTGTTTGTCGCGCTCTCGCACCTCTTATAGCCGAGCTGCCGAATCATCTGCGACCCTACGATGCATTGCAATCGCGTACCCGCAACACTCTGACATGAGCTGCCAATTAGTCTGTGAATGTGCGATGCATTGTAGTCGCGTACCCACAACACTCTGACACGAGCTGCCGATTAGTTTGCGACTGTGCGATGAGCGCTCGTC
The DNA here is from genome assembly GCA_018584345.1 of Thuja plicata. Classification (NCBI taxonomy): domain Eukaryota; kingdom Viridiplantae; phylum Streptophyta; class Pinopsida; order Cupressales; family Cupressaceae; genus Thuja; species Thuja plicata. The sequence goes on from MU224746.1 coordinate 499,301, forward strand.
GCGCTCTCGCGCACTTATAAACTTAACTGTCTGTTACTTCGGTGACTGTGCGATACATGGTCATCGCCCTGTCGCACTGCTTTTCACTAACCGCCACTCACCTTACCGATTGTGTGATGCACTATCATGGCGTTGTCGCACCATTTCAAAACTGGACGCTGATAAACTGTCGACTGTGTGATTAGTCATTATCGCGTAATCGCAGACTGTTTCATCTATCTGCCGATCATCCTCCGACTGTGTGATGAGTTATCATCGCGTTGTCGTGATAGTTTCAATTTAACTGCCCATCAACTCGCGATCTTGCGATACATGTCATCGCGTTGTCGCGCTCTATTTCCACTTAACCGATGATTACCCGCGACTGCGCGATAAGCATAATGTAACCGGTTTTGTACTGTTTAACCACCCTCGCGTTAGGAGATAAGAGCTGTTAAGGTTTAGGAGAAATGACTGACTGCTAACCGTGATCTGCTCCATTGATCACTCTGCTAATTCTAGGGCTTGGAGCAAGAAACCCTAGGGTGCTCTGCACCATTGTCCTTGTCTCAAAACCCGTGATAGAGTTACAAAACACATTGTCTATTGTGCTTGTTGTGTGATTAGTTTCCAAAAACACAAAACAAACATTTAAAAATGTCAAAATGAGTCCAATGTGTTCAATTCTAGGCTATCAACAACAAACCCATTCTGCAATTAGAACCCTTGTTCCAGAAATCAAATTTTTATCATACTGATACACCAAATTTGAGATCTTTTTCAGACTGTCTCCTTTTGTCGCAATTGCTCGCATCATGCCGCAATTGATAGATTTTTACCACAATCAACCCCTTTATTTCCATAGTTGACCCTTTTATTCCCACAATCAGTGATCATTTATCGCAATTAACCTATCTTTTTGCTAGAATCGGTGGAAGTTTTCCGCACTTGACCAAGAGATCTAAACATCTATTTTTACCTGAAAACCTTGAAAAGATTCCCCATTTTGTGTAAAAGATCAGTGTCTACATCCCAAAAAAAGTGAAGAATATTATGTGAATCTCTAAACATTAAAGATCATCCCTCTTTGATAACATGATTATTGTTTAAATATTGTTAGTTCAAAAGTTCAAACTAGATTATCTTGATCTCATTATATCAAAATTCATCAATCTCTACCAGAAAATTTTTCTCATCTAAGGCAATAGTCAGAATCCATATCTTACATCACCAAGCCTTTGAGATCAAGAGAAGTTAAAAACTATCCCTATAATTACTCTTGTCAAACATAATTTAGACTCTCCTAGAAAGGTTATCATTTTTGTTTGCTTTATATCACTTATTTTAGTCAAAAATATGGATAACACTATGTCTCACACACCCTGTGGAGGACTTTACACTAGGTCAAAGGCTAGAACACAACTTGATGAGTCCTATATTAACCAATTTCCCCTATGGGAACAAGAGCTAGAGGATAACCCTTTCATAAATACTAGTCATGTTCTTTACATTGAGAATACCCGTAGACCAACAATGTTCCAAGATGTCACAGAGGAGGAGCTTGACGACATAAAGAAAGATGCCTATTCCACACAAGTAGTTGATGTTGTTGTAGACATAAATCCTAAAAGATTCCTAGCCATTTTTATTAAGAAGGGATTCAAACTCCTCACTGAATTTAATGTGTCAACAATATGGCCGGAGAACCCTCTCACGGGTCAAAACACAACTCGTCCCTCTCAAATGGAACCTGTGATATCCCAAATTTTTCCATCATCAACGACAGTGACATCAGTGTAGACTGTGTCAAACCAAACTAGCTCTGCAAATCAAGCTAGCACATCATCCACACAAAGAATGGCAGTCTCCCAACTAAGTGTACCCTTGGTCACTAGTGTATCTCAAGTGTTTCCCTCATGGCCTTTTTCATCAAGCACTCATGCTATGTCCTCGAATCTGCAAACAAGCATCAACCCATTTGTGATTGTTCTGATACTATAGTCTATCAGTGCTAGCCTTGGTCTCAATACCTCACTCCCACAGGGATCAATCTTTGTGGGTATGACATTCAGTCAACTTCCACCCATGGCTACACCTTTTTTCTATAGGGATCACAACAACCACTACCCCAACAACAACAACCCCAAAAATGACAACAACAACATCAATTTTGGACCAATCAAATGTCCCAGTATCAGAATCACACACTGGGGAACTGATATCAAGTCCCAAGGACTAGATCATATGTCCCAACTCAAGGAACACAAAGGTGAAGCCTTATACCTAACATGACACAAATATTCATTTTCGCAAATGTTTCTAAATCTCAGACAGACATATTGATAAAACAAGTGCAAAGTCTACAAACCCAAATGATGGACATGCAAAATTAGGGGCAAACCAAGTCCTACACAAAAAAGGATTTGTACCGATACCCCTTTGATCACTCATTGCACATGTCTATGTTTCCCACTCACTTCTCAGTACCCAAGTTTGACAAGTACAGATGAAGTACCAACCCTGTAGAGCATATCAAAGAGTTATTTTATAGCTACATTGAGGTTGCATATGATGAAACATACCTAATGCGACTGTTCCCATAGAGTCTATTCAGAACAAAAATGGTATGGTTCTCACACCTACCCCGTGGCATTCAGTCTTGGGGAGAATTGGCTGAAATATTCATTTCTCACTTCTGTTATAACATTGAGCGCAAGGTCAACATCAAGGACCACTGTGACATTAAACAAAGAGATGGAGAATCCTTTGTGAAATTCCTACAAAGGTGGAGAAACATTGCAAACTGAATAATGTATGACGTGCTCGAGCAAGACCTCATAGTCATATTTGTTGATAATTTGATCCCAGATATGTCATTTACCACAGAATTGCAGCTCACTCCTAAATTCAAGTAAATCATTGAATGAGGAGTTCATTATGAGCAAAACCTAGTCAAGAGGTGTCCTTGCAGACCCTACCCAAACAAACATGAACAAAAATACAACAAATAAAGCCAAATGGTGGAACAAAAACAAGAATGTCACCAACGATGGTGTCATTGATGTAAAGATACTCAACTATGCTCAACCCAAGGTTTCACTACAAGGAGCACCTATGACAAATCAGAAACCCATGGTGAACACTCAATATGCAAGCAACAACTATGTCCAATAACCAACCCAATTCACAACGCCCAAAAAGGTTTCTATTTCCTAAATGAGACTACACACCATTAGGGGAGTCGATAGAGTCAGCCCTAAGAAAGCTGATACAATCCAATACTACCACTCTGCCCAAAATCAAAGAATACAAGCATGGTGTTGTAAAACCAAAGTGGTGGAATGATAATGACTTTTGTGAATATCATTGCATAAAGGAACACAATACACCCAACTTCTATTGATTAAAAATGTCATTCAAGATCTAATCAACACAGGGGTTATCGATGTCATAAATGCCCAATCCAAGGGTAAAACTGATCACACAATCTTCAATAATACATTCAATGATCATAACAAAGGGAAATCCTCAAGGTATGGTGGAAAGTCTAAAAAAGTGAATTACACCTATGCTAGTGCTGATAACACCATCAATTGCATCAATCCTTCAGATAGCCATGTGACTAAAATTACTATAAGAGATCAAAATGCCAAGTGTGTTGTCACCATGCACCATTCCAAATTTGTCTTGCAAGGAGCGCCTTCCACATCATCTATACCAGCTAATCCTCTAATAACCTCTGATCCATAAACCAATCTTGTGAATAAGCTATAATGCACACCTTCCTATATATCTATGTTTGACCTTTTTCACATATCCCCACAACATTAGCAAGCTCTCGATAAAGCACTTCAAAATGCAGTTGTCCCAAGGGATGCAACTCCAGATAACTTCCAAAACATGGTGAATTACATCATTTCCAACACACATGATACCTTTATAGACCATGATGTGTTTCCACACAAGCCTCTGCATAATGATCCCTTGCATCTTCTTATCCAATTTTACAAAAATACTATCTAAAGGGTCCTCATTGATGGTGGAGCCAGGTTAAACATATGTACTTTGAAAGTAATAAAACCTTGGGCTATTTTGAATCCAGCATTGATGTTACAAGGACAATCAATATCAAGGCCTATGATGAGGAGGAAAGGTCTTCAAAAGTTATCCTCATACTACCAGTCAGGATAGGCCCAGTCATTAAGAACACCCCGTTTCAAATCCTAGACCTAGATTTGGGGTATAACATGTTATTAGGAAGACCATGGATCCATGAGATGCAAGTTGTACCCTCTGCTTATCATCATTGCATCAAGTTCTTATACTAGGGAGCATAAATAATCATTGAAGGAGACCCAAACCCGTTCCAATAATGCAACACCATTAGAAGCAATACCAACAATAGGGTACCTTCAAATCAGGAGGAAAGCATTCCTTCCACCTCAGATTCTGTTCCCAAAGATATAACAAGAAGGGCGGGGAAGATATCAATTATAGATAAAGGATGTGGTGAGTATATCCATGTGGAAGATTTTACCATCACCAACATGCCTGAAAGTCCAAGGTCATATGACATGCCTCAACCAGTGACAAAAACTGAAACTCCAAAACTAGTTCTATTTAGATTTCCACCAACCAAATTTGTCAAATGGGGGGACATAGTGGAAGAGAACCATTTCAATCTAGATATAAACACTTGGTTGTATCAAGACCCATAAGAAGCACTTCAAGCACACATACTCATGTCAAAATATGGAGCCAACTTCACAATGCTGCAGAATTTTGGGTATGATGGTACGACTGGTCTGGGGGCAAGACAACAAGGCTTAATGGATCTGTCTTTACCGCCAACCCAAAGAAAAAAGAGAGGGTTAGGCTATGGAAAAAATAGAACTAGTATTACCACCTGAGACATACCCATAGATCAAGACAAAATAGAAAAAATACAATGGGGGCAAAATCCAAAATATGCTTTAATCAATAATATACTCCAGCATTTATTTCCATCTGAAGTGGGAACCTCTTATTCCCGATTAAACCTTAACCAAGCTATCCAAGATGACAAGGAAAGAAAGACATCTAATGAGAATTCTAGCATGACTGATTCCCATGAGTATGAGTGGAGATCCCTCCACAATTCTAAACCAACCATCCCAGACTATTCCCCTTGGTCACTCAACACTATACACCTTGAAGATATATTTGACCAAATGACCATAGAAGACCAGCCATGTATTGATAAACATATTGATAACAATTCCTTAAGTGGGGCATCCACATCACATTCTAGGCTTGTTAGAACTATCACCGTAGTCCCATTTACCCAAGAATAGTCATCCCCCCATGAGGACCTTTGTCTAGTACACCCTGAACTAATATAATGGGATCAATAAGGACAACATGACATAGATCTCTTTGAGAATGATGAAGCCATCGCAGACTTGATGGGACTCTAAGAACGCATGCCATTAGGGGACCACAAAGAAGGTTTCTCTATTGACCTTGACAAATCAGCTTATTTTGGGGAGAAATTTCCTCTTTTCATTAAAAAAAACAAGATAAAAAGAAAAAAGAAAAAAAGAACAGTCAGTAAGTGACAACCGCAAGGCACTTTCTCACTCAAAAAATGAGAAAAAAAAAACAAAAAAAAGATGTATCTTCTATGAAAACCTCTTTGAGGCGCCAGAGGATGGAAAGTAGGAATTCCTCCCCTTTACAGAGGAAAATTCAATGTTGCTAGTTTAGAAAATAGAAGAAGTCAACATAGGCGATGAAAAGAATCCCAAAAATATCTATTTGGAAAAATCACTTACATTAGAAGAGTGAGAAAACTTCATTAGCTTCTTCAAGGAAAGGAAAATCAACTTTTCATGGTCCTACTCAGACAAACAAATACAAAACCTGTCAAGAAAAAGTTGAGAAAGATGCATCCGCATGTCACTTTACTTGTCAAAGTAGAGTGGAAGAAACTCCTAAATGCACAGGTGACTTTGTTTGCTCCGGATACCCAAACCGATGGATAGAAAAGGGCCTGCTTCAATAATCGGTCCATGACTTCATTAATGGTCCCGCGTCCTACTATTCGCCCTTTATAATAGTAGGGCCCTTAGAAGCCGTAGGGCCCACCCAACATAGTCGAATTATAGGAAGATTTCTTGAGGAACATTGAGAAAGAAATGCGGGCAGGTTTGGGATTTGAAAGCGCAGTCACGACCCTATGAGACAGACTGCTTGATTCATATAGTCGATTCCCTATGTAGATTGGATATCTAATCTAGTGCTAGTAACCAAACATAATGGTCAGATACGCATATGAATAGATTTTAGAGATCTAAAATTTTTTTTTCCCAAGGACAACTTTCCTCTAGCGAATATTAACATGATAGTGGATCTAACAACAGGACACCAGATGCTATCACTCATGGATGACTTCTCAGGATATAACCAAATCATAATTTCATGAGAGGACCAACACAAGACTACATTCACATGTACTTGGGGCACTTGCTGCTGGAATGTAATGCCATTTGGCCTTAAAAATGTAGGAGCAACATATCAGAGGGCTATGACCATGATCTTCCATGATCTAATTCATAAAACAATGGAAGACTATGTCGATGACATACTAGCCAAGTCAATATGCAAGGAGACTCATCTACAAGTGTTGGGACCAATATTTGATCGAATGCAGGAATACAAAGTTAGACTAAATCCAAAAAAGTGTGCATTCGGGTTACCACTAGAAATCTTTTGGTATTCATTGTGTCACATCGAGGCATTAAATTAGACCTAGAAAAGGTCAAGGACATCCTTGACATGCCACCACAAAACAATCTCAGGAAACTAAGGGGTCTACAAGGCAAGCTTCAATCTATAAGGTGATTCATTGCCCAACTAACAGACAAGTTCCACCCATTCCATCATCTACTACATAAATATGTGACCTTCATATGGACAGAATAATGCAAACAAGAGTTTCAAACATTCAAGGAATATCTATTGAAGTTTCCCATATTGCTGCCACCCATTCAAGGTACGCCACTACTTTTGTATATCTCAGCAAGCGAGTCAGCACTCAGAGTTCTCTTGGCACAACATGATGACCAAGGCAAGGAAAAATTTGTTTACTACCTTAGTAGAACTTTGGTGGGCTACAAGCTCAACTAATCACCAATTTAAAATCATGCCTCACATTAGTCTTTGCTTCCCAGAAGTTAAGACAATACATCTTGAGCCATCAAACAAAGATGATAGCACATATTAAACCACAGAAGTACTTGCTAAGTAAAGAAACACTAACTGTACGGCTCACCAAATGGGTGATGATCTTAAGTGAATTTGACTTAGAATACTTGGACATAAAAGCTATCAAAGGGAAAGTAATTGTGGACCAACTAGCAAAGGCACCTATACAAGATCATCAACCTATAGTGTTCGACTTTCCAGATGAGTCCATTCTCACAATACAACCAGCAGTAGAGCTTTGGCAACTACTCTTTGATGGGTCATGCACAAACCATGGTGCAAGAGTAGGAATAGTGGTCATTACTCTAAATAATGATGCAATCCCTAAGTCTTTTTGACTCAACTTTCCATGCACAAACAATATAGCTGAGTATGAAGCTTTAGTCATTGGATTGAAGACAACTATACAATGGACGATCAAGAACCTAAAAGTATATGGGAATTCACAATTGGTCATCATCTAAGTAAACAATGAATACATGACAAAAGACAAGAAACTGATCCCATATATATAAATAATGAACAGGTTGCGGGCTTCATTTCATTATATTTGAGCAGGTGCCAAGATTTCAAAATAAAGCAACGGATGAGATGGCTACCATAGCATCCTTGCTCGACATGCCAGAAAATGAGACTAGATTCCAATATTTGGTAGAGAAACTAATGATATCGGCACATCAAGCACCAATTAAAAATTCAGTGTGTGTCTTGGTTGGTCCTGAGTCCCCCTGGTATCATGATGTATACAATATCCTTCAAAACAATATCCTACCTCCCGAATTTTCTAGGAACCAAAAGAATTCCCTCATCTACCAAGCCTCTAGGTACACCCTTCTTGCTAGTACTTTATATAGAAGAAGTCTAGATGGAACACTTTTATGATGTCTCACTTCCATTAAATCCTAGAGAGCCTTGTATGAGGTACATGAAGGAAATTGTCGAGCCCACGCAGGTGGCAACAGTTTGGAAAAGAAGATCATCAGAATGCGATACTACTTGCCCATAGTAGAGACACATACCAACAAGTATGTGAAAAGGTGTTGAAAATGTTAGATTCATGGGGATCTCATTCATACACCAGCCCAAGAACTCAATCCCATCGCTTCACGATGACCATTTTCTAAATGGGGATTTCACATAGTGGGTAAGATTATACCAACCTCTTCTAATTGACACAAGTACATCATTGTAGCAATGGATTAGTTTACTAAATGGGTGGAAGCCATTCCTCTCACCTACATCACTGGTAAGAAAATCTCTATTTTCATATTAAACAACATCATCTTTCGATATGGAATCCCTCAAACCATACTCACAGATCACGATACACCTTTTCAAAATCAAGATTTTGAATATCTTTGCAAAAAATTCCATATCAAACAATGTTCTCTTCATTCTACTATCCCCAAGGGAATGGTCAAGATGAAGCCACAAACAAAACCATATTGAAGATCCTTAAGAAAATAATCAATGAGTCAGGGCGAGAATGGCATTTGCAGCTCATTCCTGCATTATGGGCATATAGAACTAGTGTGAGAACCCCCACAGGAGAAACTCCCTTCTCACTAGTATATGGATCAGATGTGGTCCTTGTACACACAAAATAGTGCACTTCTATGAATCCTTACATGCAAGGAAACTCAAGAATGAGCCCTCACAAATCGATCCATAGCTCTCTATGCATGGAGTTGCAAGATTTATAAAAATTTCTCTCAG